>SZWC01001387.1:65568-79009 GCA_023375785.1 Penium margaritaceum | reverse complement strand
GAGAGAGACAGAGAGAGAGAGAGAGAGAGAGAGAGAGAGAGGGGTGGGGGGGGAGAGGAGATGACAAGTGGAGAGGGGGGAGACCCGAGAGTGTTCTTATTGGGTGGAAGACGTGCAAGTGACCACTTCACTCCTTCCACACACGAACTGTCACTATACGTGACTGAGCTAAAGCCAAGCCCTCCAAGGCAGCATCGGCACACACACGATGGCTCATGCACTGTTGGTGTCGCAGCTGAATGCCAGAGAGGCGTCTATAGCATCGAACCTACATGTGGTGTCCCATGTATGCTGGTGTTCGAGGTGGTTCTGTGTGATTTTTATCACGCATACTCAGAGCAACTGATGTTTGGTTGTCGATCCTTCGAGACCACGCGACCAGGTTGTTCCACCGTGTGAGAAACCACCGGTGGCTCACTCGCTGACCCGTTTGGTTTGACTCCTGCGAGGTGTAAGGCCCAACTTTGAGCCTCTCGCGTAGGTGGCCCGGTCAACCGGTCGCTACCACCTCGTTTCTATGTTACTCGCTACTCACGTGTGTGAAGGCTAGGATTTCTCCAAGGCTTAGCTTGTTCGCCCCTTTCCATGACCATGTGTGTGGTTTCCATCTTATGCATGTCACACCCACACCCACACCCCAGCAAGTTTCACGACCTACTGGTATCACAGTAGGGAGGCATGCGCCTCCTCCAAACTGAAGGAGACAACCTTTCACTCTCGATGCAAGGACAGGCCCACCTCCATGGTGTTTCCTTGTCCCAACAGAGTCAAAGCATCCACAATTGATGCTTTTGTAGCAGCAGTCCCGCTCGTGGCACACTACCCGCGTGCGTATTACTCCGCCCTATCGTCGCCGTCTCTTCGGCAGTTGTCCTTAACTCGTGACTTCTTCGTCCCCCCGTGCACTTACACCCGCTCCAACAGTCGGAGCAGTCGCAACTGCTGTTATGTAGCAATAGTTCCGCCCGCAGCACACTACACTTTATCGTCGTCGCTCGTCTGCATCTGTCCTAAACCCGCGTTTTCTTCGTCCCCATGTGCACTTGCACTTCGGCCGCTCCAGCGGCCGAAGTGGCCACAAGTATTACCTTTGAAACAGCAGTTCAGCCAGCAGCACAGTACCCACGTGCACACTGCTTCGCTCTATTACCGTCGTCTTTGGCGGAACTCAGGGCTTCTTCATCCCCCCGTGCGTTTGCACCCGCTCCGGTTGGAGGTCGCTAGCAATTGCAGCAACAGCAACACATGCAACAGCAGCAGCAATAGTAGCAGCAGCAGCCAGGGCAGAAACAATAGAAGCAACAGCAGCGGCACTAGTAATTTCAGCAGTAGCAGTAGCAGTAGCAGCATCGGCTAGGCTCACGGCCTTCGGTGCATCAGCCTCTGTCATCGCCGTAGCAACATTTTCTACACGGCCTTGTGACCAGCTGCCCGAAGACGTAACGAAACTAACAGTACCATAGTGTCTCCACCGGACACCAAGCCGATCCCTACATCACCCACGCTCGCGCGTGAGCGCGTCCGCATTGAGGACGATGTAGCGTAGTACGAGGAGAGAGCAAAGCGTGAGCAGTTGTCGCACCTTCATTGTCGCAACCCACGTTATCATCTCGGCAACGTCGACGACCCGACCGAAGACTACAAGCGAGAGGATGCTGCTGAAAACGCTGCTTACTGGCAGTCAGCCTTGGATGACGCGCTGAAGCCACATAACGCGCCAGCCACGGGACCTCCACGGGATCAGCGACCTCTGCAGTCTTTTGTAAGCCCACCCATTGCCCATAGAACACGTCGGCAGAGTCAGCATGTAGCCCTTGGTGGGGTGGAGCAAGCATCCACCGCAACAGCTCATCGGTCCTCAGCTCCCCGCTCCTCTGCTTCCCTGGCTGCCTCTGGCTTTAAGTCACCTTCATTGGCACCCTCTGACATTCTATGTCAAAGAAGTCTGAGTCTCTTGCTTCTCACGTTGATTCCTGTGACGCACCTCACAGGTTCAAATCCCCCCATGAGCATGATTCCCCAACCGACCTCACCATTTTGCCCCTTACAAGGCTACCCCGCCTATTTGCCCCTTCTTGGGCTACAGTGCTCATTTTCCCCCAAACCTACTCCATGCATTATTCTATCTAGGGACTGCCCCACCTTGCCCATCTTCCCAAGCAGGCTACACCACTACTTTACCCCGCATTATTCTTCCCCCAAATCTGGGCAACCTCACCTTCCCATCACCTCACCTTCCCATCACCTCATCTTCCCACCACCTCACCTCCCCACCACATCACCTTCCCACCACCTCACTTCCCCACCTCACCTTTCCAACACCTCACCTCCCCACCTCACCTTCCCACCACCTCACCTCCTCACATCACCTCCACACCTCACCTCCTCCCCATCTCACCTTCCCACCACCTCACCTCCCCACCACCTCACCCCAGTTGTTGTTTAGCTTCCTGTCCTTAGGTGACAAGCTGTGGTAGCTCTCACTGATTTCATTCAATCTAATACATTCGTTGTGTTCTTATTCTCGACATGGTACCAGAGCTCAAGTGACCCTCCTGACGCCTCCCTCCGCCGTCTCCACCACGGCCATAACTTCGCTCCAGCAAACGTCCGTCGCGAGAGTTTCGTCGTCCCCACTTCAAAGCCAATTATGGCTGGAGCTAATTGCAGTTGATCTCCCCCTCTACCGTTCCACCGCAAAGAAATCCATTTTCAGGATTTTCCTCAACATCGGCCATTTTCTTTCCACGACTTCCATCGCGAGCGTTTCGCTTTCGGTCATCTCACTCCAATTCCTTTTGGAGCTATTTGGAGTCAACCTCTCCCTCTACCTTTTATCACAAAAAAATTGTTTTCGGATTCTCCCCCGGCTTTCCTGGACATCGCCAGATTTCTGCCGACCTCATCCGTTGCGAGTGTTTCGTCTTCGGTGCTCCCTACTCCAAGAATTTATGGCCCCCCTCCTAGCTGGCCTCCTCCCCCACCTTTCCATCGCAAAAAAAAATATAGGAGACACTTGTCACTTTTTTTACCTATTTTTTTTTCTCCCCGGCTACCCACCCGCCTTCTCTTCATAGCCTTCGTTGCCGCCATGGACGGCTCTCTCCTTGTCGTCCCGAAACTCGCCACCAAGCATCAACACCAAGCCGCGGCGATGAACCTCCACACACCGCCTCCTCCTTCCGGTGACACCTCCATCTATGCCTCTCCCATCCGGCCCAACATGTTTCCGGCGTGCCAATATGCACCTCTCCATGGCCCGCTCAAGGGTACAGTGTGCGGTGGCCTCAACCACCCTCAATCCACGTGTAACCACAACAGAACCGACCAGTGGCTTGCGGCATTGTCCAACGGCAAGTACAACGACCGTCCCCGTTGGGCGGACATCCGTTCCAAGGCTCGCCGCGACCGCCAAGCTTCATGGAAGCCCCCCTATGTTACTAGCTATGTGGCCCCGGTAGCTACCACTTCCATCCCTCTTGTTCATGACATCAATACAGGATTTCCGATGTACTCCATGTCTCCCTCCCTATTTTCGGAACAAACAATCGACTGTCAGGGAATCCACGTGGTGCGGTCCCGGTGTTCATCTGATTGTCTTTAGTGGTTTACGTCTTCTGTTTTTGGCGAATCTGAGGCTGGGCGTGAGCTTTCTGGTCGCCTCACGCTATGTGAGCAGGAATTTAGAGACAGTCAGTTTGCAAAGGGAATAACGTCATTTTGCGTTAGTTCTTGGACATGGATATGATCCAAACATTTGCAGGGCTAGTCATGATCTTTCCAACACAACAAACCGCGTGCGATTTGGCCAAGTGTAGCTCAAGTTACGCTTGCCGAAGCGCAAGTCTCACCCACCACAGAAACACCCAACACTTCCATAGCGTCACACGCCGTGGCGCCTTCCTTAACGTGCGAAGCGTCTTTCCCAAGGCGCAGATCTCATTGCACGTGGTGTAGGGATCCTCTGCACTATTTCCATGCACCTTCCCCACTTTTGGGTCGAGTTTGGTGATGGGGTGTGACGAGGTTTGAAACCTGTCCGCGGACCTGCAATCAAGATTTTGACCAAGTCCTTAAGTAACAAAACGTACTACTCAGTTTTGGACGTCGAGCCTGGATTTTGGTTGTCCCTTAGTAACAAACTGCACTACAGGATCCGGTGGATTATTCACCGGATGCCTCGGCAGACCTTCCGGAACAAAATCTCCATATGGGACTTTTGTTACCCGGTCCGGTCGATTATCCACTGGAAGTCGAGTCCCGGCCGGCTCTCAGAGCCACCTCGCACACCCCAAACTTGGAAGACCATATCCCCCTCGATACTTGTCCGATTCCTGTGAAACAACTTCCACTGGCTTCAGAAACTTGTCCACTTTCAGGGGCAATCATCCATTTTAACATCCTAGCAGTCATGGAACCACTAGATCCACCGGCGAGGAGTTTCCTTTTTCTAGCGGCTTGTCGGTGCCTCCCGGCGTCACAGTAGGGCATGCGGAGGGGCAACTTTTCAACACCGGCGCTGTACTTGGGCCCTGGTAGCTAGCACTTCCCTCTCTCTTATTCATGACATCAATGCAGGATTTCCGATGTACTTCGTGTCTCCCTCCCTCTTTACCGAACAAACACTAGACTCCGGTGCAACATCACACACTCTTCGAGATGCCGATCACATCTCTCCACTTTCCTCTCCCGTCACAATCAATGGGGCCACCACCTCCATGAGTGCCTCATGTCATTCCCAATCCACCCTCTCATCACCCGCTTCCCCTCATCGATCTATCTCCGGCCTCCATGTTCCCTCGCTTTGCACCAATCTCCTCTCGATTCGCCAACTCCAACAAGAGGACGTCACCATTACCTTTCCCGCCTTCGGCACCGAAGCTCATCTCACTTCCTCCTCCAGCTCTCATCTAACCACCTTTCGCCTCTCAAACAACCTCTACCACCTCTCCGCTCCTCTCTCACAACCCGCCCTTGCCGCCTCTCCCTCTCCGACTTGCTTGTGCCGTCACATCTCCAACCCTCTCATCCTCCACCATCACCGACTTTGCCATCCGAAATTTGCCGCCCTCCAACGCCTCACATCCAAGAACATGGTCGTCGGTCTCCCGCGTCTCCCACCTATTCCCACTCTCCGCGCCCCCACTTTTCCCTCTTGCACCCTTGGCAAGCTCAAAGTCACCTCCCATCCTCCTCACCCCTCGCGTGCCCCTAAGCCTCTCAACTTGGTCCACCTTGACCTTGTTGGCCCGATTCATCCCACCTCTCTCCAAGGTCACTCCTACTTCCTCACTATCGTTGATGACTCTACTCGCTTTGGAACTGGACTCCCGCTCGCCTCCAAATCCGATGCACGAGACACAGTCCTTTCATGGACAAACCATGCATCCGTCCAATGCGGCCGCAATACTCTCCATCTTTGCTCCGACCGTGGAGGCAAAATCCTCTCCACTCTCCTCTTCGATTATTACAACCACCACGGCATTGACCATCAACTCACTCTTCCCGAGTCACCCGAACTAAATGGCATCGCCGAACACCACAACGGCGTCCTCCTCGCCATCATCCACACATTCCTCGCTCATGCTTTGGCACCAAAATCTTATTAGGCATACGCTCTCCGCTACGCCTACCGCGTCCACAGCCTCTACCCTTCCTCAACTCTTCCGGATGTTACTCCATGGGAGGCATAGTTCGGTAAGAAACCAGACATCTCCAATCTTTG
Organism: Penium margaritaceum; assembly: GCA_023375785.1. NCBI lineage: Eukaryota > Viridiplantae > Streptophyta > Zygnematophyceae > Desmidiales > Peniaceae > Penium > Penium margaritaceum. The sequence goes on along the minus strand of SZWC01001387.1, from coordinate 73,284 downwards.
CGTGTGGGGTTCTGCGGTGTACGTGCTTCTCAAAAAGTACCAACGCTCACAGCAACACACTTCCAAGGTTGACCCACACACTGCCCCTCACATGTTTGTGGGCTTTGCTCCAAAATTGACTGGCTACGTGTTCCTTGACCCCGCCACCGGAAAAGAGATGCATAGCATTGATGCCGCCTTTGACGAAACCCTCCCCTTCCCCCCCGCTACTCTCAATCCACATCCGCTCTTGAGTGCGCCCACTTCGATGTCCTCCCCTCTCTACCGCCTCTCCCGACCCCATCCTCCATGACTCCTCCGAGCCCTTCCCCCACTTCCTCCCTTGTTGGTTCTCCCCCCTCCTCCCTCTACCTCACATCCATCCTCCCCTCCCCGATTACTCGTTTTCCTCCTCCCTCTCCTCCCGGCTCTCCTCCTACATCCGCGGTTCCTCCCCCTCCCCCTCCCTCTCCCCCTCCCTCTCCCCCTCCCCTTCATCCTCCTCGCCCTCCCCCTACCCCTCTCCCTCCCCCTTCCCCTCTGACTTCCCCTCCTGCACCCCTCTGGTTGGCCCCTTCTTCCTATCCCCCCATCGGCCTTCACGCGCTTTGCAGTCTTGGCCTCCTTCCCCCTAATTCCTCCGCTCCCTCCCTCCCTCCCTCCTCCCCACGCACAATTCCGCCTCGCCCTTCCACCGGCCCTTGTCGCTCGTCCTGCCTTCAACCACCCCTCCCTCGCGGTGGTGACCTTGGTCTCGTTGAGAACCATCGCGAAGAAGTCCTCTCCCTCACAACTTCACGTGCTACCCTTCCTCATTGGCTTCACCACGGTCCCTCTCCTTCCGAAATTTCACTACCATTCATTCCCAGCCCTCTCTCCTCCGTCCACTCTTCTCTTCTCCGTAACCATGACTCCCTCCCCTCACATCCTGGTTCCCGCCACCTATGAGCAAGCTCTTGGTGGGCCTCACGCCACGGAGTGGAAAATTGTAATGGACACTGAAATCTCTGAATTTCAGTCTATCGGGACCTACTTAGAGTTTTCCCGCCCCCTGACCACCAACGTGGTGAAGGGTATGTGGATCTATCGGGTCAAAGTCGCCCTTGAGAAGCCCGTCGAGTTCAAAACCAGGTACGTCGCCAAGGGTTTTCCTCAACGGCATGGCGTTGAATTCTTCAACACCTACTCACCACCTTCCACACCCTCCTCCACATTGTCGCCGCTTGTGATATGGAGCTCCACTCCATGGATGTCTCCACCGCCTTTCTTCAAGGTGATCTTCATGAGACCATCTTTCTTGACCTTCCCAAGGTCATCCCACCACCCTCTCTGACGCTGTTTGGCGCCTTCATCGACCTGTCTACGGCGTGAAACAATCACCCCGCGAGTGGCACTCCAAGCTCCGATCTGCTCTCATCTCCCTCGGGTTCCACGCTGTCCAATCCAACGCTAGTCTTCATTTGCACTTCCTCTTCCGGTTACTTCCTTCTCGCCTATATTAACGACATGACACTTACCTCTTGTGACCTTGCCAAGCTCATTGCCCTAAAAAAATCCCTCATGTAGCAGTTTACCATGAAGGATCACGGCGAGCTCACCCACTACTTGGGCATGGACGTTTGGCAAGATCGCCCCAACCGCACCGTCACCCTCAGTCAAGAAACGTACATCAACACCAATGGCGCGACAATGCCTCTCTCCACCAAGCACGGCCTCACCGACCCCTCTGTCCCCACCACCACCCCCTCTTTGGACCCCTTTCCTGAGTTGGTCGGCTTTCTCATGTATGCCATGGTCTGCACCCGTCCTGACCTGGCCTACCCTCTCAGCATCCTCTCTTGCTTTGCTGGACTAGGCCGCTTCTCCACCTACCATTGGCGTGCTACCAAGAGAAACCTCCGCTACCTTCACTCCACTCAAGCGTACGGCCTTAGTCTTGGTGGATCCCGGACATCTCTGTCAAGGATTTTACCAACTCTTCTTGGGCAGACGACCAATCGAATCGGCGTTCTACCCAAGGCTATGGTTTTCACCTTGTTTCTGGTCTCATCAGTTGGCAATCCACTCGCTCTTCTTCTGTCTCTCTGCGAGGCGGAACTCTACGCCGGCACCATGGCAGCACAAGAGGCCACCTGACTCCGCACCCTCCTCCGCGAGCTTGGCTATCCTCAGCCTCAGTCCCGCTTGTGGTGCGACAACGCCAGCACCATCGTTCTCACCAAGGATCCGGTGTTCCACGCTCGCACCAAGCACATCGAGCTTCGGTACTTCTACATCCGCGGGCAAGTGCAGGCTGGTCACCTGGACGTCCGCCACGTGTCCTCCACGACCAACTTGGCGGACATCTTCACCAAGGCCCTCTGCCACAAAGACCACCACCGCCTCCTTCGTCTCCTTGGCCTTCGCCCTCCTCAGCTTCAAGGGGTGTCAATGTGAGCACCAAGATTCTAAGGGGTGTGTCAAAGAAATCTGAGTCTCTTGCTTCTCACGTTGATTCCTGTGATGCATCTCACAGGTTCAAATCCCCCCTTGAGCATGATTCCCCAACCCAGCTCACCATTTCGCCCCTTACAAGGCTACTCCGCCTGTTTGCCCCTTCTTGGACTACCCCGTCCATTTGCCCCCAAACCTACTCCATGCATTATCCCATCTAGGGACTGCCCCACCTTGCCCCTCTTCCCAAGCAGGCTACACCACTACTTTACCCCGCATTATTCTTCCCCCAAATCTGGAAAACCTCACCTTCCCATCACCTCACCTCTCCACCACCTCATCTTCCCACCACCTCACCTCCCCACCACATCACCTTACCACAACCTCACTTCCCCACCTCACCTTTCCAACACCTCACCTCCCCAACACAGCCTCCCACCACCTCACCTTCCCACATCACCTCCACAACTCACCCCCCCCCCCCATCTCACCTTCCCACCACCTCACCTCCCCACCACCTCACCCCACTTGTTCAGCTTCCTGTTTTACTACTTAGGTGACAAGCTGTTCTATCTCTCACTGATTTCATTCAATCCAACACATTTGTTGTGTTCTCATTCTTGACATTCTTGGTCCTGGAGGCAACGCTGGTCTCTAGCGTTTTCATTGCCTCCACATTTGCCGCCAATGTACGTGCTGGTCATGCACCTGCAAGCATTGTTGCTGGTAGAGCTACTGAGACCTAAACGAGAACCGTAGTTGATCAGGGGCTCGTTTCTGCACCAGAAGTTAACGTAGTCTTCTAGGTTGCTGTTGCAACAAACGCAGTAGTAGAAGTGGCAACAGCAGTAGCCACTGCTCTCTCCAGCGCAGTGGCCTCCATCCACACTCCGACGTCGCTGGCCTCCTCTATTCCCTCAGTATTGACTTCCACTCATCACATTCTTGTATTTGTGTCAAAGAAATCTGAGTCTCTTGCTTCTCACGTTGATTCCTGTGATGCACCTCACAGGTTCAAACCCCCCCATGAGCATTATTCCCCAACTCAGCTCACCATTTCGCCCCTTACAAGGCTACCCCGCCTGTTTGTCCCTTCTTGGACTACCCCGCCCATTTGCCCCCAAACCTACTCCATGCATTATCCCATCTAGAAACTGCCCCACCTTGCCCTTCTTCCCAAGCAGGCTACACTACTACTTTGCCCCGCATTATTCTTCCCCCAAATCTGGGCAACCTCACCTTCCCATCACCTCACCTCCCCACCACCTCACCTTCCCACCACCTCACCTTCCCACCACATCACCTTCCCACCACCTCACTTCCCCACCTCACCTTTCCAACACCTCACCTCCCCACCTCACCTTCCCACCACCCTACCTCCCCACATCACCTCTACACCTCAACTCCTCCCCACCTCAACTTCCCACCACCTCACTTCCCCACCACCTCACCCCACTTGCTGTTTAGCTTCCTGTTTTACTACTTAGGTCACAAGCTTTCCTAGCTCTCCCTGGTTTCATTCAATCTAACACATTCGTTGTATTCTCATTCACGATCTGGTACCAGAGCTCAAGTGACCCTCCTGTTGCCTCTCTCCGCCGTCTCCACCACGGCCATAACTTCGCTCCAGCACACGTATGTCATGAGCGTTTCATCATCTGCACTTCAAAGTGAATTCTGGATGGAGCAAATTGCAGTTGACCTCCCCCTCTACCTTTCCACCGCAAAAAAAAATCCATTTTCAGGATTTTCCTCAACATTGGCTATGTTCTGTCCACGACTTCCATTACGAACGTTTCGCTTTGGTCCTCTCACTCCAATTCCTTTTGTAGCTCTTTGGAGTCAACCTCTCTCTCTACCTTTTCATTGCAAAAAAATCCGTTTTCGGATTCTCCCTCGGCTCTCCCGGACATCGCCAGATTTCTTCCAACCTCATCCGTCGCAAGCGTTTCACCTTCGGTCCCACTCCAAAATATTCTGCCCCCCCTCCTAGCTGGCCTCCTCCCCCACCTTTCCATCGCAAAAAAAAGAGGACACTTCTCACTTTTCTGACCTAATTTTTTTCTCTCCCCGGCTGCGCACCCGCATTCTCTTAACTCTCCCTTCATGGCCTCTGTTGTAGCCATGGACGGCTCTCTTTTTGACGTCCCGAAACTCGCCACCAAGCATCAACACCAAGTCGCGGCGAAGAACCTCCACGCACCGCCTCCTCCTTCTGGTGGCACCTCCGTCTATGCCGCTCCCATCCGCCCCAACAAGTTTCCGGTGTGCCACTATGCACCTGTCCATGGCCCGCTCAAGGGCACGGTGTGCGGTGGGCTCTACCACCCTCAGTCCATGTGTGACCACGCCCAAACTGACCAGTGGCTTGCGACATCATCCAACTGCAAGTACAATGACCGTCCCTGTTGGACGGACATCCGCTCCAAGGCTCACCGCGACCGCCAAGCTTCATGGAAACCCCCCTCTGTTGCTAGCTATGTGGCCCGGATAGCTAGCACTTCCCTTCCTCTTGTTCATGACATCAATGTAGGATTTCTTATGTATTCTGTGTCTCCCTCTCTCTTTACCGAACAAGCACTCGACTCCGGTGCGGCATCCCACACTCTTTAAGATGCCGATGACATCTCTCCACTGTCCTTCCCCGTCACAATAAATGGAGCCACCACCTCCATGAGCGCCACATGTCATTCCCAAGCCACCATCTCATCACCCGCTTCCCCTCATGGATCTATCTCCGGCCTCCATATTCCCTCCCTTCGCACCAATCTCCTCTCGGTTCGCCAATTCCAACAAGAGGGTGTCACCATTACCTTTCCCACTTTCGGCACCAAAGCTCATCTCACTTCCTCCTCTGGCTCTCATCTCACCACCTTCCGCCTCTCAAACAACCGCTTTGCCTCCCGCGTCCACAACCTCTACCCTTCTTTTATTCTTCCGGATGTTACTCCGTCAGAGACGTGGATCAGTAAGAAACCGGACGTCTCCAATCTTTGCGTGTGGAGTTCTACGGCGTACTTTCTCCTCAACAAGTACCAACATTCATAGCAATACACTTCCACGGTTGACCCACATACCGCCCCTCACATGTTTGTGAACTTTGCTCAAAAGTCGACTAGCTACGTGTTCCTTGACCCTGCTACTGGACAAGAGACGCATAGCATTGATGCCGCCTTTTACGAAACTCTCCCCTTCCTCCCCGCTACCTCTCACTCCACACCCGCTCTTGAGTGGGCCCACTTCGATATCCTCCACTCTCCACCGCCTCTCCTGACCCCATCCATCACGACTCCTACGAGCCCTTCTCCCACTTCCTCTCTTGCCGGTTCCCCCCCTCCTCCTCCCTCTACCTCACCTCCATCCTCCCCTCCCGGATTCCTCCTTCCTCCTCCTCCCTCTCCTCTCGGCTCTCCTACTATGCCGCGGTTCCTCCCCCTCTCCCTTCCCCTCCTCCCCCTCCTCCCCATCCCCCTCCCCCTCCCCCTCCACCTCTGACTTCCCCTCCGGCACCCCTCTTGTTGGCCCCTTCTTTCTATCCCCCCATCGGCCTTCGCAAGCTTCGCGATGTTGGCCCCCTTCCCCCTTCATCCTCCTCTCCCTCCCTCCCTCCCTCCTCCCCACCCACGCTTTTGCCTCGTCCTTCCACCCGCCCGCGCCGCTCATCCCGCCTTCAACCACCCCTCCCTCGTGGTGGTGACCTTGGTCTCGTTGAGGACCGTTGCAAATAAGTCCTCTCCCTCACAACTTCCCGTGGTACCCTTCCACATTGGCTTCACCACGGCCCCTCTCCTCCCGATTTTCACCACCATTCAGTCCCCACCCTCTCTCCTCCGTCTACTCTTCTCCTCTCCGTCACCACTACTCCCTCCCCTCTCATCCCGGTTCCCGCCACCTATGAGCAAGCTCTTGGTGGGCCTCACGCCGTGGAGTGGCGCATTGCAATGGACAGTGAACTTGCCAAATTTCAGTCCACCGGGACCTACTCAGAGGTTTCCCGCCCTCCCACCACCAACATGGTGAAGGGTATGTGGATCTATTGGGTCAAAATCGCCTTTCCGAAGCCTGTCAAGTTCAAAGCCTATTACATCGCTAAGGGTTTTTCTCAATGGCATGACGTTGAATTCTTGAACACATACTCCCCACAGCCAAAATCACCACCTTCCGCACCCTCCTCCGCATTGCCGTCGCTTGCAATATGAAGCTCCACTCCATGGATGTCTCTACCCCCTTCCTTCAAGGTGATCTTCATGAGACCATCTATCTTGAACCTCCCAAAGGTCATCCCACCACCCTCTCTGACGCCATTTGGCGCCTTCATCGACCCGTCTAAGGCCTGAAGCAATCACCTCGCGAGTGGCACTCCAAGCTCCAATCTGCTCTTATCTCCCTCGGGTTCCATTCTGCCCAGTGCGATGCTAGTCTCTTTATCTGCACTTCCTCTTCCGGTTGCTTCTTTCTCGCCTATGTCGACGACATGACACTTGCCTCTAGTGACCTCGTTGAGCTTGTTGCCCTAAAAGAAACCCTCATGCAGCAGTTTGCCATGAAGGATCTTGGCGAGCCGACCTACTACTTGTTGTTCTTCTATGCCCCATGGCCACTGCTATGGGTTGACGGACAGGTTGGGCATGCACTGCTCCCTTGGAGTAAGTCCCCCAAACCTTGTTCGTGGTGCAAGTCCAAGCGAGACACCAGAAGTGTAGCGCAACGGATAGCATGTTGGACTTAGGGACAACAGGTCCTGCGATCGAGCCTTGATGTGCGCAGGAGGTTTTTTGACCTTCTAGCACAGGGGAAATTTCTTAGACATTTCTCCATGCATGAGGAGAGTGCGCCACTTGGCGGTCAGTGGATGCGCCAATTGGCGGACTGGTGAGGTGGTTTGGAGTGACCATCCCAAAAGTGTCACTGCCCACACACCTTAGAAGCCAGGCCTAGGACTATATGTACCAGGCTCATTCCTCATTCTAATTACACAATCTGGCCTTAGATGCTCCTCACAGAGTTGTCCAACTAAGGAACAGTATAAAGAAGACACTGGTTGGTCTAAGCCCCAGGAGTTAGTCTTTGACTAGCACCTCGCGCGAAAGTGACCAAGTGTTAAGTGGACACAGTTGCTAGCAAGTGATTGCCTAGGAACTGCTCAGTGTGGAACCGTGATCCTGAGGGTGATATCTTCTCCTAGCTGAAATGCTAGGAGCGGACGGCAGGTGCTATTGTGTCGGCCCTGTTTTCTAGTCCGTTTGCCTCAGGCCGGTTGACAAAGGGTTATGGGCCCACACTGACCAGTTGTAAGGCACGCTT
>SZWC01001387.1:41169-51687 GCA_023375785.1 Penium margaritaceum | reverse complement strand
TCTCTCACCTGCTGGCTCACTCTCTCTCTCACGGACCTGGCCGCCCCCTCTCTTGCTCTCGGGCTTCTCTCCTGCTTGCGTTCGCTCGCTCCCACGGACTCGCTCTCGCGGAGACCTGCTGACGTCACCGTCGGCACCTCGCAGTAGCGAAACCCACCCACGATTCTTGCGTGGGTGCGAAATCACCCACGCGATCGTGGGTGGTTGTCGATCGACATTTGCTTCTCACGCCAGACTTGATCCAGCCACTTCATCCAGAAAAAAAAAACTTGTAGGTCAGATAGGGGCACGCAAGAAAAGAAAAAAAAAACTAGGCACTCGTTAACCCCCAGGGGCATTTCTGTAACATTGTCCATTCAGACAACGAGTTCTTTCATTTTTATTTTTCTCCTGTCTTTGCTTCTTAGAAAAGGGGGGGTTTTTCCCATACCCTTTTTCATACCCTTTTTCTTTTTCCTTTCCTCCTTTTTTGCACAAGTACGTCTACCGTGCACTACAGCCCTTTTTTATTTTTTTAGTTGCTTCAGGACTCTTTCCTTCTTCTTTGCATCACCTAGGGACAGTGCCAGAACCTCTCACATCATCACATCTCATCATCCCTTTCTGTACGATGTTCCCCTGGCCGGGGCCATCTCATGGCCCCTACCTCACACACGCGACTTCCACATCGCCTACTGAGAGTGTTCTGCACTCTCACCATCTTCCTCCGCGACCTTCAGACCCACTGAGGCTGCAGCCGAGGTCACCTCCACATGCTTTCCCAGGCCATGTGCTCCCGTTGCTTGCATCTACACCACCGGGAGTCAGCGTACCTTACGCTCCCTCTCATCACCAGCTCTCTCCTGGCGCAGTGCTTCTACCATCAGCACCACCACCTCATGGTGGTGCTGGTCCGTCACTCCTGTGGTCGGTTTCTACATCGCCAGGAGAGAGCGTTCTCTTCACTCCGCCATGTCACCAGCCTACCAGCACACTGACCCGACATCTTGGACCACCCTCTCCTGGGTACCCTGGCCAGCTTCCTCTATGGGCGGCTTCTGCTCCGACAGGAGCCGGCTCTCTACACGCCTCCGCGTGTCATCAGCCTGACGGCTTGGTTACCAGCCCACCTCCACCCACTGGCTAGCCTTCTCCGTGGTTCTTCTCTTCACCACCACGACAGGACGCTCTCCACGCTCATCCGCATCACCCTCTGCCTTCAGTGATTGATGTGTGGCTGCCAGCAGCACCGTTCAGTGATGCTGCTCTCCAGCCACCCCCATGATCGGTCTCTACACCACTGGGACACGGCATTCTCCATCCTCACCACCATGACTCTCATAGGATTGGTCATCTTCTTCCCCGGCAGGATCCAGCCCTTCGTGGGTTTGCCTGCCACTTCTATGGTAATGGACGCCACTGTTGGCACCAGTGTCACATACGCCCTAGTGGGTGGCATCCACCCTGGCTCCAGCCTCGTGAGTCCCCTCACACACCACAGCAGATGGACCTACCTCATTCATCTGTTCCCCACACTGGCGCTCTGGCAATCCTGTACACCGAGCTCCAGAGTCTGCGACACATGATACAGTAGGTCAGGGACCACCTCTTCTCCCATCAGTTTTATTCTTCCTGTTCCCCGTCATCATCATCTTCCTCCTCTTCTTCTAAGGGACCTTCTCCAGCTGCACTGGACCTTTCTTCCCAGTCCGATGCTATTCTCTCCATCCTACGCTCCACTGGTGTGATGCCCCCTCCCAGTCCACCTCCTGCTCGACGACAGCGTCGTCGTCCAGCGCATCATGTTCGTCTTGTCTCTGGCACGTCTTTATCTCCACCAGCTTCTGTCGTTGCACCGGTTGAGGGGAGGTGTGTGCATCCGTCCACTTCGACATCGACTACGCCATTAGCAGTGTCCTCCGCAGCTTCTACAGCAGTAGCAACAGTAGCAGCATCAGCTACCTCCACACAGTCTACATCCACGTCTTCCACATCATCTAAAGTACCAGCTTCATCAGCTGGTATAGCTGCACTTGCTACACCAGCTGTGTCAGGAAAGTGGTGTGAAGCGGAGCATGGAGCAGAAGCAAAGGGCGAGGCAAACATGCATGAAGCGGAGATGGGACTGATCAGGAAGCGGAAGCGGTAAGACAGTGGAAGCCGAATGATGATTGATTAAGCAGAAGCAATGTACATACAGCAACTGACTAAAATTAAGTACTACAACTAAGGTTCTAGGTCTAACACTTGGACGCATACGCCCACTACGGTGGGCGGTGCGAAATGTGCAGCCGCAACCGCTGTGCTGCTACTGCAGTTGCTGCTGGATGTGGAGTCGCTTCGTGAATCCAGGCAGTGGACCACTCATTGGATCGCCGAGTCCACACTGAGGTACGAACTTGCCAAGACGTGGTTCTTGGCTGTGGACGTACTGTGGCTTCTGCGCTGTAGTTGGTGCTGCTGATCATGATGGAGTCGCTTTGCGACTCCAGCTGAGCGGTTCGTATCGCGGCAGCCGCTGACGTGCTTTGTAAGCGAGTGCGCTGCTCCAGCGTTGCTTGGTAGGCTGGTCATGGTCGGTGGTGGCACGACCGTTGGTGTTGGCGCGTAGTGGGGACCGCGCCGCCCTGGCTGTTGGCGGGACCGGCCCTTGACGTCGGACGTGGACGTTCTTGTTGGCTGGTTAGTCCTGCCGGAGAGGCTCAGTCGGCTTTGCCGCCCGAGCCGTTTGGCTTCCGATGACCGGAGATGAGCCCGTGCGTGGGACAGGAAGATGAGTATTTTCTGTTTTATCCTGTGGAGGGGATGTGGGTATTTCGGGAGCAAAGAGGGGTACCAGGGAGAGATTGAGAGTTCCGTGTGGTACTTGAATAATGTTCTGCCCCACCTATTGCATCACCAGCAGCATTGTCCTCTGTAGCTTCTACAACAGTAGCAGAAGTAGCAGCATCAGCCACCTCCACACAGTGTACATCCACGCCTTCTACATCCTCTACAGTACCAGCTTCATCAGCTGGTATAGCTGCACTTGCTACACCAGCTGCCCCACCTGTTGCATCACCAGCAGCAGTGTCCTCTGCAGCCTCCACAACAGTAGCAATAGGAGCAACATCAGCCACCTCCACACAGTCTACATCCATGCCTTCCACATCATCTACAGTACCAGCTTCATCAGCTAATATAGCTGTACTTGCTACACCAGCTGCCCCACCTGTTGCATCACCAGCAGCAGTGTCCTCTACAGCTTCTACAGCTTTAGGAGAAGCAGCAGCATCAGATATATCCACAAAGTCTACATCCCCATTTTTTGCATCCTCTACAGTACCAGCTTCATCCGCTGGTATAGCTGCACTTGCTCCACCAGCTGCCCCACCTGTTACAATGCCAGCAGTAGCGTCCTCTGTAGCGTCTACATCTTTAGTAGGATCAGCAGCATCAGTCCTCTCTAAACCAGCAGCACCACCTGCTCCATCTACTTCTTCACCAGCAGCCGCAGCCTCGGCATCATCTGCTGCATCCACAACTCCATCAGCCTCTCCTACAGTACTTGCTTCGCTTATAGGATCAGTTGCATCGGCTGTGATTGCTGCACCAGTAGCACCACCTGCTCCATCTGCTTCTTCACCAGCAGCCACAGCACCGGTGTCATCTGCTTCATCCACAGATTCATTGGCATCAGCCTCACTTGTAGCACCTGCTTTGCTTAGAGTACCATTTGCATCGGCTGTGACAGCTGCACCTCCTGTATCAGCTGTCCCATCTGCTGCATCCGCTGCATTGCGAGCACCTACATCCTCTACAGCATCACCTATTGGGGCATCAGCTATATCTACTGTATCAATATCATCTACAGCACCTCAAGCATTAGTTCCATCTGCTGCATCGGCAGCACCAGCTTCATCTACAGCACCAGCTGCATCATCAACACCAGCTACATCAGCACCACCAGCTTCACCGGCAGCATCTGCTGCATCAGCAGCATCGGCAGCACCAGCAGCATCTATAGCATGAGCTGCATTGGCAGCATCATCTCCACTGTCAGCATCACCTGCATCGGCAACATCAGCTACATCGTCAGCGGCAGCCACATCGGCAGCCTCAGCTGCATCGACCGCATCAGCCATGTTGGTTTGTCCCTCATTGGTCAGTGATCGTGCAGTAGCTGATAGAGACATCTTGGGGAGAGGGGGGGGTGGGAGTCTTGCCCACCTATGGTAGTGACTGCAGAGTTAGTTCCCTTCACCACAGCACCTAGTCATTCCTGTCTGAGGAGGATGAGATTCGTTCCCAGATTAGTGCACAGGAGACGTACGTTGCTACCGCTCGAGCGATATTGTCCGAAGATATCCCTCCAGCGGAGGATGCTCCAGGTTACACATTCATTGGGGACATGGGGAGGAGCGACTACATCCAGATGTCTAGAGAGTGTGAGCTGAGGGATGTAGAGGGGTGGTTGCGTGCACTACAAGATGCGTTAGTCGAGATACTTGCTGAGGGTTGTGGCAGACATAGTCCAGATGGCTCCGAGTCCAGTTTCATAGCACCCTCAGATAGTACCTCACAGGATGGGGATCCCGATGTAGTGAGCAGTGACGACACATCAGACAGCCTTGCGACATCCTTTAGCTCATCCACATCCTTCTCCTTTACACCTGGACCATCTCTCTCCACCTTTGAGCCTTGCAGGCCTCCTACCTCACAAGTTGTCCAACATCCACGTCCTTCAGATGACCCTTTGTCTCAGTCCTTGGACATTTTAAGACATTTTGCTTCAGGAGGCAGAGCACCTGCAGCCACTCAGCTTCGAGCAGCAGAGATGGAGGTGGCGGTACTCCGTAGAGTGGTTGACTCCTTGTCCACCACGTACAGTGAGGTGATGGCAGTGCTCGAGGATGTTGAGTTTGAGCTTTGCATTGTGACTCAGGAGGATCATGCCGAGATGCGTGAGCGCGCCTCTCTTCTCTAGGGTGAGTTGGTTGTAGCACAAGAGCATCTATGCACATTGGAGTGTACAATTGTTGTACCGACTGCAGGAGTGAGTTTCACACACACAGATCCAGCTCCGTCTCCACCCTCCACTCCATGATCTTCCAACACCATCCTCTCCACCTGTACTACTTTGGAGTCTGCTGGTTGGGACCTCTGGCACCCCCCAGATGTGGGGGGTTCAGCCTCTCTCTCCTCTCTCAGCCATGGAGCAATCGGCAGCGTCTTCTCCACTCCTGCACCCTCTGAGTCTGATGAGAGTAATACCCAGGATCCTGCTAGTTGGGATCTCTGGCAGCTTTCATGTGGTGAGTGACAGGCATTAGACAGTACGTGAGCGAGTTGTGCACATGGTAGCCATTGTAGCCTCATCCTCATCTCTCTGATGACGTATTCACATCTCCAGCTACTGTCAGGTGTGATCATTGTTGGATTTCTCTTCCCAGGATCGTTTGAGCTAGGAGGAGATGCAGTGTTATCTATAGGCGATAGGTTCACAGCCTTCTGCATGCACAGGGAGAAGATCCATCCTAGCACATTGGTTTTGGCGTTCATGTTCTCAGAACTCTCTCATCGTGGGGGAGCATTTGTATCTTTCAGCTGGTACCTTTTCGACAGCTCTTGCAGCCCAGGGGGAGTGTTGGTGTATGGGCTTTGAGCTATCATGTAGCCTTGTTTAGGGAGAGCCTCCTAGTTTGAACTGATGGCTCTCCAGTGGCTACATTACTCCTTCTGTGACACATGTGGTGCATTCTGACTGCCTAGATCACCCATGCATGTTTGATAGAGTTTTCTCGGTGGTCGAGACCCGAGCACTTGGTGGTTTGTGCCAGTGCTCCGGGAGACCCCATAGAGATTGACTGCATATTGTCTCTGACAGGTTGTGCACTCTCTCTGTGGTCGAGACCCGGGTACACGGTGGTTTGTACCGGTACCACGAGAGACCCAGCACCATTGATCGAGTCCTTTGATTGAGACCTTTTGTCAGGCATGTGTAGCTTGCCTGTGGCTGAGACCCGGACGCCCGGTTACGTGTTTCGGCGTCTCGGGAGGCCTAAACTTGTCTAGCTTGGCTAGCCCGTGATGCTAGTGTGTCACCGTAGAGTCTGGTTGTATTTGGGGTATATTGGATATTTTCTTGTCGGTCAAGACCCGGGCACACGGTTGACTGTTCCGGTGCCTCGGGAGACCTCCAGTGTGTGGTTTCATATTCTGGGACATGTGTATTCCCCGTCCGTGCCTTTTGGTGCGGCGGAAATGACGGGGCCTGGTGGGCTAGCCGCCAGTCCCCAGTACATAAGCTCATCGTAGGGCTCATTGTACTTTCTCCTGTATTCTTAATTCATTGACCATTCATTCCAGACTTAGCCAAATAATGGCGTTGCATTTCTCCCACTCACCACCAGAGCTCGTGTCTCTTCCTGCATGGGCCTGCATGCCCTAGACTCATTTTAGCAGTTTTTCTACAGCTGCTAGTGTCTTCTCCGTGGACTAGCTCTTGAGCCCAATTTGCTTTTCTTGCACTACCAATTGACGCCGGACCTGTGTGTGATGCTGTTCGTATTGATTGGCTTGAGATTACACATCTCAAGGTTCAGACGGTGTTGCGTTTGGTTGCTTGTGCAAAAGGTTACAGCCTAAGCATTGGTTTTGGCCCAGTTTTTGGACAAACTGATAGTTCTGCTTGTGTCGCCTGCTGTGCGCCGCTACAGGTATTTCTGATGTGTGCATGTCAATTGCCTTTCTTCTCTGCATTGCTACAGCTATTGAAACCTTTTGAGATTTTGCGTGTCTCCATATCCCAGCCCTTGTTTTTCTTGCCTGCTTGCTAGTGTGTTAGCTAATTGGATTGTGTCGCCACCTCAACGACAACAAGGCTAGGAGGTTTCATTAACAGTTTCTTATGGGCATCTTCCCTAGCCAGAACACTGTTGTCGTTGCACCTTCAAATCGTCTCAATGTGTCACCTCTCTGGACTGCGTTGTTACGTCAGTGACATCAGAGTTGGGAAACCTCCAAGTACCTCTCATGCTCTCCTTCAGAGACAAGCTATGGGACTCGTCCAGAGGGAGAGGAATGAGGTGGAGGAGAGGGAGTGTAGGGGGGAGGGGGATGAGGGGGATGAGGGGGAGGACAATGGGGGGGAAAGGGGAGGATCCTGGGGTCAGGGGGCAGGGGGTGGGAGAAGGAAACACAAAAGCGGGGAGAGGAGAAAATGGAAATGAGGGAGGGGCCAAGGGCACAATGTCAGCCCATGCGTACCACTCATGTACAATTCGTGTCAACAAATTCACAATGTGACAGATTTCAGCAATGGCATCGTTAAAGTCCACATCGTACGTTCCGGTGTCCGTCCCCCCTGCCATGAGCAGGCGGTAGCGCACGCTGCTTGCCTCCGCAAGGAACTTGTAGCATACCACGAGGGTCATGCGTGGGCGGATCTCAAACAACATGGAATTGGTGGGCATGAAAACCACATTGCTCTCCCCGGCCCCATTGCCAGCGACAAAGAGTCGAGCGCGGCCAAAGAGTTCCGTTGCTGCGGAGAGGGGACACAAAAACAGCCACACTAACCCAAGGGAAAAGGTGATTTCCTCCGCAGCATTGATGCGTGTGCCCAAAAAAACAACACCGTACACTCTCAAGAAGACCCTCGTTGGACACTCAGCGTTGGATTGCAAAGAGAATGTGTGAAATGTTGGCGATTGTCAAGAAGACTAGGGGAGAAAGGGGAAAGGGGCATGGACAGGCCGAGAGGGGATGGGTAATGGCAGAGGGGGATGAGTGTGGTGCGGATAGGATGAGAGGGCCGGCATGAAGCACAATTTGGAGGTTGGCAAGGTGGCTGAGAGTGGAAGAGGATGTGCCTTCTGACCTTCATATTGACACTTAGCAAGGCCTTTTCGAATAAATGAGGTTCAATTATCCTTCAAGTATCTTGACACTTTGCAAAGAGTAGAGGCGAGCATCAAAGCTGCAGAGAGTGGCACATCGCCGGTGTACAGCACAGGAAGGATGATGGGGATGGAGGATAGAAAGATGACTACTCAATCGATGGTGAAGAGGATGAATGCAAGGGAAGATAGGGAGAGGAAGAGAGAGGGGGGTGAACATGGGAAACACAGGAAGTAAAACTAATTGTGGGACAGGGCCTCTTTTCCTTTACAGAAGACAAATAAATATCAAGACACATTGCCTTCCCTTGCACCCAACAAATGAACTGCGGTCCACCAGAAGTTTGCACATATCGACCTCGTAGGAAATTGGAACCAACAGCAGCAGGAAAATCAAAGCCACCAGATGCAGCAACAGCAGCAAAATTGAACGCAACACCAGTAGCATCATCATCATCATCATCATCATCATCATCATCATCATCATCATCATCATCATCATCATCACCATCATCACCATCATCATCATCATCATCATCATCATCATCAGCAGCAGCAGCAGCAGCAGCAGCAGCAGTAGCAGCAGCAACAGCAGCAGCAGCAACATTCACCCATCAGGATTGTGAGGTTTCCCCAAATCGTGACGACCCGCTCTGGCGGAAAAATGCCCTCCAAGTCAGCCACTATCTGCGGCATCTACCGCAGGATGCGGTACGTGCCGAGCCTGCGCGCCACCACCACCACCCAGTCGTCGGGGTACGCCGCCATCGCAGCTGCTGACAGCAGCTTGGCTTGGGGCCGGCGGAGCGTCCAGTCCGGGTTGAAGATGGGGAGGCCATTGCGGGGCAGGAGGTGGTTTCTGCGCATGTGCTGCCATAGGTGTCGCGCTGGCGTGCCGCAGAGCGGCAGTACTGGTTGCATGCATGGGCAGAAGAGGAGGAAGAAGAGGAGGATGAGGAAGAGGAGGAGGATGAGGAGGAGGAGGAGGAGGAGGAGGAAGAGGAGGAGGAGGAGGAGGAGGAGGAAGAGGAGGAGGAGGAGGAGGAGGAGGAGGAGGAGGAGGGGGAGTGTCAATGCGCCGGATAGCAACGGTCTAGAAAACGGGTCCCGACATGGGAGGCCGCCAACCGCTCTTGGTATTTCAACCAAGATAATATATCACCCTCGGATGATGGTATGTGGCACGTCGTTCTTGTGCACTGCGTAGTTGAGCTCTGGCCCGCATAGTTTTCTCAACATATATGCGACCAGTTTATCTCCACCGCTGTTGTCTTGGAGGAGAATGACCCCGATGGCTCAATCAAACGCTTCAGTGGCCATGATGTAATCCAGCATTGGATTTTCCAATCATAAGGCTGGCACCGAGGTTAGAGTGTTTATCAAAAAGATGAGCATTTCTTTTTCGCTGTCCTACCTATTCCACTCGGTGGTTTTCCGAGTGAGATCAGAGTGAGGCACTGACACTCAAGCATAGTAATTGAAGAAGCCCAAAAAATCTTGGACGTCCTGAACAATTGTGGGTGTTGATCAGTCAATGACTGCCTCCACCTTTTCCGGGTCCACGGTGATTCTTTCGCCACAAATGATGTGGCCCAGAAACTTGATCAAACAGTGACCAAAGTTGCACTTTAAGAGTTTTCTAGAAATTTCTCTCTTTGTAAATATTCAAGAACTTTTTGTAGATGTCCATTGTGCTCCTCCAGGATGCAGTTGTACACCACAATGTTGTCGAGATTTACAATGACAAAGTTGTCGAGGTATCAGCAGAATATGTTGTTCATCACCGTCATAAATGTTGTGTGGGCGTTTGTGAGTCCAAGCGGCATGATGGTGAACTCAAAGTGCACGTACCGTACTGATCTTTGAATTCGCTCAAGATTTAGAACTGAATTACATGCTTTTCAATTTCACCCAGAACATGAACTTTTTGAATTTACTGGGTGGTTGCTCAACCCTGTATGTGTATATTATCCAGGTTGTTGAATTTGCCCACCGTTCAAGTCCAGGCCTACACTTTTTGTTTTCGGAAGCATTTATGGTTAATCACCCCTAAAACATACACTCGTCATGAAGTGTACATACTAAACGCATGCCTTTAGAAGTTTCATGGTACCTTCGTGGAAAATGTAACACAGCTTAATTTACGAGGTCTGTTCACGGAAATTCAAGTGTATTTGAATGATCAAAGACACGAAACTTCTTAGAAGGTTTGCAAAATCAATAAAACACATAATAGAAACGATGGTTAAGTGATTTACAGCTCCACTTACAGTTTGCAGTAAACGACGTACCTTTGTACTTTAACATGAATTGTGTTAGGACTGTAAGGCGTGACAGTGCCTATTCCCTGACCCAAAACGAAAAAGAACCAGAACCCTCCCGAAGTCACATTCGGGGGGTCTGGACTTTATTTTTTTGCTTGCGAGGGATCCAGCTGGGCCCCGCGGTAGCGAGGCCCAGCAGGTTCCCATCTATCGCGGGGGGTGTTTTCGGACCCGACATTCTAACCATTCGCAAAAGTCAAGTGTATATGCGTTGCACGATACACGCCCCGTTGTTAGCTGAAATACACTACGACGGTGGGGGGAGGGGGGGACGACGCGACACCAATTCGACGTTGTCTTGTTTCACGATCGGAAAACTCTCTCACAACCGTATA
>SZWC01001387.1:13687-40653 GCA_023375785.1 Penium margaritaceum | reverse complement strand
TACAGTCGAGGGGGGAGGGGCGGGGGACGAGTTCGGCAGTTTGTCGCGGATAGAAAGACAATCGAGTAACAGCACAACTATGCTCGACATGAAAATAATTCTCGTTCGAGGTCACGAATAAGGAAGTAAACATCCTATTCACAAATAGAGCCACCCAGAATGTTTCAGGACATATATACGTCAATGGTACATTTCACCCACACTGTCATATTCTTTTCATCTGTTCTTAATTTATAACATGCAATTCCCAAGACACAGGTACCATGTCCATTGTTTTCCATATGAACACAGGACAATTCACCCTTAAGACAATTTCGTGGAAATTACCCAAATCTATATACCTAATACACTGGATGTGGCGTGTATAAAATGGGGACGATTAACTATACCTCTTCGGAAGCTCGAACTTCGCTCGGTCAAGTTCGAGCTTCCAAATGCACGAGTTGCGCAGCCGTCAGACTGCAACTCACAATCTGACGGCTGCCCGTTTCACTTGCATGACCCTTCAGTACGCCGCGACCTCGCCACCGTTGCCACCTGAGACCTCGTGTCCAGCACTACGAGTCCGCCTCAATCCGCTTAGCGCACCACACCCCTGTGGACATCCATGCTTGAATTCAAAATGTGTAGTTGATTTCCTTTGCATTTACAACTTTGCCCACTGTGTTCCCACAAATTTTAGAAATGACAGGTTGGTAATGGAATTAATTTCGAAACATTGTTGGCGAATGTTCTGAAACAAGAGCTCGGAATTTTAGGTGCGATTCTACAATGAACTTCACAATTAGAAAGGGAACACATGGGCGGATGCAAAAAATTACTTTGAACGAATTCAAGCCCCAGTACGGTATTTGGTGCAGAACTTTGTCTTATCAAGGGCATCATTAAGTTTTTTTATGGCCGCTGCATACATCAATTTTACTGAATATTAAGGCCTTGCAGAGTTTGTTGAAAGGTTTGTCTGCTTGCGGGAGGAGGTATCAGTTCTTGATTGTGATTTCATTCAATGCTCGGTAGTCTACACACATCCGCATCTCTCTGGTTTCCTTTTTTACAAAAAGATCGAGTGTTGCATATGGTGACGTGGAAGGTCTAATGAATCCCTAACCGAGCATCTTGTCTAGATGCTTTTTGAATTTGTTTCACTTTTCATCACTCATCCAATATTGCCCCTTCACCATTAGTCTGATGCCCGACTTCAAGTCTATCTGATGGTCGACGTTTTTCTGCAAAGGTAGCTCTCAGGGTAGTTGATTGGGAAAAATCCCCCTCGAACTCCTCAATAAGTGCTACAAACTCCTCTGAAACTAGTGCAAACTTCTCCGGTGTCGAGGTCGGTGCCGTCGTCTTGGCAGCTGCAATTTCTTCCACTTATCATGCCTCCATGTGGACTAACCACGCTTGAGATCCACACTTCAGGTACCTTTTGGCCATGTCTAGAGATATCACTTGGTTTTTTGTGGCTGTCGCAAGTTCCTCTATTGATTCCACCTCTGCTGATTCCCATAACTGCCGTTGTTTTGTGGGTTACTCAACCAAAGGCGGATGTCGTTTTCTGCTAGCGATGCTGACGTAGACTGATCCGTTTCTCCAGTCCACCTGCGGATTGCCGGTTCATGAAATCTCATCGAAAGATGATTTAGTGGTCGCTCATTGGGAAAGTTCTCTAGATCATTATGTAATGCAGATCTTTGATTTACAGTCAGAGTGTTATGTGAAATTGATGAATCTGAACTCATCCGTCAAAGGTTTTCCTTCAAACATCTTAGTCTGCAAACCCAACTTCTGAACTATGCCGTTGCTAACAAAGCTATGAGAAACTCCTCCATGCAGTAGTGCCGGTATCGTTCTGTGATGTTTACAACCCCTCGGTTGTACTCATAATAGTAATGGTGGTTGTTCATCCTTGTACCCATCATCAAACTTTGCGATGTGAGGAACCCTCGTCTGTGACGATTTGAGTCGCTCAGATGGGCCATCAATCAACATACTATTTCTGACTGGATAGGATTCTCGCCATCTCATCCTGTCCTTTGTCAAGTCTGGGCTCCTTTTTTTTCTCTGCGGCTTCCCCCCTTCCCTTTTGGCTTGCTGATACCGATTCTGTCAGTGGCGTGAGATATGGCCCGGCTTCCCGCAATTGCAGCAGAGCCATTGATTGCATTGATTGACGGTGTCAATCTCCCTTACGGACAAGGTTTCTTCAGCTGTGAATTTCCTCCACCTCGATAAGAAATGTGGTTTTGGGGTCAACGGCCATTGGATTCCTACATCCAAGCATTGTAGTCGGTACTATCAATGCAATCGGCTACTGTGATCATTTACGGACGGTCTTCCTGGATGCCAAAGATTACAATTGCTTTTTGAATGTCTTTCTTGAGGCCATTGTTGTAGTAGAGACAGGGTTTGTCGGAGCCGAGGTTGCTGCCAATGATAATTTCCTAAAAACACTGTGTATACTCTGTCAAGCTGGACTGCTCACGCGAACGTTGGAGTCCGTACCATGAGTCAGACTACTTGTTCGGCTTCTCAAAATAAGCGAGAGTAGTGTGCGCAATTTTGTTCCACATTTCCGATGGTGTGAGAGACTCGTGCCATTTCGAGTTAATCTGCTCAAGACGTAATATGCCTATGATCGAAAATATGAGACCAGTCGCAATAGCCATCGATCTGGCTTCGCTGGTCTCCTGCTTTCGTTGGATGGTCTTTAAATTGGACCACCAACTTAACTTTGTACCAGGCAAAAGCGAGTTCACAAGGTCAATTTTCTTCTTGTTGTTGAGCTTAGCATTGATTAAGTACACCTTCAAACTCTGCAGCCACATCCTGGCCGTCAGTCCCTTGGAGTTCGTGGGATCAAACGTCTCGGGAAGTGCTGGCTAAATCTGGGGTTCAGTCAAAGAATTCTCTGTATGAATACTGCTTCACGCACACGGTAATTCCCAAGCTCCTCCATTGCCACATTGAGTTGTTGGAATAGATGGGTATTGAGGCACTTGAGTCCCGACAGCTTCTCATACATGTCTTCATCGATTCGCGCTTGTCAGCTGGTGTCTCCCATCATTCCAGGTATCGACCTGACGGGTTGCGGCGGAGGCAAAGGTTTTGCCGAGCTAAAGGAATCCATCACCGGGCTGGCCATCTGGTTTGTCGGTGTTGCGCCATTCACCACAAAGGTGGCCGCTGCTGTCCAGTTTGTCTGGAGTGCGTCGGTGTTCAAGTGATACTGATCCTTTACCGTCGGAGTATCCGCTGGAGACTGCTGCTCGTCGCCGGTTGCGCTCGCTCTGCTCACCGTTGTCATTGTGAAGCCTGTAATCTTTTGAACTTTGGATATGCACAAAAGACTCCTGTGGGGTTTTTGTCGGGTAGTTAATGTGTCAGTTATCCCTCGAGCACTGTTGTGCTATGATGCCAAGTGTTACGCTGAGTTGAACGTACATGGTTCACTGGGATGAGGTGCGGGACAAAAGAAGATTTGAGGATTTGGGAAAAATCGATCATTTGTATGAAGCAAGTGTAATTCGATGACAAGTTTCAAGTGAGTCAAGAACATATATACAATGCCGAGAATGAGGATGAGGCATATGTTGGGTCCTTGGTGCTTGAGCCGAGTGATTCTTGTGAGGTCGTGCAATGAGTGGCTACTCCGAGAAGCTCCGCCAAGAAGTCGGGGGGCTTCAAGAATATCGAGTTGCAGTTTTGTACAGATCTAGTGCCATCAAGAATTCAACCAAAAAATATCGAAAAATTACCCTACTTAACTTGGATTTCGACATTAACCTTTTTCCGTGTCTGAAATTTGTCAAAAATGGTGGTTCGTCAAATTTTTTTAAAAATTGCATAGTTAATTTCAAATCTGTGATCGTTGAATTAATGGTTGCACTTCACTTTTTGTACTTTTTTCATTCCATGGAGTGTGTGTTCATTGCATACATTTTTTTCCCACACGCTTCACTAGTTCGGCTCTCAAATATTTTGCACACATCGCAACTTTTGTCCACATCAACATTAATGCAAGAGCGTAAGACTTGAGCACATACATGGAAACTACATTGAATACAAGAGAGACTAAACTACAACATCATCCTCTTCAGGCACATTAGTGTGGAACAATAGTTCACCTACAAACTGGGCTGCTTTCTTCAAGAATGCAGGGTCAAAGATGCATGGGAAGTTGGCACGGGGCCACGCCTTCTTGACCATGGGTTTACCGCCGTGGACGTACAGCCAAGCCTCGTACAGCCAGCTGCAGGCTGCCTCCTTCACCACCTGCATCCCCAGCTGCATGCTCCCGCCCTCGCGTGACCTGTCCGCACCCCACTGTGAGAAGAGCTCTTCCAGTTTGTTCTTCAGTGGACGGATGAGTCCGACGTCCACAGGCTGCACTTTTGGTGTACATCCTCGTGGAATTTAAACCGTGTGCATGTAGGGAAAGTAATTTCCCAACCACTCTTGGAAGGATCCACTGCACTGCGGACGCCAAGTGTCAAGTACAAGGAGCACATTCGCCTCACCCTCGCGGACATTTCAATCACGGCAGGTTTTTTTGTATTATGGATAGACGATGTTCCTGACCCAGTCGTGTGTCATGTCAGTGTTAGCCCAGTGGGTAGGAGTGTTCATCAGATGCCACCCCAATACAATGAGCTTATCGGCGTGCGGGCCGTCAGAGGAAGGCAATGGGCAGTCTTACCTCCGAAATTGAGCTGCATCGGGAGCAGCTCTCCTGTCATTGATGACATCACCACTGCTGTGATCTGACGTTCATCTTCCATCCCCACAATCCCAACTTTATCAAGCCCGCATGGTGCGAAGGTTTGTGTCGCACTTGGCATGAGCTGAATGCCAGTGTGGTCAGCATTCAGCACGAGAAACGGAACCACGCCATAAAGTTTCACCATGCACGCTGCCTGGTGGTGCATGGTGAGCACCAGATCCTCCCAGTTTGGAGGAACCTTCTGCGCGACGGTTGTGGCTAGCGTCATGACCAGCCAATCTCCTTCTGCACAAAATTCCGGACCCATGTCCGCGAGAAGGCACGCAGGCCCATCTCCGCCAGCTCGTCCGGTGCGTGTAGGGAGATGATGCCACGAATCTCACGGCGGATGAGCTTCATGTTGAGGGCATGCCCAGCGGACCGCACAGCTTCAAGCCTTGTCTTAATTCCTTGCATGATTTCCGGCTTGTCCGCAAGCCATGTGCATTTTCCGCGGCTTCCATGTTTCCGCTTTCGGATGGAGATGGGTGCCGATGGTGCAGCAGCGATGGAAGCAATGACGGCTGCCACATACTGCTGCTTGAGGACCCCTTTCTTCCCCTCCACGAACCAACATTTAAGAGTGCTCGGCGACAGACAGTCCAACACAGAGTACCCATCTGGGGTATGGAAGGCACGCTTTAGGTGTTGCACTGCAGCATAAATCGACGGCTGCGACTTCACGGCTTTGTACATGGTCGCAAAATGCCCACTGGAGAACTAATCACAGTAGCGTGCACATTGTTTGTCAGAGGAACCGGTGGAGGACTTCGTCTATATTGTTGTCGATTGCGACTGACAGCATGACACACTCAGTGTCAGTTGAGTTGTCCGAACTCTGCCCGTCATCGCTCTCGGAGTTCGTAGATTCGCTGCCGGTTTCGTGAATGGGTTGTGATGGTTTGTGGCCGAAATCAGGGCTGGGATGTGGGGTGTTTCCAGAGGACAGCAAACCATCGCTGATGACGATGGATGCAGAATGGGTCCTGCCACAGGGTGGTGGCTTCTCGTGCTGCTTCTCCGGCAAGAAGGCCTTCCACTTTCCCTTTTCGGCAGCGGTAGGGCGCTTGTGCATTGTCTTTGGGATTGCATGGCCAGCCACAGCATCAGGATGAGATGGTGATGGGTCGGGCTCCTCGCTCTCTGGAAAAAGACAAGAAGGAACGGAACCACGGCTGTAGTTTCACATGCGTGGAGCCGCAGGTGTGCATTTCGTCACATCATCTTCGTTGCGAGTGTGCTCGCTTAGCTCGCAGTAGACGAGAGCAACTGTTGAGGGAAGGGACAGTGGAGACGGAAGTGGAGGCACGCTGAGGTGGGGCACGTACAACAAGTACCCAAGCGGAGAGGGTGCAGGGGATGCCTCAGAGTCATCGAAGGCCAGAGCAACACGCTTGCGTGGGTGACTTACTGGCCGATTGGAACCTGGTGCACAGGGTGGAGATCCATGCCTGGTGGCTTGGACAAGGCGACGGCTACACTCCTCTGGAGTAACTTTGCTGAGGACACGGTCCATTGTGGGTCCTTGGGTGAGGGATGTAAGGGGTGAACACTGCTCAATGCTCAGGGTGAGGTTGACAGCATATTTTGGCGTGCATGGAGTAGCTCAGATGGGCATCGGACGAGCCGCTAGTGCGTTGAAATCGGTCGAATCTGGCGCCGAGCCTACACTACGGAGCCTACGATGGAACAATGGAGGACAGAACAGGTGGCCAAAATGCCCTCGGCCGATCGGTGTAAAAATTCTGAAGTCGTCATGTGGTGGAATAAGAGTGTCATTACAAATTCCCACTCGCGGAGTTTAAGGACTCATGTACATCAGGGACGTAACAGAGTAACTGCTATAAAATTACCTTCTTACCAGAATTTGGTTTTCTTTTTCATCCTCTCCTCCTTCAATCCATCTCAATCATCATTTATAGATTGTCCCTCAAGTGGTGAGATGGCCCCTCAGCTTTGAAAATTTTCGTTCTTCCGCAAAAACAAAAACAAAACAAAAAAAACAAAAAAAAAACAAAAAAAAATATGAGATGCCCCATGGACTCCAAAAACATTTGCAATGCCAAATACCCATTTGCCCACTATGTAATGCGATACAAAGTGGAATCCTGTCATCCAACATCTCCAGGCATCGGAAACATGGTGGCAAATATTCACTGTCCCCATTCAAACCAAAGTCATCGCGGTCAATGCCTACCGTAATTCAAAGTTTATGTACTATAGCTGTATATTTCCCCCGAAACCCACACACTCCCAACAAATCAATACACTTCTCACACATTTCCTTTCCTCCAACACCCCGAGAGAGGATATCGCTCCTCTTCTCCCAAGGCTTTCCTAAAAAAGGAAATTTCTTTCTTCCTCAACCATCTTTCCTTTGACTTAAGCTACCATATATCCACCCCAAATGGCAATATGCCTTCCAACAAGAATTATTATTCTTGCTCTCAAGCCCACAGATTGACCCTCTATAAAGGGCTTGCTCAAAAATACGTAGCCTTCAATCGTTTTATACTCAAAGACATTTCTAAATCTTTTAGCATCTTGCAGCAAGAATGTAAGCTCCTCACCCGTAATGTCACATTAGGAGACACATTTTTTAAGACACCATCCTCATGATCTCCAGCTCACTGTATCCTTCTCTCAAAGAGTAAGGACTGCCTTCCTCTGTCCTAGAGGAGATCTCTACAAGAAGGCCCTTTCCTTGTTTGAGCATGTACATAGGCATCGCAATTCATGATTCAGGACCTCACGAGTCTTCCACTCCTTTTTCACCTAGGGGGACACACTTGTCCCATTCCAGAAAAATTGTGTGCTTCACGTGAAAACATCCATTCAACATCCCCCTTCAATATTGTTCTAATCTCCCTCACCCTCACTTTCAACCGCTGGGCTCAACCCTTGCTCACGGAAAAATCACACCTGTCTTCTTGTTTCCTGACGACGTGCTCATCAGAATCCTAGCCAGACATTTCAAGTCTCCACCTTTCCCCATCCTTACCTCCTCTCACCATGTTATATTATTGCCTTTTCCTTCTACACAAACTCACACCATCATCTGAGGCTAATTGGAAAGAAAAATACCCTAATTTCCACTTTCTGTGGCACTCGATTCGTGTGAGACTTAATTTTCTAATGCTTGACCTTCACCAAAAGTGTACTGGAAGGGCTGATTGGGCCCTCCCACCTCGTGATCGCGAGGGGTTGGTTGCAAGACACCCCTCGCTATTGTGAGTGTAGGCCATTGGACAGCTACCCAATGGCTACAGGCGGGCCGGCTGGGTGGCTGACGGCCGGTCAAGTGACCGGCCGACCACCTGCCGGCAAGCCACCAGCCACCAATTGAGCTGGTGGCTCAATGGGCAGCCAGGAGGCCGTGATGCCTCAAGGGTCAAGGCCCGTGGCCTCGTGCCCTTGCCCTTGCTCACCCTCCTCACTCGCGAGAGCAAGCGAGGATGAGGGATAGAGCAAGAGTGAGAGCGAGGGACGCACGAGAGAAGTCGGCGAGAATTCGTCGATCGTGCCTCGTACGCGATGATTTTAAGCCAATGTGTCAAAAATGAAGCTTGAGTTGTTTAGGACAAACTACGAGCTTCAAAACCAAAAACCTCATGCAAACTCACATGTTTGGGGTAATACCCCCCTCGTTTTGGACCCAGAATGAGAGGCGAGGTAGAAACGAAAATGGACCTCTGGATACTTGAATATTTCAAGTCTCCTACACGTGTCATTGATGATGATTGTCCTGAAGAGTGGCTTGCTCGCACGGCGTGGGTCAGACCATGGGTGAACCACCTGGCCCTTGGTATTTTTTGAACCCCCGGCACTACCTTACAAGCCATGAAAGAAAAGTCCCCAAGAGTGATGCAGAAGGAAAACCCCCTCGAGCAAGCTCTGAATTACATCTCTGAAAAATCTGATGATGACCTCATTGCAGGAGCTAAAGACACGCCCACTAAAGTGGTATCAGAGCAGGACAAATCCCCTTCCAGAGGCTACAAGAGATAGAAAACACCACGAGCAGCTGCAGCTGTGACCGAAACGTCATAGAGGGGTACGGGCTTAAACCTTCACCATTTTAAGCACTGTAAATTATATTGAAAAGCTCTTGAGGAGCTCTATTTTTTTGCTAGCTTCCTCAAAGCTTCTCCCACCCGCCAGGAGGCTAGATGGATTTTTGTTAGACAGGATGGGGAGTTCCGATCCCCAAACTACCAACTTCTCCCCTCTTCTCAAGGCTCCCTCCTTCCTCTTCCATCCAAAAATTGGAACAGCATTTCTTCCCAAGGCTAGGAGCTCTTAGGGCCTGAGAATTCCTAAAAAAGAGAGATGGCGATACCTTGAAGATTTTCTGTGGCTTCCGCAACACCGCCGGCTCAAGGAAGACGCCGCCAAGAGGCATTAGACGTGCCAAGAGGACTCAAGAGGAGGCAGAGGAAGGCAAGAAGACAAAGAAGATGACAAGAACAGTGAGGGAGGAGTGTGCGAGGATGTAAACTCTTAGTTAGAGTTGACCCCCCTTCCTCCTCCCCTTTTTGAGCGGTGTTCAATTCCCTGTAGTCTCTTGACCTTGTCCTTGCTTCATTGTTCAAGGCTTATTAGCTTGCCTAGTGTTGTGATTTACGGCTTCAGGTGTTGGCTAGAACACACCTGATTATGCTGACTGTGGTGGCTTTGAAATATCGTATTTTTCTACCACGTGATTGTTCCGACCGTTGCGGCCTAAATGTCGTGATTGTTCACGTGGTAGTCACCTTACTCTCATCGATCGTGAGAGTAAGGTGATTTTGGAAGGTGACACCTCCTCGATGTCTTGGGTTGGACCTCACAACAATCTTCATGTGGTAGTTGCACCGGTGACAGAATGAAAAGTGCCGGACCATCCAAGACCAACAAGGACAAGGTGGTGACGGGCCCACCACACGCCCTTGGTAGACTTCAAATTTTGGAAGTTGCCTTTGCGAGAACGGTCATGAAACCAAAGGCAACCGTGCCACTAAATGTAACCCTCGCTAAACCCGGCAAGACCGAGAAGCGTGAAAAATCCAAAAAAGTGCTTGACGAGCACGTTGATGTGCATGTGGACAACTTCCACACATGGAGGATACGCTCAAGGAGCACCACCCGAGCATACACCCCGACAAAGAGCATGACTTCGATGATGGCAAAGACGACGAGGATCGCGATCATGGCCATCGTCGCGGGGCAAACTTGAGCCGACCACTTGAGAAGGGCAAGACACTCACCGGATCGCCTACAACTGCGGATAGTAGCGAGGTTGTCGATAGCAGCTAAGGCATCAAAAGCAACCACGCAAGAAGTTCCCGTGAATATGAGCTAGACAACATCGCCACGAAGGCAATTTGCAACAATTGCTGATCTGGCTGCTAAGGCAACGGGTCGACTCAAGATCACCACCGATGGTGGAGGTGTAGCACCACGTGGAGGAGTTGAGACGGACCCCCTCTCCATTAATTTGGCTACGATGGGGTATACCAATACCCACTTGAGCATCGTCGTTGGTGACAGCCTCCTCCGGAAGTTGGGATTTCTTGGAGGCATATAAGAGAACCGTACCCTCCTGCAATGGGTAAAGGTACACGGACAGCACAAGGTCCTTGCGGCTATCGCCGCAAGGACCTCAGATCTCTGATGACATCAGAGCTTTAGTTTGTGTTTACCAACCTTCTGGCCTACGTCAGGCAGAGCATCACAAACCTCGACCGTGATCGTATCCTGCAACGCCTGGCCACTCATAAGGTAACCCGTCAATGAGATGACCTCGGGAAGGTGTTGAAGAGCATGACCCAAGTGTGGATGTAGTAGCGATCATAACAAGCCACAGGTGTTGATGTCACCACCAGTGGCAACAAGGACTTGCCTACCTCAACGACGTTGGATGCGGTCATAAACATGTCCTTCTTCCATGGTATGGAGATACTTCAGAAGGGAGTGAAGCTGATTGATTGGCTAAATTGCACGTTTTACGTATTCACAAGGCGCCACTTGGTCAGTGGAGGCATCTTGCCACAACGCGACTAGAGGACAATTTCTTCAAGTACGTGGTCAAGGAGTGGGGCACGCAACAACCACACCTTGAGTGATAGCCCATGCCATGGGAGGCCTTCTGCGTTGTCATGCGTAAGAAGTGCACCCAATGTGAGGAGGTACAGTGTGCCTTCCACAAGATCAAGGACTTGAGGCACTTGGATAGCTCGCTCAAGAACTATTTGAGCGAGTTCACCGCACTCGTGGAAGAAGCCAAAAGATTTACCGAGGACGATGGGACCCAAACCTTCAAGCACCCAGTGTGCTTGCTGCTAGAGTACTCACGTGATGGTTTGGCTGGTAAGAAGCTGAAGGACAGGATCACCACGACGGCAACCGGCCAAGCTTGGACAAGCTAGAGGGAGTTGTGTGACTACATGAGAAAAGTGTATTCAGTGAACCCAAAATACTACTCTGATGCACGGCCAAACGCACGTGAACAGCAAGGCCTCGACATGCGCATGGAAGCTGCAAGGGCTAGTGGGTCAACAAGACAGCGGGCTGGGGCCAAGGGCAAGCAGCCCGCACACCCACCAGCCAAGAAGGCTGCTGGGGACAAGGTCCCTAACAACAAGCACGGGCACGACAATTACGAGTTGTCGGTGGTGCGTGAGTGTCACAACACAGCCTTCTACAATGAGCTTTGCCACAACTGCATGTAGCCTGGTCACTTTAGGGCCCAGTGCCCTGAAGCTTCTAGTGGTGGTCAAGAGGCGGCGGTGTTGGCCGAAGCTGTGGCACCTCGTGGGGATGGTGCAGCATGAGGCTGTAGTCAGGGCCATGGTCTTGGCCGCGGTCGCGACAATGGGCCCAACCGTGGTAATGGACAGGTCCCTGGTGTGGGTGTTCTCCATCCCTCAGTGATGTTAGAGGGGACCACTCAGGGGAAAAACTGGATCATGAGTGTAGGTTCATGTTTTCAGATGACGATGTGAAACAATTTAAAATTATTTGGTCAAAAAAAATTGACAAGTTCAAACTTCTCTAACTTTTTCTCTCCTCTTGTCAAACCTCATTCTACACTATCTTATCAATATTTCCCACTCAACCTTGCATCTCCGAACAAGATGCATGATCAAACATGCACACTGGTGGCGACACTAACCACTGTACAAGAGTTGTGTAACACAATGACTGAAGCAAATACCCTGCAAACGATGTGTTCAATCATGTTCGTGGTACCTTTGGTCAACAATCTTCACCCAGTCAAATTTAAAGATCGGAAGGTGCTAACTGAACTCACACGTGCCTACAAGACGTGGACCTGAGTTGGTGAATCATAGGAGTTACGGCATCCGCCGCACACATTTTGTGTTTATCACAAACTCAACTTACCGTTGTCGAGCCCTTTCACTTGGAAGAGTGGGAGTAACATGAGGATGCAATTCAGAGGACACCTAGCTCGGTGCTCTAGTGAATATGCTGGCTGAAACAAGAGGGGATGACTTTATCCGATAGGTGGGCCTACATTATGAGCCATCGAATGGAGCAGTTGTCCTTGGTGACAACTATACCGTATCCATGTTTGGTGTTCAACTGTATGCACCTTGTCCAGTGGCTAGCTAGCTGGCTACATGGACAGACAAGGCATGCACTGCTCTGTGGATTACGTCCCCTTGGTCTCTTCTGAACTAGGCCAGGAATCCACTGCCCGTAACGGGTATGTCCCCTGGAGATCATCATTGGAAAAACACTTTTGTGGCTTCGTTGGAAAAGGCACCGGAGCTCATGTTCGCGGATTCAAACCCCGCAACCGCAGATTTCTTTGTCATCCAAAATGGGATAGGAAGCTTCTAGGAAGCTTCCTAGAGCCTGTCTTCAGGATGACACTTGGCAGTCTCAGGACGTACCAAGTAGGGATGTAGGTAGAGGTTGCCTCCTGTGGAGCCACTGCACGAAGAAGCATTAGCAAAGCTCTGCAAGTAGAAAAGTCTGTATCCTGCATGCATCCATTTACAATTATTGCCTTAGAGACTCCTCACAGAGTGTCCAGCCAAGGGTAGACACTCAAGACCTTCATGCAGACTTCGTGAGGTTTCAAATTGAATAAACCTAAAGTGTAGATCCCTCGTTCAAGGGTGATATGTTATCTTGGTTGTAATACCAAGAGCTGTTGGCAGCCTCCCATGTCGGGAGGCGTTTTCTAGACCGTTGTTTTCTGGCGCATTGACAAAGTGTTATGGGTCCAAAATTTTGGTTCTAAGGCACGCTTCCAAGACCGAGTAGCATGTGGTCTTGCAGGGCACATAGGTACAACAAGGTCACAAAGATCGTACGGCTCCATCTGCTCCATCGGCTCCATTAGCTTCTTCAGGTAGGGTGTGTGCACATGGAGGACTAGACGACTGGGAATAGCTTTTTCCATATTGGACAAGACCCTCGAGGCCCAACAGGAGAAAGCTCTTCCCCTTTAGAAGGTGGTATGACCCGAGTCTATTTTCTCATGAAGGAACCGTCGCCTTTGGCTATCATCAGTGGGAGGAACATGCAATAGAACCAACTACAGCTTTGACAATGGTCGCAATCAGTAGCCTCATCAGCCTCATCGGCCTCAATGAAGCAGAGTAGCAGTGAAGCAAAGAAGACGAGCAACCACCAAAAATAGCGGATGCAACTCAAGCCCGCCTTGAGGCGGTTATGTCCAAATTCATTGGGACATGTTTTCCCTTGTGTAAATGGAATTTTGAGATTGTCATGAACGTGCGTGGCTATCTCGACATCCTAAAAGGGACCGAGACAGCACCCGCCGATGCAACAGTGGCTATGCATGTGGCTGACCTTGCCACATGGTTGATGAAGAACAACATGGTTCTCGCCATACTTGTGACATCAATCAACAAGACTCAACTCTCCCACATCACAGGATGAACGTCGGCCGCCAAGGCCTACACAAAACCTTCAAAGGTACATCAATTGAACGCCCTAGTAAATCAACTCTTCATCTTCCAAAGTTTCATGTCAATGAGGGTGAGCAAAGGAGAATTGATATCCATGTTTCTGTAGTTGTTTGACAACGTGTTGGAAGAGGTCCAACACATGGAATAGAAACTCGACTCTAACATGTGTGCAATGATCCTTCTGATGGAGTTTTCAGAAATCTGGAGGTCCTTGATCATTGTATTTGGTGGTTGGAAGGAAGCAGATCTGACGTATGAGGCTGTCACCGAACACGTCCACAATGAGTCCATGCGGCATAGTGGCAGTGAGGAGAATATTTCAGCCTATGCCCCTCGCTTCGGTCAACAAGGTGCAAGCACCTGCTCCGGTCAAGGCAGCAGTGGAAGCAGTGGCGGTGGAAAGGCAATGGTGGCGGAGGAGTTCCAAGATGCCTGGCAACTGACACAACAGTTGCAAGGCTGGGCACTGGGCTAGGAACTCCCGTAGTCCCAAGAACAAAGGCGAGAACAAGGGTGGGAAGGAGAAGAAGGAACTCACCAATATGATGGCTAAAGGGATTTCCATGAAGGGGACAGCGCTCCTTAGGCCCACGGAATTCGCCCTTGAATCGGACACAAACCACCACTTCTCAAAAGAGAAGGGTGGATTTATCTCCATGGGCAAATATGACATGCGCGTCAAGGTTGCAAACGGCGGCGTCAAAGACCCCCAAAGCAATGGCGTGGCCGAGAGGATGAAGGTGTGGTGGATTTATTTACAACCCCCAAAGCAATGGCGTGGCCGAGAGGATGAACCAGACCATGTTCGGCATGGTGTGAAGCATGTTCTTCGATGCCAAGCTCCCACCTCGCTTTTGGGTGGAAGTAGCAACAACGGCCCGCTACCTCTTGAACCTCAAGCCAGCACTCGCCTTGTGGAAGCGTGGAAAGGAGCAGGACAAGCAACTGGAGACCCCACAAGAAGCATGGTCGGGAAATAAATCTAACACCTCTCATCTGAAGGTGTTCGGGTCAACTGCGTGGGTGAATATCCAGTTGGGAGAAGGTGGAGGCAACCTCGACGCATGTTCCAAGAAGTGCGTCATGGTTGGATATGACACGTCACACGAAGACTATCGGCTTTGGGACCAGGCAGCATGCAAGCTTATGATAAGTCACGATGTCGAGTTTGACAAACACACCCGTAGAAAGGGAGAGCTGGTGGACTCGATCCTCGCTCCCAAGGCGGAAGAGTGGATAGTGTTGCTTGAGTCCAAAAGACTAAGCACCCGACAACTAGCTCGCTTCGCCAGCAGGTGGTGGGAATGGGAGACCAGTTGCACAGGATGATGTACCATCTGACATGGACACAGATACTAAGGCGACTGTGCTTCCAAGTCCAACGACTCTTCCGATGATGACAAAGACAAACCACCTTGTGGTAGCACCCACAATAGAGCAAGAAGTCGCACCAGCAAACCAGCGCAGTTTGTGACCAAAGAAAGCACCCTTGCGGTATCAGGATGATTGGACCGGCCTTACCGAGTCATGCATGGCTCAGGAAGAGCCAACCACAGTGGTGACGGTGATGAACGGCCCAGATGTGGCCAAGCGGAAGGAGGCAGTGGACAGCAAGCTCGCATCCATTGACAAGAACAGCACGTGAATGCTGGTGCATAGACCTAACAAGGCCCACGTGGTGGGATCCAAGTGGGTCCTAAGAGTGAAGAGGAAGCATGATGGCAGCATCAAAATTTTAAGGCGAGGATAGTGGCTAAGGGGTTTTCTCAACGCTCCGGCTCCAAGTACGACGAGACGTTCACGTCCATTGTGACCGTTGCCTCCATCCACTCTCTCCTCACCATTGTAGTCATAAATAACTTGGAGATATACCAGATGGACGTCACAACAGCTTTCCTTTATGGCAAGCTCGACAAGTAAGTTTTGATCAAGGTGCTTGAAGGAGTCAAAGCTCCCAAGGACAAGGTGTGCAAGTTTATGAAAGTTCTCTACAGGCTAAAACAGGCCCTAAGGATGTGGTATATAGAGATGGATGGTTTCATGACCAGTCTCTCCTTCGCGAATTGCCAGCATGACCCGAGCATGTACATGCATGATGATGGGAGAGGGCTGATGCTTGTTGCAGTGTACGTGGATGATTTGATCATCTGCTCTTCTTCGGTCAAGTTGCTGGATGAGCTCAAGTCTGCCCTCAGCAAAAGGTTCAAGATGAAGGACATGGGTCCTCTCTCGAGTACTACCTCGGAACCACCATCCACCACAACCAATCAGCAGGCACCATTGAACTCAACCAAACCGAATACATCGTTGAGGTACTAAAGCGCTATCACATGTAAGACTGTAAATCTTTCGGCACCCCAATGATGACCAATACAAAGCTGAAGGCCATGTCGCCAAGAAACAAAGCAGAACGAAGGGAGATGCAAGACATCCCCTACCAGTCTGCCATGGGTAGCATCATGTATGCCATGGTAAAGACTCGTCCCGACATCTGCTAAGCAATGGGACAAGTGAGCAGGTTTGTAGCCAACCCTGGGCCACATCATTGGTAGGCAATCAAGCATATCTTGCGCTACCTGCAAAAGAGATGCCACATGGGCCTCGTCCTTGGAGGCCAAGAAGGTACGGACCCCCACCGCTTGAAGTGCTATACCAAAGCCGACTATGAAGGAAATCTTGACGACCACAAATCCACCTCTAGATATGTTTGCATCTTGAATGGCTCTACCATCTCATGGGCCACCAAGAAGCAGGATTGTATTTTCGTGTCCACGGCTAAGGCCAAGTGCGTTGCTCTGTCTGAGTTGTGCAAGGAGACTCAGTGGCTGTGTAGCTTGCTTGGCGAAATGACAGTGCCACAAAAGGACACCACATGGACAACATGAGTGCCATCTCGATGGCTAAAGATGAGGTCATCTTCTGGCAAATGAAGCACATCAACATACGTTACCACTGCTCATGTGACCTGGTCATGAAGAACATGGTGGACTTGCAACACTATGGAACTAAGAGCATGCTTGCTAACTGCATAACCAAGCCACAGGAGAGCAACTTGCGCTATGCAGGCATTCGTGGTTTTGGCATGAGGAGTGCGGCAGAGGAAGGGTGAGCCCCAAGGCATTGATGGAGCCAAGTAAACGACAGATGGACAGAGGTGCAAGGGAGAGATTTGTTGAATGGTATGCACCTTATCCAGTGGCTAGCTGGCTGGCTGTACAAACAGACAAAGAATGCACAGCTTTATGGATTATGTCCGCGTGTTCTGTTTCAAAATAGACAGGGAATGCCCTGCCCATAATGGGTATGTCCCGTGGGGATCATCATAGGAAAGACACCTTTGTGGCCTAGTTGGAATAGGCGCCGGAGCTCATGGGTCGCAGGTTCAAACCCCGCGACCCAGATTTCTTTGTGACCCAAAATGGGAAAAGAAGCTTCGAGGAAGCTTACTAGAGCCTATGTTGAGGATGACACTTGGCGGTCTCAGGACGTGCCAAATAGGACTGAAGGTTGCGGTTGGCTTCTGTGGAGCCACTGCAAGAAGAAGCATTAGAAAATCTCTCCAAGTATAAAAGCTTGTATCGTGCATGCATCCATTTATAATTCTTGTCTTTGAGACTCCTCACAGAGTTTCTAACCAATGGTAGACACTGAAGACCTTCATGCGGAGTTTGTGAGGTTGCAAACTGAATAAACCTAAAGTGTGGATCCCTCGTTCGAGGGTGATATGTTATCATGGTTGAAATACCAAGAGCAGTCGGCGGCCTCCCATGTCGGGACCTGTTTTCTAGATCATTGCTATCCTATGCATTGACAAAGGGTTATTGGCCGACACTTTTGGTTCTAAGCCATGCTTCCAAGACCGAGTGGTGCATGGTCTTGCTATGTGCACAGGTACAACAGGATCATGAAGATCGGACGGCTCCATCGGCTTCTTTAGGTAGGGTGCGTGTACGTGTCAGACTTGGGGACAAGGCATAGCCCTGTCCACGCTAGACAAGGCCCTCGAGCCCCAAGGGGATAAAGCTCTACCCCTTTAGAAGATGGTGCGACCCCGAGTCCATTTTCTCACGATCGCTTCATCGCCTTTAGTGATCATTGGTGGGAGGGGTATTCAAGAGAACCAACTACACCTTTGACAATGGTCACAGTCAAGAGCCTCATCAGCCTCATTGGCCTCAACGAAGCAGAGTAGCAGTGAAGAAGAGAAGACGAGCAACCGCCAAAAATGGTGGATCCGACGCAAGCCCGCCTCAAGGCGGGTATTTCCAAATTCACAGGGACATGTTTTCCCTTGTGAAAATGGAAGTTTCAGATTGTCATGAACGTGCGTGGCTACCTCAACATCCTAAAAGGGATCGAGACAACACCCGCCGATGCAATAGTGGCTATGCATGCGGCTGACCTTGCCGCATGGATGATGAAGAACAACATGGCTCTCGCCATACTTGTGATGTCAATCAACAAGACTCAACACTCCCACATCACAGGATGCACGTTGGCCGCCGAGGCCTACACAAAACTCTCACGGGTGCATCAATGGAACGTCCTAGTAGATGGACTCATCATCTTCCAAAGGTTGATGTCGATGAGGGTGAGCAAAGGAGAATTGATACCCACATTTTTGCATTCATTTGACAACGTGCTACAAGAGGTCCAACAAATGGAATGGAAACTCGACTCCAACATGCACGCCATAATCCTTGTAATGGCGCTGCCGAAAAGCCAGGAGTCCTTGATCACCATATTTGGCGGAAGGAAGGAAGGCGATACGAAGTATGAGGTTGTCGTTGAACACGTCCGCAACGAGTCCATGCAATGCAGTGGTAGTGAAGCAAACATTTCAACCTATGCCCCTTGCTTCGGTTGACAAGGTGCAAGCTCCTGCTCCGGTCAAGGCAGCAGTGGAAGTAGTTGTTGTGGAGGGAAAGGCAATGGTGGTGGGAGGAGTTCCAAGAAGCCTAGAAACTGTCACAACTGTGGCAAGGTTGGGTACTGGGCTAGGGACTGCCGTAGTCCCAAGAAAGAAGGCGAGAACAAGGGTGGGAAGGAGAAGAAGGAGCTCATCAACATGATGGATGAAGGCTTTTCCATGAAGGGGACAACACTCCTTAGGCCCGGGGTATTCGTCCTTGACACGGACACCAACCACCACTCCTCAAAAGAGAAGGTTGGATTCTCCATGGCCAAATCTGACATGCGCATCAAGTGTGCAAACGGCAACGTCATCCAAGCCATGGACGAGGGGACAAGGTGATCACGTTCAACGTGAACGGTGCCGAGAAGGAGGTCAATCTGCAAAAGGTAGTATACATGCCCTCCTTTGCAACGAACCTGTTTTCGGTCTCACAATTCACCGACAACAACATGACCATGGTGTTCACCAACAAGGAAGTCGTGACCCTAAAAAACAAGGACATCAACGTTTTGTACATCAAAGACGACCTCATGCTTCGAGTTCCAAGAGTCAACGGCCTCCACATGCTTCAAACCAAGGTCACCAAGGTATTGGATGAGGGACTAGCATGTCCCACAAAGAGAGCTGCACCAAAACCACAGGATGTACCACCGGCAATAGTTGTGACCCCCAAATCAACCAAGGACACCCACACTGAGCTATGGCACCGGCGATTTGGCCATGTGGCCAACAGCATGTTGCAAAAGATGTAGGAGCAAAAGGTGGTATATGAAATGGAATGGCGCACCATGAACCACGGATAAGGGTATACATTGTGTGAACCTTGCCTCCAAGCGGAGGCAAAGAAGAAGTCGTTTGGGAGATGAGGTCAACAAGTAGAGGATGTCTTGGACCTGATCCATAGTGACGTGTGTGGACCCTTCTACATGATGTCCAATGGAGGAAGCAAATACTTCCTGGCCATCATTGACGGCCACAGCCGCAAGGTATGGATCTACTTCCTCAAAACCAAGGGAGAGCTCAAGGAGAAGCTGCTCGAGTTTGTTGCCATGGTATATCGGCAAACATCCCAGTAGGTGAAGGCACTTCGAAGAGACAATAGGGATTTGTATGAGGCATGCAAGCTTTGGTTCAAGCATCATGGCATCTGCCATGAGCAAACCACCCCTTACAACCCCCAAAGCAACGGTGTGGCCGAGAGGATGAACTAGACCCTTCTCGGCATGGTATAAAGCATGCTCTTCGACACCAAGCTCCCAGCTCGCTTTTGGGCAAAAGCAGTAACAACTGCCTGCTACCTGTTGAACCTCACGCCAGCAACCACCTTGTGGAAACGTGGAAAGGATCAGGACAAGCAGCTGAAGACCCCACAAGAAGCATGGTCAGGAAAGAAACCCAACGCCTTGCATCTGAAGGTGTTTGGGTCACCTGCATTGGTGAAGATCCGGTCGGGAGAAGGTGGAGGCTAGCTCGATGCACGTTCCAAGAAGTGTATCATGGTCGGGTACAACACGTCACACAAAGTCCATTGGCTTTGGGACCACGCAGCAGGCAACCTTGTGAAGAGCCACGACGTCGAGTTTGATGAATGCACCCATGGAAAGAAAGACGTACTGGACCCGATCCTCGCTCCCAAGGAGAGAGTGGATAGTGTTGCTTGAGTCCAAAGACCAAGCACCCGACAACTGGCTCCCTTTACCAATAGGTGGTGGGAATGGGAGACCAGTTGCGTAGGATGATGCAGCATCTCACATGGATGCAGATACTGAAGTGTCCGGGGCTTTCCAATCTGACTTGGAATCTAACGACTCTCCCGATGATGAAGAAGACAAACCACCACTTGTGGTAGCACCAGCAATAGAGCAAGAAGCCACACTAGCACCCCCGTATAGTTTGCAACAAAAGAAAGCACCCTTGTGGTATGAGGGCGATTGGACCAGCCTTAGTTGGTCATGCATGGCTCAGGAAGAGCCATCCATAGTGGCGGAGGAGATGAATGACCTGGATACGACCAAGTGGAAGGAGGCAGTGGACAATGAGCGTGCATCCATTGACGGGAACGCTCGTGGGTGCTAGTGGGTGTCCCACGTGGTGGGATCCAAGTGGGTCCTCTGAGTAAAGACCAAGCAAGATGGCAGCATCGAAAAGTTCAATGTGAGGATAACGGCTAGGGGGTTTTCTCAATGCCCGGGCTCTGAGTACAACGAGACATTCACGCCCATTGTGACCTTTGCCTCCATCCACTCGTTCCTCGCCATTGCAGCCACAAAGAACGTGGAGATACACCAATTGGACATCACGACAGCTTTCCTTTACGAGAAGCTCAACAAGGAAGTGTTAATGGAGGTTCCCGAAGGAATCAAAGCTCCTAAGGACAAGGTGTGCAAGTTTATGAAAGCGCTCTACGGGCTAAAACAGACCCTAATGATGTGATACATAGAGATGGACGGTTTCATGACCAGTCTCTCCTTCACGCATTGCCAGAATGACCCAAGCATGTGCGTGCACGCTGATAGGAGAGGGCTGATGCTTGTTGCATTATACGTGAATGATCTTATCATCTGCTTGTCTTCGGTCGAGCTGCTGGATGAGCTCAAGTCTAACCTCAGAAAAAGGTTCAAGATGAAGGACATGGGTCCTCTCGAGTACAACCTCAGAATCGCCATCCATGGCAACCGAGCAGCAGGTACAATCAAACTCAACCAAACCAAATACATCGGTGATGTACTAAAGCGCTATCACATGTAAGACTGCAAATCTGTCGGCACCCCAATGATGACTAGTACAAAGTTGAGTGCCTCTTTGTTGCCAAGAAATGAAGCAAAAAAAAGGGAGATGCAAGACATACCCTACCAGTCTCCCATGGGTAGCATTATGTACGCCATAGTAAATACTCGTCCCGACATCTGCTACGTTGTGCGACACGTGAGTAGGTTTGTGGCAAACCTATGGCCACAGCATTGGTAGGCAGTCAAGCGTATCTTGCGCTACATGCAAAGGACACGCCACATAGGCCTCATCCTTGGAGGCCAAGAAGGTACGAACCCCATCCGCTTGAAGTGCTACACCGACGCCGACTAGGGAGGAAATATTGACAACCACAAATCCACCTCTGGATACGTGTGTATCTTGAATGGCTCTGTTGTCTCTTGGGCCACCAAGAAGCAGGATTGTGTTTGTAGGAACGTACTCTGCCTCAGCCGTGTCGACGGCTGAGGCAGAGTACGTTCCTCTGTCTGCGTTTTTCAAGGAGACTCAGTAGTTGCGTAGCTTGCTTGGCAAAATGACAGCGCCAAAAAAGAATGCCACAGTCGTACACGTGGACAACATGAGCACCATCTCGGTACTAAAGATGAGGTCATCTCCTAGCGAACGAAGCACATCAACATACGATACCACTACTCACCTGACTTGGTCATGAAGAACATGGTGGATTTGCAATAATGTGGAACCAAAGGCATGCTTGCTGGCTGCATGACCAAGCCGTTGGAGAGCGACTTGCACTATGCAGGCATTCGTAGTTTTGGCATGAGGAGTGCGGCAGAGGAAGGGTGAGCTCCAAGGCATTGATGGGGTCCAGTAAACGACAGATGGACAGAGGTCCAAGGGAGAGATTTGTTGAATGATATACACCTTGTCCACAAGCTAGCTGGCTAGCTGGCTAGCTGCATGGACGGATAAGGCATCCACTGCTCTATGGATTACGTCCTTTTGGTCTGTTCCAAGATACGCCAAGAATGCACTGCCCATAATGAGTATGTCCCTGGACAACATCATTGGAAACACACCTTATTGGCCTAGTTGGAAAAGGCATCGGAGCCCATGGGTCGCGGGTTCAAACCCCGCGACGGTCACAGTTTTCTTTGTGAACCAAAATGGGACAGGAAGCTTCTAGGAAGCTTACTAGAGCCTATCTTGAGGATGACACTCGGCGGTCTAAGGAAGCGCCAAGTAAGACTGTAGGTTGAGGTTGGCTCATGTGGAGCCACTGTAAGGAGAAGCATTAGCAAAGACCTACAAGTATAAAACCCTGTAGCCTGCATGCATCCATTTACAGTTCTTGCCTTTGAGACTCCTCACAGAGTGTCCAACCAAGGGTGGACACTAAAAACCATGCGGGCTTCATGAGGTTGCAAACTGAACTAACCTAAGTCTGGATCCCTCGTTTGAGTGTGATATGTTATCTTGGATGCAATACCAAGAGCGGTTGGCGGCCTCCCATGTCGGGACCCAATTTCTAGACCGTTGCTATCTAGGACATTGACAATTGGTACCTATAAAGCAAGAAAATGCATTCAATATTACACACAGAGTATCACGTTGAAGGTACTCAACCTTCTTGACCCATTCGATATTGTGCTAGGCCATCCCTGGCTCCGTGATAATAAATCTCTAATGTGCTTTGAATCAAAGTGCTTAATCCTTAAGAAATGATTGTGGCACTTTACGTTTATTCCAAATACGGAATTTTCACCGACCCGACTAAAAGTCCATCGTGGCTTGCCTACGATGCAGGTCAAGAGACGTATTCAACAAGATTTTCCATAAAGGTTGGCTCAGCTACAGAAAGTGGAGGACGGCGTGAAGGAAGACACACCACAAGAGATCAAATCTATACTGGCGAAGTTCTCGGAGTATTCCAAGACCTCCTGCCCATGTGTCATTCTAGCTTCCACCAAAATGACACATGGGCTACGCGATTCCACTAAAACCGGAGGTGACCCCTCCGTTGAGACCCATGTATCGTCTTAGTCCAAAATAAATGCAACAGGTTGCATGCCAAATCAAAGAGTACCTTGCAAAAGGATGAATGCCCATGTGTCATTCTAGCTTCCACCAAAATGACACATGGGTTACGCAATTCCACTAAAACCGGAGGTGACCCCTCCGTTGAGACCCATGTATTGTCTTAGTCCAAAATAAATGCAACAGGTTGTATGCCAAATCAAAGAGTACCTTGCAAAAGGATGAATAGAGCCAAGTAGCTTGTCGTAAGATGCGCTGATCATTTTGTGAAAAATAGAAGATGGTGGTCTATGCATGTGCATGGCGTTGAACAATTTGACGGTGAAAAATCAGTTCCCCTTACCATGGATTGAGGACCTGATTGACCAAATCCAAGGGAAATTTTTTTTCATACCTGGATTTGTCTTCAGGGTACCATCAAATCCGCATCACGAAAGATGATGTGTCCAGAACGGCATTTTGAGCGCACATGGGACACTATCCGTTTTGATTTTTATGCTTCGGGCTAACAAACACCCCGACAACCATCCAAGGAGAGTGAACCGAATGTTTGCCAAGCAACTCGGTTGTTTGTCTAGGTGTGCCTACACGACATCCTTGTTTTCTCCAAATGAATGGAAGAGCACATAGAACATCTGCATGACATACTCGTAATCCTTTTGAGAACAGAAGGTCTATGCGAAACTGAGCAAGTGCAAGTTTGTGCAAGTTGAGCTCGAATACCTTGGACACATAGTTGGCAAGGACGGTCTTCGTGCCGACCTACGAAAAGTCCAAGCCGTGTTGGATTGGCCCTCCTAGAAAATTTTGGGCAGATTTGGTCTTTCCTCGGCCTTGCAAACTACTTTCAACGGTTTATGCAGGGTTGTTTGACCCTGGTAGCATCGCTAACTAGGCTCGCGCAAAAAGACATGCGTTGACAATTGGCCTCTGATTGCGAGAACGCCTTCAAATTCATAGAACTTCCATGCATGGTGCTCTTCTTAGCTCTTCTGGATCCATCGTAACCGTGGGAGATTTAATGTGATGCATATGTAGTAGGACTTGGAGCAATCCTCATGCATAATGGTTACCTAGTTGTGTATGAGAGCCGGAAGTTCATACCTGCGGAGACGTGGTACACGACTAGAGATGAAGAGCTTATCACGGTGGTACACGCTTTCAATATATGGCGCTTCTATCTCGAGGGCGCTAAAGGGGGTGTGACGACCGTCACTGACCACAACCCATTGGTGTTTTTCCAAAAACAAAGGAACTTGTCAAGACGACAGGCGTGTTGTAGCAAATACCTCAGCCGATTCTTGTTCATGTAGAAAAATCGGTCAGGACGCATCAACGTGGCTGATCCACTAAGCCTATAGCCTATGGAAATAAGAGTAACTACCAAGGCCGGTGGGTGTTTTAAGGTCATTATGATAGGTTCAATGCAAACACCAGATCCCCCCGCACCCGTACGGCAATTAGTCTAAGAGATTGTCCACCAGAACAGATTTGTAAACAGTACTTTGATGGAAAACTGTGTGGATTCTTGATTCCAAGACTCTTTCAATGTGGACAAGTACGGATTTGTGGGGGCCGCATGAATCTTCAGGCACGGAGAACAATTTGCTCCGAGAGACCTTCGAGCGAAGTCTATCTCCCAGTTCCACGACCCGAAGGTCGTAGGATATGTGGGA
Source organism: Penium margaritaceum (assembly GCA_023375785.1). Taxonomy (NCBI): domain Eukaryota; kingdom Viridiplantae; phylum Streptophyta; class Zygnematophyceae; order Desmidiales; family Peniaceae; genus Penium; species Penium margaritaceum. The sequence continues at coordinate 15,612 of SZWC01001387.1, read as the reverse complement.
CCTCAAAAAACCGGACAGGCACTCTTGGACCAATGTTCGTGGCCAGGATGGAGCGTCGATCTCCGTAAGCATTGCACGACGTGCGATCCATGTCTTTGGAACAAGGCTAGTAACAAAACGCCTGCTGGACTCCTCCAACAGGTTCCCATCCCTAGGAATCCATGGAAGTGCGTCAACATGGACTTTCTTACTGGTCTTCCGGACATCGCCCATGACCATGACCACGATGCAATACTAGTGGTTGTGGATCTTCTGACGAAGATGACGCAATTCATTCCTATAATCCATTATGTGAACGCAAATGAGATCACTTGCCTCTTCTTTGAGGGTGTTGTGAAGTACGAAAACTTGTAGTTGCACATTATCTCCGAACGAGATAGATAATTTGCTAATAAGTTCTGGCAAAAGACGCAAGATTATTTCAGTAGCGAGTCCCAAATGTCGATGGTGTTTCACCCTCGAACTGGCGAACAAACGAAACGCATGAATGACACTCTAGAGAACATGCTTCACATGTACGTGGTCCCTGCCCAATGACAAGCAAACATTCCTAGCACCGATAAAGTATGCGGTGAACAACTCAATGGACGATTCCACACGAATCACACCGTTCTCGTTGAACATTGTTCAACATCTAGTGGTGGCCTCTTCATTGGTGAAGGGTACGAGTACAAGAGGACAAGTTCCTTCTGCTCAAGCCTTTGCCGAGTGCATGAACTCCTTGTTATAGGAGGCGAAGGGTCACCTTCAAGATTTCGGCAACGAAAAAAGGCAAATGCCAATAAAATTCACCCTGACATCTTGTTTGACATCGGTGATGAAGTGTTGCTTACCACTGAGAACCTTCGGCTGAAGTGGCCGGGGGCGCGAAAACGTCTACCAAAGTGAATTGGCATGTTTCCCATCGTGGCACGTATTGGGCCTATGGCATACCAATTCTTGCTTCCGACGAGTATGAAGATGCATGACGTGTTTCATGTGAGCCTAATAGCTCCATACACGGCAGAAGGAACCGTTCAACCACCTCTAGTAGTCCCTATTGCCGACAGCCAATACGAGGTCCTTCGCACCTACTCCAGCACCGAAGGCATACACTCTGCTCACGCATTGTTAGGGAACCCCTCGTTCTATGGGTGGATTGTAGACCTGAACATAACTCATGGGAGTCCAAATCTTGGTTACACACATGGGTGTTCAACGAGGTCTGGAGCGAGCTTGCAGCTTGTACAGATCAAGACATGGCAGGGGGCACCACCTGAACGTAGAAAATGTGAACAACATTCCCGTAGGACAACATTCATGGACAATGACCATAGGAGGTTGGGGACGTCCAACATGGTAGTCGCACGAATGCTCCAGCCTGAAGGGGGGAGGCCGCTAGCTATGCTAACCGACAAGCTATAGCTTAGGTCAAAGTGTCATGAACATGATCATATTTAAGTGTGATTGAAATTACTAATTCTCTTTCACAATGTTAAAAACTCACTCTCTGGCACTCTAACTTGTTGGTCATGAACCGGGAACCTGGGCAGCAGGTTGGGGCAGCATGCGTTGTCGATGCAGCATGCGGGCTTCCACGCTCGTTGCTTAAGTCTGCTGCCCCCTCAGTCTGCGGCTATAGAGACTAAGTCTGGAAGCTCTGGGTTTGTTACTCAGAAGTGCGCGTGCCAGTGTTAGCACCAGAAAGCAGCTGAAAACTGAAAGTAACTGATTAGCAATGAAGAATGAGCAACAATAGGAGACCCCTCCAAGTTCTAGCTCCCCCCCCACTAGTGTAGAAATTGTTACTCGGCTAACCAGCCAATCAGAAAATAGTGCTAGACCTATTTTCTGGCAGGCAGGGTTTTCTCGGTGAGCCCTGCCAGACGCCCGACAGCCCAAAACCCGGGCGTCGTCCGTTTTGCCTGAAAACTGGACCATACCAT
>SZWC01001386.1:257912-268486 GCA_023375785.1 Penium margaritaceum | reverse complement strand
GAGAGAGAGAGAGAGGATAGAGGCACCTAACAAAGGTGGAGCGAGGTGAGGAGAGTGGAAGAACCAAGCTTGGGGCTAGAACGCCATGGACAACGACATGTGAGAGGAAGTTTTTTTTTTAGCGAAGAAACGCGAGTGTTAGAGAGTAAGTCAATAGAGGTGACGACGGGCATCGAACTGCTGGTGCGGTGACGAGGGGGCAAACAGCGAGCCCATCCTCGCTTTCACCCCTGTCGAGCAAGGCTCGAGCCTCGACCTGTTTCACACATTAATCTATCAGCAAGAAAATGCAAGTCCTGGCCGCAAGAACAACCCGGCCATCGTCCCCCCCTTCCCAAGGAAGTACCACTAGGAACCCTAGTGTCATCAGGAGTTTATGTTATGAGATCCTGTCTTAGGGGGAACACTCAATCCTGTGAGTGACTCTGGATTGTCTTCTCTAAACGCCCACGAGTCACCACCACTTGAGGTATAGCGCCAGCGCCATTGTCCCTCCAGCATCAGTCGCCTGCGTCAGTGCAGTCAGTGTGCAACGAGGCCAGAGGTCACAACATGTCTGTGGCACATAAACCAAGACTCCCCCATGACCCAAAGCCGCACGAGCGTCACAAGGCATGACATGCGACTGTACAAGCTCAGGGGACAACCATTCACCCAAGATCACCACGCGGACACAACAACCCAACAGCGTGCACAGCTGCCTTGAAGACGTTAATATTGAGTGCCTTTGTGAGGAAGTCAGCTCTCTACTGTCGTGTGTCGACCCAGACGATCTGGAAATCACTTGCAGCAATGCACTCACGCACAAAATGATGCTCAACATTGATGTGTTTTGTGCGTGTGTGATGCACGCCATCGTGCTCGGCAATGGCCTTGGTGCTCTGGTTGTCACAATGCAAGGTGATGCAGCGGATGGGGATGCCAAGTTGCTGAAGCAAACAACAAGGCCACACACTCTCGCAGGTACATGCACCTAGTGCAACACACTCAGCCTCACTGGAGCTGCATGCCACGCAACCTTGCTTACCACTCATCCATGACATGGCAGTCCCTCCAACGAGGAAGACGTAACCTCTACGACTGCGAGCGTCGGTGTCATGTGCCCAGTTGCTATCTGTGTATCCATCCACTACAACTGATGGCTGTGCTCGATAGCATAGGCCGGTGCGTGCAGTGGAGAGAGTATACCTGATAACACGTAGTGCTACCTCCATGTGTCGTGCTCTAGGAGCCTATGAGAAGTGAGCAAGGAAGTTCACTCAGAAGGTGACATCTTCCCTGGTTGTCGTAGCCAGATACATCAATGACCCAATGACGCGAAGGTAGTCTGTCACGTTGACTGTCTCCCGCAGCTTAGACAAATCCATTGTCTTTAGCAGCCTCTGTCCTACTAGGGTCATGGGTGTTGACGCTGTGGGAGTGGACTCAAGCTGGGAGGAGAAGCGCTCCCCTAGGCTACGAAAGTACGCAGCCTGGTGAACATGAAGTGTGCGACGAGAACGATCGCGCTCAAGCTCCATGCCCAAGAAGATTCAGGTAGGCCCTAAGTCTTTCATCTTGTGCGCTGACTGCAAGAGCGTCTTGACCGACTTCACAACAGCCTAGCTGGGCGACGCTATCAGCAGGTCGTCCACATAGACAAGAACAGCCACAAAGGGAACAGAGGGCGGAGTGACAAAGAGAGAGGGATCCACCGTACTACGTCGATATCCTCCTTTCTCGAGAGTGGAGGTGATTTCTTGGTTACAGCACCAAGGCGACTGCTTCAAGTCGTAGAGGGCCTTTCGCAGTCACCAGACTCGGTCGGTGCCATCGGAGAAGCCAAGTGGCTGGGCCATGTAAATCTCCTCATCTAGCTGTCCGTGGAGGAACGCATTNGCGTCTTGACCGACTTCACAACAGCCTAGCTGGGCGACGCTATCAGCAGGTCGTCCACATAGACAAGAACAGCCACAAAGGGAACAGAGGGCGGAGTGACAAAGAGAGAGGGATCCACCGTACTACGTCGATATCCTCCTTTCTCGAGAGTGGAGGTGATTTCTTGGTTACAGCACCAAGGCGACTGCTTCAAGTCGTAGAGGGCCTTTCGCAGTCACCAGACTCGGTCGGTGCCATCGGAGAAGCCAAGTGGCTGGGCCATGTAAATCTCCTCATCCAGCTGTCCGTGGAGGAACGCATTGTTCACATCCATTTGCTCCAGCTCCCAGTCGTGGTGGACCACAAGACTCAGTAGTGCTCTAGCTGTGGTGTATCGCCCAACTGGTGCAAACGTCTCATCGAAGTCGATACCTGGGACCTGGGAGAACCCCTTAGCCGTGAGGCGCGCCCTGTACTTGTCGAGTGCACCATTGGGTTTGTACTTACGCCGAAAGACCCAACGAGCGTCGATGGCTTTGCGCCCAGGTGGCAGATTGACAAGCTCATACACCGCATGATCATTAAGGGCGTTAGCTTAGTACGCATTGCAGTTTCCCACTGCTATGCGTCAGAGGCTGCACCTACTTGACGCACAGTGGTAGGCTCAGGGGGCAAGACAGTGGTGGCCGACGTGGCGTGACACTCGGCTACACTACTCAAGATGGCGGCTTCCAAGGCTCGCTCATGCTCCGAACATAGGAGCGCGTAGCCAAGGGTGGAACTAGGGTGGACAACCCTAGCAGCTAAGCCTAGCGCGTCCATGCCGGTTGGGTGAACAGGGGGGTGTGCTGTCTGAGATTGAGGAGGATGTGCTGAGGTGACGGAAGTGTTAGAAAAATGTGGGAGTGCACGAAGACGCCCCCCCCGGACGAAGGGTGAGGCAGGAGCAGGACCAGTGGTGACATGCGGAGGTGGGTTAGAAGCCCAAAAGGGAGAGGCTGCATGTGAACTGGCAACTGGAGGTGTGCCCGGGCTGGACGAGACAGCGGGAGACGGGGCTGACTGGGGAGAGTTGGTGACTAGAGAGGAAAACTAGGGAGAGTTGGTGATTGGAGAGGACAATGCGTCAGAGGAACTGGACTCGGACGATATGTCGGGGGAAGAGGACGTAGAGAAGGTAGGGATAGGCCCAGACGACGCGGACTGCAACGAGGATGAGAGTTGCGGTGAGGCAACAAGGACTGCCGGAATGGTAGGACCAACATCCCCGCTCAACCGAGAGAGGGGCATGAGGAAGGAGGTCGGGGACAGGCGATCAAGGTTGCGAAGGAAGACCAACTCAAAAAACAAAGCGTCGTGAGACTCGATGACACGCTGGCAGACAGGGTGCCAGAAACGCCATGCCTTGGACTGGGCGGACACCCCAAGAAAGGGGCACAGGCAACCACGAGGGGACAGTTTGCCATCACGGAGATCCTCCAGCAGCCAGACAGAAGCGATACTACCCCAGACCCGAGCTAGACAAAGGTCAGCCCGACGGCCATGCCAGCGCTCAAACGGGGTGATAGTACGGGGAAGGGGGCCGTGAGGAACACGGCTCCAGACCCACGTCATGTAGCACATGATGTGGGTCGATGGCGGCTTCAAGTCTTACCATCTTTGAGGGCTGGGTCGTCTACCGCTTGTAGCAGCAGCCACACCTGCAGCCGCCACCCCTTCTAGTCTTGGAGCAGTCCTTGCTTCATTAGTGGCAGCAGCATTAGTGGCAGCAGCATTAGTGGCAGCAGTTAGTCGGACTGTAGTCTCCGGCCGTGCTGTGGTAGTGCAGCTCGTCCGTCTGGTCACGTTTGCCGACCCGGACGCCGTGACCTCCAAGAGTGACTGTACCTACTGGCCTCATTCTCTCCCGTGGCTTGGTGTTTACCACCGGGAGTAGGTGGCCTCGGCACCTATCCATCGTCCAGCGCACGAGATGAGTGCGCGGACATCTGAGCAGGCGCCCTGCGCATTTGCCTGCTACTAATGTGGTGATGGATGTCATTGTTGGCTTCGCTGTTGGACGCGCCCTCCTGGCTGGCATCCACCTTGGCTATAGCCTCGTCCGAGCCTACGTCCTCCACAGCATACAGATCTGTCGGCGTTGGTAGATCCCCTAGCTAGACCTCTGGCGAGCATATTTGCTGAGATCCACGGCCTCCGGCAGACAGTGCAGCGGCTTTGTGACCTCGTCTTTACTGAGCGTGCTTCTACTACTCGTTTGTCGACGGCCTCTTTGATCACATCTGCTCCATCCTCTCCTCCTTCCTCATCCGATGGTGTACCTTCAGCTCTATGTGCCAGCAAGTCCCAGGCTGCCACCATCCTTTCGATCCTCCAATCTGCTACGACCACAACGCCATCTCGCGATGACATATCTTCATGTAGTCATTCCAATCGAGTGACTCTGCGACGTCAGCGTCAGCGCTTCGCACGGCATGCTCGCGCCGGTTTTGATACATTCTCCACCTCCTTGGCCTCCGTTGATGTACCTATCAAGGGGGAGTGTGGTCACCTTGCATTGCCTGATGTGACCGTAGGGACAGGATCCGCACTCGCGCCGGGCCGTGCTGCCCAAGCGGCAGCTTAGGCAGACTCAGATGATACGGTGACAGCACATGGCATGGATTCTGACCTCGACATGGCCTTCATGGTGGAGAGTTGTCTTTCATCGCCCAGGTTGGGTCCAGATCTTCCATTGCAGCAGGCAATATCAGGAGGAGCGCAGGCACGGCATACTTGGGCGGTGCCACTTGCGGCTCCGACCGGTGGAGGCCCAGCTGCGGCACAGGGGTCCCGTATGGATCGGGATGCGTCTAACAGACTTTTGAGAGAGTGTGTGCAGTAGTCTCACGTCAGTCCAACGGAGGCTGCAGGGCTTGAGACCTGTATGTCATTGAGTTTGACATCTTCGCTCGGGCAGGAGCCGGACATTCTACAACAGCAGGTTGCATCAGGAGGAGTGCAGGTCCCGTGTGGCATGGCGGTGCCCCTTGCAACTCCGACCGGTAGCGGCTTGGCGGTGGCACAAGAGTCCCACGCGGATCGTGATGCCCCACATGGATCTTTGGGGGCGTTGGCATACAAGATTCACACTAGTACGACAGTAGTTGCAGTGCATGAGCAGAGTCAACCGGTTGGTCTTTTGGAGGTTGAGGCATTCTTAAGTGCAGCAGTTCTGAGATGTGTCATTTGGACACATGCTGCAGCAGACTCAGCAGGTTTCACCGTGTCATCTGCGCTACCTCAGCTCCAGCTTCAGCGTCAGAATTCACCCACGTTCCCTGAGTCTACGTCTTGTGCACATGACGGAGCACCGACACACATGATGATGTCAAATGGTGGTCTGCACTCCATTATTGAGTAGGTGGCAGGGACCAGCCTTTCCGGCGAGACAGTGTGTGAGCGCCAGCTGCGCCTGTTGGTCGCCTTGATGGATATTGTCGAGCCGGAGCCCTGCACACCTGTGTCCACTACTGCGGCAGTTAAGGACACTAGTGCAGATCCCTACACGTAGATGGAGTCACCTTGCCAACAGGAGCTGAGTTCTGCCCCCTCGGTTTCACCTGTTGGTGACCCTACCGATCACATCGACGTTGAGAGTGGCAGTACCTACACGGACGATGTTTCCACATGCTCTACGGACTCTGACGACTCCTCCTTCTCCTTCTCTCTCAGCATGGGACCGCTCATTCCTCGCATGACAGACACGAGGTGTGATGTGGATGCGACACTTGCAGCTGCATCCGATGTTCTAGCGTCTCAGCACATTGCGAGCTTGGTTGACCCCCAGGAGAATGCAGCAACACTAGTTCCATCATCTCCAGCAGCAGAGATGCAGTTGGCGCTGTACTCACGAGTTGTGCAGTCTGCATGTACAGCATCCAGTGAGATAGAGTTTATTCTACACCAGGTCGACAAAGGCCACATCGACATGTCTGAGGCACATTATGCTGATATGCACGAGCGCGTAGTCATGCTACAGTGAGAGATGATGGCAGCGCGCGAGCGATTCTCAGAGGAGGGCAACATCACTGCTACCGGCAGGAGCCTTCCGCCAGCAGCATCTATCACACCTATACCCGGGGAGGATCTTGTACCAGCTCCGAGTATGACGTCCGTTGGAGACACTGTTGCAGGAGAGGTGAGCGTGCCTTCGGCTTCCACCATCATGGCTCCTATCGACCCCATTATCACTCCTCCTTCTTCTTCTACTACCGTCACGCACCTTCATCCACCCAACTCACCTACCCCATCGTCATCTTCATCCATGAGTGGTGATCCGGTTCGTTGCTCTAGCTCTCCTCTTCTGGCAGTACACCCTTGTGTCTCAGGGTGTGCTATCCCGTATCAGAGGCCAGCTCTACCACTTCATCCATGCACGCGTGCTACTCGCCCATTCCCGTTCCTTCGGCGCACACAGATGCATCGCGACAGTGCGGAGGCAGGAGAGACTGTGAGTTGGGACCCTTGGCAGTCACGCGAGGACTGGTATACCCTAGGTGATGCAGATTCACGTGAGGAGTTGTAGCTGGAGACACCACTTTGTCTTTGAGGGAGGGAGTCGACTCGCAGGTGATAGGGGGAGCTATCTCTACATGATAGATACACCACATGACTCATCGCCCAGGATCTGTTCAGCTACGACATGAGCATCTCCATCGAGGACATCGCTGCCAGGTTCATCTGCCCAGGGGGAGTGTTGTGTGGACCTCGACCTGACGCGACGCCATGGGAGATACATGGCGAGATCCATGCTCTGTTGTGAGCATCTACAGCATCGCGCATGTGGCTCATGCTACGTACCTGCACAGCTGCATATAGATGGTAGCACACTGTTGGTCGAGACCCGGACACTTGGTGCATTGTACCAGTGTCACGAGGAGACCATGTGATCGTGTGTCTTAGTGTGTGGCTGTACGGTGTGTGGCATGTGCATGCGAGCTCTTGGTCGAGACCCGGACACGTGGTGCGTGGCACCCGCGTTACGAGGAGATCCTCCCTTGATCCTATGTTTGGATGATGATACTATTGTGTTGGATTGCTCGTAGCGGTCGAGACCCGGGCCCTGGTACCGCCAGTGTCGCGAAGAGACCATCTTGTCCTCTGACATGTGCATGACATGTGTATGTGCATTACACTGGTTTGTGTGCGTGTGCATCACTCCTCTCATGGTCGAGACCCAGACACTTGGTGGGTTGTGCCAGTGTCTAGGGAGACCCTAGATGGATAGCAGATGAGTATGTGTGTGTGTGTGTGTGTGTGTGTGTGTGTGTGTGTGTGTGTGTGTGTGTTGACTCATGCATGTTATAGCTTGTCATACATTGTTGTTCCATGCCTTTGTTCATTCGTTGTGGCGTGGACAGCTATGCCAGCCAGGGGGAGTGTTGGTTTGTGTGGCTTCCACCCGTCACGACCGACACTCCTAGTTTACCGATATACCCACATCCGGGGTATATGGTGGAAGAGAGCGTGACGACACGACAGGCCTTCACGGTGCCTCGATACTTCTCCAGCATGTATGATAGCGCCTGCAAGACGCAGTCGATGCGTTCCAATAACCCTGTGGACTTGTCCAGAGCTAGGAGAGTTTTCTCGGTGGGTTGAGACCCGCGCACCCGGTGGACTATACCGGTGCGACGAGGACACCCGATGGCTGTTGTGGGGTTTCCGATGTTCGAAAAGTCGTGCGTGATGTCTGGACGCTGATTCTGAGATTTTCTCGCACTGTTCCTATTTTCTCGGTGGTCGAGACCCGGGTACTCGGAGAGCTGTTCCGGTGCCTTCAGGAGACCACCGTTATTGGTATCGTGGTGTACGAAGTGTGTTCTCCCCGGTGACCCATTTGGGCTCAGCGGGGGTGACGGGGCCCGGTGCGGCTAGCTGCCGGTGCCCCCACTTACGCCCACTAGGGACTCATTTGTACTCTCTCCTTGTTCTTTATATTCAGCGTTCCAGACTTAGCCCAATTCTTGCCGTCTTGCAGCGCACTCACACACAGAGCTCATGTTCATTTTTGCATGGGCCTGCATGCCCTAAAAAGTATTTCCAAGTGTCTATGTGTGTGTGTGTGTGTGTGTGTGTGTGTGTGTGTGTGTGTGTGTGTATGTGCGTACGTGCGTGCGTGCGTGCGAGCGTGCATGCGTGCGTGCGTGCGTGCATGCGTGCGTCCGTGCGTGCGTGCATGCATGCGTGCGTGCGTGCGTACGTGCATGCGTGCGTGCGTGCGTGCATGCGTGCGTGTGTGCGTGCGTGCGTGCGTGCGTGTGTGCATGTGTGCGTGCATGCGTGCGTGCGTGCGTGCGTGCCTGTGTGCGTGCGTGCGTGCATGCGTGCGTCCGTGCGTGCGTGAGTGCGTGCATGCGTGCGTGCGTGCGTGCATGCGTGCGTGCGTGCGTGCGTGCGTGCGTGCGTGTGTGCGTACGTGCGTACGTGCGTGCGTGCGTGCATGCGTGCATGCGTGCGTATGTGCGTGCGTGCATGCGTGCGTGCGTGCGTGCGTGCCTGTGTGCGTGCGTGCGTGCATGCGTGCGTCCGTGCGTGCGTGAGTGCGTGCGTGCATGCGTGCGTGTGTGCTGTTGTGCTTTGTGTCGTTCCTGTACAGTTTATCGTGACCACTCGGCCGTGTCCATACTCGTGAAGATCCCTGAGGCAGGCGGCCCTGGTGATGCCGGCGCAACGACAGGCGGCGGACTACCCGCTTGGAGCTAACCGACCACTCTTCCAGAGCCCGAGATGCCACCGGGACTCTTTGCTGAGTCTTATACGTCTTGCAGGCGTCTTTCGGCGGACTGGCCATGAGGCCTATTTGCATGTTTTTGCATTGTATGCTCACTGCCTGTCCATGGATGCATGCATGTGACCGGTCGTAGCGTGCGTTTCTTTTTTTTACACGTCTAGGTTCAGACGGTGCAGCATTCTGACATGAGTGCGCAGAGTTACGGTCAAAACAGTGGTTTTGGGCCGGTTTTAGGGGAGCTCTTGGACTGCCGCGTGCAACACCCGCCGTGCGCCCCGGCAGGTATTTCTGCCTTGGACCTGTCATTTGTTATCTCTCTCTGCATATGCTATATTGAAGCATTCTGACACTGTGTCTTGTGTCTCTCAGCCAAACCCTTGCCGTTGCGTGTACGACCTGTGACCGTCGTCACTGTCTGATCAGGCACTGACGCCCGGTCAGCGGCTGCGTTACTAGGAAGCTTCTACGCACTCTCTCATGGTATCAAAGCAGTGAGACAGTTCTCACTGAGCTGCGCAGCAGAGACGCAGCAGAGCAGCAGCAGTGAGAGTCACCGCTGCAGCAGAGTTTCTGGGGTCTGTTGGAGACAGCCGGTCGCCATCAACGCGCTCCACCCACCACGTGAGATCGCAGCTGCAGAGGCAGCAGCAGCGGCGTGTACCGCCACGCAGAGGTGTGTGGCGGTGGCAATGCATGCAGCTGCCCCCCTACACAGCCGGAGCAATAGAGCAGTAGCAGTAGAGGCGGCGGCAGCAACAGCGCAGCAGTAGCGGCCGCAGCAGCAGCATGGCAGCTGCGGCGGCAGCAGCAACGCAGCAGCAGCGTCGGCAGTAGCAGCGCAGCTGCGGCAGCAGCAGCGGTGCACGGCCGCGGCAGCCAGCAGCAGCTACAGCACGCAGCAGCAGCCACACCGCGCAGCAGCAGCAGCAGGCGCGCAGCCGCTGCTGCCACCGCTGCACACGCAGCGACGCTGCTGCTGCTACAACAGATAGCTCAGCTGCAGCAGCAGCTGGGCAGAAGCTGCTGCGCAGCTTCTGCGGAGCTGCCGCGCGCCGCCGCGAAGCGGCTCCACACGCGCGCAGAACCGTGACAAAGAAAAGAAAAAAAGGGGGAGAGGACGAGCTGACGTCATCATTGTTGACTGCTGACGTCATCAGGTCGTGCTGACGTCAGCAATCACTTGCTGACGTCAGCATTACACTTAGCCAAATTTTCACCTGGACAATCAAAAGTTGCCAGCGTTTCAACTCGTCGAGAAACACAGATGGTTTTGAAATCTGACAGAATTGACCTGTCATCCCATGGTGAGCGGCGACATGAGTTCGCCCGACGACAAGGACAAGGGACCAGCTGATCCCTCCTCCTCTTCTTCAGGGGTGTTGAGCCCTCGCTCGCAGGCCATTGCAGACCTGCGCAGTCAGCAGGACGAGATGCGTTGTCTGTAGCGAGAGCAAACTGACACGATCCGCACGCTGACTGAGCTTCTACGTGCTCAGACCACAGCTCCTTCGCGGATTTCTGAGGGAGCTGCCGGCGTTGCGGCCTCCACCCAGCACTCGGCCCAGGTGCCCGTGACAGGTGCTCCACTTGCTTCACCTCCTGGCGTGGTTTCTCCACCACCTGCGGACCTCCTTGATGACGAGCCCTTCATGCCAGGCTTTGAGGATGACTCCCAGGAGCGGGAGATTCGTCTTCTATAGGAGCGCCTCTATCAGCTGCAGACGGGTACCCGACCTCCACCCGTGTCCACGATACGATCGTCACCTGACTTCCCCGGTTATCACCCCCTTCCAGGATTTTTCCCCGTCCCTCGCCCTCCTCAGCCCGCGGTTGCTCTCCCCACGGAGCGGCAGCCAAAGGACTTTGAGGCACCACCTCCACGGTACATCAGCGAGGATGGATTTGACTGCTGGGAGATCCTGTTTCAGGTGTGGGCCACCTC
>SZWC01001386.1:183350-227119 GCA_023375785.1 Penium margaritaceum | reverse complement strand
CAGGTTTCTTCATAAATGTTCAGATCTTCGCGAATGACGACAGGACCAAAGGTACGATCAGCCTTTCGATTCATTGACATTTCTGCTTCTAGAATTCCGCTGGTGCGACCAGATTTCCGACGGTTGCACTAGCCCCATCACACGTGCCCGTCCAAGGGTTTGCTTGGATTTCACCACACGGCCGGGACCACACGGCTGTGTGGTCCACACAGCCGGAATCGACGGCCTGGGGGACTTGACGGCAGGAAACGCGGTTCGACTGGCCCAGGCCTCCCGTCGATCCCTGCGTTGACCATACAGTTTGTTTGATCAGAGGCCCATGCGGTGCAATCCAAGGCCCGGGTCAGACCTCATCAGATGGCGGTTAAAAAAACGACGGGAACGTTAAATTTTAATCTGACAGTTGTGGTAAAGCGATAGGCCCGCCATCACGGTCACACCATAAGGCATCACCGATGGGTTAATTTTTTAATCCTAGCCCGCGTCTTCTACACCAATTCAAAATTCAAACGGGTGATTCAGCTATGCGACGCTCGCAACTGTGCGAAAGTTGCAAGTGTCATCTGTGCGGCGAGCGGGTCAATTCCGTAAAATCCGCTGGAATTGCGCCAAATCGGGGGTCGGCCATCACCGGTCCATCAAGCGAATGGGCTGATGGCCAGTGATGGCCAGTAAAACGTGGTCGCTATCTCGACAGGGCCCGAGGGCAAGAGATTAGGGGAAAAAACAATAAACCCACACACCCACCATCCGTCGCCCCCACGCACCAACCGTCGCCCCCACGCACCTGCCTCCGTGCCTCGAGGCAGGCACGCATGCAAGAGACGGGGAAGGGTTCGGAGGGCGATGACTTGCCCTCTCACCGTGCAGTCGTCCGACTTGCCCTCCCACGCACCGTGTCATCCCACGCGTACCGTCAACCATTCTCTCGCCTTTAACTTCGCTGTCGCAAGGCCTGTCACTCGCGGCAACGACCATGGCCGATCCGACTCAAGAGCACGCCGACGACACGGACTCAGAGTGCCAGCCAATCGCACGCCTGTGCCTAGCCAACGCCAACGTGCAGAGGTCGTTTGACGCTGTCAGGAGGTGTGGCATGACAGATGATGACGTCCAGTTTGTGAAGGAGTTGCCAGCAGCATTCAGATCTATGCATGGCGGGGCTGAAGAGGGCGGGGATGTAGAAGTTGCACCCCTACTTCGCGCAAAAGCAGCTCCACCAGCTATGGCAGCAGCTGCTCCAACCCTAAAGGCCATTGACTCACATCCACGCTCGCCAAGTACAAGCCAGCCGCAAGGAAGCATGGTCATGGCTGCTACTCAAGCCTCTTTGGCCAAAAAACTCCCCATACGGCCGCCGCTTGGAACCTCAAAAAACATGAAGTCTCCTCCACGCCCGCCAACTTACATGAAGCCACGGCTCATGGCCAAATCACCCATCACCACTCCGTCCTCTGCAACAAGCCCAGCACCACGGCAGTGTGATGGCGATGAGTCGCCAAAGTCCCAGTCCAGTGGTGGCGCCGCCTTCTTCAACAGTGCCGGCGAGACACCACCGGTCACGACCGAAGTGGCAAGGGCATCTGGCGCAGCAGACGAGCCCCAGACATCTGCATCATCCGGGCGGCCATCGTCTAGTAGGCCAACGTCCTCGTTAGGGGAGCGTGACGGTATCCCATGGAACGCCGCCAAGGAGGAGGCGTTAACCAAGATGCGATACGATCTGGACACGGAATGGATGGAGGCGAAGAAGCAGGGATCTTCAGAGTATAAATTGCTGTGGGAGAAGCTTCGCGACCGGGAGGGGGGGTGGCAGTGGTCTTACCATGCCACACGGTCGAAGATGAAGGCCTTGCAGGAACAGTACGTGAAACTGTGCCACAAGCAGTCGCTTAGCGGCTCTGAGCGGTGCGAACTACCGCCTTGGTACGAGTGGCTGCACCGGGTTAATGGGAACAGGCCACGATTCGTAAATAGGGCCATGGACGGCAGTGGCATTGATGGAACGGTGGATCAAGGCGGCAACAGCGCTCGGCGTCCTCGACAGGGCAATGAGGGTGATGCAGTTATGTAGGCTCTCGTTCGGATAGCCGAGTCACAACAGTACTCGATCGAGGTCATGGGAAATCGGGTGCTAGACCTCTTGGCCATGAACTTGCGGCAACAACACGCGGCAGGGACGAGTTCATGGAGCTTGGGCGTAGGCCGTGGCGCAAGCACGGGTATGGCAGGAGTGACGTCAAGCCACGGAGGGGATGGTGTGTGGAATGCAGCTGCCGACGACGAGGGCCCAAGCAACATGGGCTCGATGGGCATGGGGCAAGGCAGGGGGCAGGGCATGGGGCAGTGCATGTGGCGGGGCATGAGGCAAGGAAGGGGGGACTGCATGGGGCAGGCCATGGGGTAGGGCATAGGGTAGAGCATGGGGCAGGGCATGGGGCAGGGCATGGNCAGGCCCTCTCTGAGCGCGATTTTCCTTGCGGAAGCGACTCCCAGTCCGAGAAATTCGTGCGAATCGGACAGACTTCGCGCAGCAACCAGGGTTTTTTCCGAAACAGATACCGGACATCGCAAGCAAGCACTTGACTTCACCGATGACGACTTCTCGGACAGGAGGGGAGGGTCGAGCAAAACTAGTTTCCAAGGCAGATAACATGTTTGAACCCGGCTTCAGTCTATTACTACGTAACCCCGATGCAAGCCTGCGTGCAGCCAATGCCACTAGTTTAATCCTAGCCCGCGTCTTCTACACCAATTCAAAATTCAGACGGGTGATTCAGCTATGCGACGCTCGCAACTGTGCGAAAGTTGCAAGTGTCATCTGTGCGGCGAGCGGGTCAATTCCGTAAATTCCGCTGGAATTGCGCCAAATCGGGGGTCGGCCATCACCGGTCCATCAAGCGAATGGGCTGATGGCCAGTGATGGCCAGTAAAACGTGGTCGCTATCTCAACAGGGCCCGAGGGCAAGAGATTAGGGGAAAAAACAATAAACCCACACACCCACCATCTGTCGCCCCCACGCACCAACCGTCGCCCCCACACACCTGCCTCCGTGCCTCGAGGCAGGCACGCATGCAAGAGACGGGGAAGGGTTCGGAGGGCGATGACTTGCCCTCTCACCGTGCAGTCGTCCGACTTGCCCTCCCACGCACCGTGTCATCCCACGCGTACCGTCAACCATTCTCTCGCCTTCAACTTCGCTGTCGCAAGGCCTGCCACTCGCGGCAACGACCATGGCCGATCCGACTCAAGAGCACGCCGACGACACGGACTCAGAGTGCCAGCCAATCGCACGCCTGTGCCTAGCCAACGCCAACGTGCAGAGGTCGTTTGACGCTGTCAGGAGGCGTGGCATGACAGATGATGACGTCCAGTTTGTGAAGGAGTTGCCAGCAGCATTCAGATCTATGCATGGCGGGGCTGAAGAGGGCGGGGATGTAGAAGTTGCACCCCTACTTCGCGCAAAAGCAGCTCCACCAGCTATGGCAGCAGCTGCTCCAACCCTAAAGGCCATTGACTCACATCCACGCTCGCCAAGTACAAGCCAGCCGCAAGGAAGCATGGTCATAACTGCTACTCAAGCCTCTTTGGCCAAAAAACTCCCCATACGGCCGCCGCTTGGAACCTAAAAAAACATGAAGTCTGCTCCACGCCCGCCAACTTACAAGAAGCCACGGCTCATGGCAAAATCACCCATCACCACTCCGTCCTCTGCAACAAGCCCAGCACCACGGCAGTGTGATGGCGATGAGTCGCCAAAGTCCCAGTCCAGTGGTGGCACCGCCTTCTTCAGCAGTGCCGGCGGGACACCACCGGTCACGACCGAAGTGGCAAGGGCATCTGGCGTAGCAGACGAGCCCTAGACATCTGCATCATCCGGGCGGCCATCGTCTAGTAGGCCAACGTCCTCGTCAGGGGAGCGTGACGGTATCCCATGGAACGCCGCCAAGGAGGAGGCGTTAACCAAGATGTGATACGATCTGGACACGGAATGGATGGAGGAGGCGAAGAAGCAGGGATCTTCAGAGTATAAATTGCTGTGGGAGAAGCTTCGCGACCGGGAGGGGGGGGTGGCAGTGGTCTTACCATGCCACACGGTCGAAGATGAAGGCCTTGCAGGAACAGTACGTGAAGTTGTGCCAGAAGCAGTCGCTTAGCGGCTCTGAGCGGTGCGAACTACCGCCTTGGTACAAGTGGCTGCACCGGGTTAATGGGAACAGGCCACAATACGTAAACAGGGCCATGGACGGCAGTGGCATTGATGGAACGGTGGATCAAGGCGGCAACAACGCTCGGCGTCCTCAACAGGGCAATGAGGGTGATGCAGTTATGTAGGCTCTCGTTTGGATAGCCGAGTCACAACAGTACTCGATCGAGGTCATGGGCAATCGGGTTGTAGACCTCTTGGCCATGAACATGCGGCAACAACACGCGGCAGGGACGAGTTCATGGGGCTTGGGCGTAGGCCGTGGCGCAAGCACAGGTATGGCAGGAGTGACGTCAAGCCACGGAGGGGATGGTGTGTGGAATGCAGCTGCCGACGACGAGGGCCCAAGCAACATGGGCTCGATGGGCATGGGGCAGGGCATGGGGCAAGGCAGGGGGCAGGGCATGGGGCAGGGCATGTGGCGGGGCATGAGGCAAGGAAGGGGGGACTGCATGGGGCAGGCCATGGGGCAGGGCATAGGGTAGAGCATGGGGCAGGGCATGGGCCGTGGCATGGGCATGGGGGAGGCCATGGGGGAGGGCATGGGGGAGGGCATAGGGCAGAGCATGGGGCAGGGCAGGGGGGAGGGCATGGGCAAGGGCATGGGGCAGGGCAGGGGGGAGGGCATGGGCAAGGGCATGGGGCAGGGCAGGGGGGAGGGCATGGGCAAGGGCATGGGGCAGGGCAGGGGGGAGGGCATGGGCAAGGGCATGGGGCAGGGCAGGGGGGAGGGCATGGGCAAGGGCATGGGGCAGGGCAGGGGGGAGGGCATGGGCAAGGGCATGGGGCAGGGCAGGGGGGAGGGCATGGGCAAGGGCATGGGGCAGGGCAGGGGGGAGGGCATGGGCAAGGGCATGGGGCAGGGCAGGGGGGAGGGCATGGGCAAGGGCATGGGGCAGGGCAGGGGGGAGGGCATGGGCAAGGGCATGGGGCAGGGCAGGGGGGAGGGCATGGGCAAGGGCATGGGGCAGGGCAGGGGGGAGGGCATGGGCAAGGGCATGGGGCAGGGCAGGGGGGAGGGCATGGGCAAGGGCATGGGGCAGGGCAGGGGGGAGGGCATGGGCAAGGGCATGGGGCAGGGCAGGGGGGAGGGCATGGGCAAGGGCATGGGGCAGGGCAGGGGGGAGGGCATGGGCAAGGGCATGGGGCAGGGCAGGGGGGAGGGCATGGGCAAGGGCATGGGGCAGGGCAGGGGGGAGGGCATGGGCAAGGGCATGGGGCAGGGCAGGGGGGAGGGCATGGGCAAGGGCATGGGGCAGGGCAGGGGGGAGGGCATGGGCAAGGGCATGGGGCAGGGCAGGGGGGAGGGCATGGGCAAGGGCATGGGGCAGGGCAGGGGGGAGGGCATGGGCAAGGGCATGGGGCAGGGCAGGGGGGAGGGCATGGGCAAGGGCATGGGGCAGGGCAGGGGGGAGGGCATGGGCAAGGGCATGGGGCAGGGCAGGGGGGAGGGCATGGGCAAGGGCATGGGGCAGGGCAGGGGGGAGGGCATGGGCAAGGGCATGGGGCAGGGCAGGGGGGAGGGCATGGGCAAGGGCATGGGGCAGGGCAGGGGGGAGGGCATGGGCAAGGGCATGGGGCAGGGCAGGGGGGAGGGCATGGGCAAGGGCATGGGGCAGGGCAGGGGGGAGGGCATGGGCAAGGGCATGGGGCAGGGCAGGGGGGAGGGCATGGGGGAGGGCATAGGGCAGAGCATGGGGCAGGGCAGGGGGCAAGGCATGGGCAGTTTCAAGAAGGCAAGTGCATGGGAGAGACACACAGGCACTGGAATGGCCTGGGAAGTGAGGGGTCAGGATTACAGGGGTATATGATGGAGAGGTGGAAAAAGAGGCTGAGGAGGGTGAGGGCGACATCGAGGCCGAGGCTGAAGAAGTGGAGGCGGCACTCGGGATAAACATGCTTAATGAGGAGACCCTAGATGATGACGTTTAGATGTACGAGATTGTTGTTGTAGTTGCTATCAGAACTTGTAACTTATCTCATGCATGTTTGAGCACATTTGCTTCTTCAAGCATATGTACATTGTATGCAATGTTGTGGTCCAATAACCTCATTATGTAATCCCATTGTTCATTGCTGTGTCCCAAATTAGTAAGAGTGGAAGGAACGATGGTCAATCATGGATTCACCTGCAACGTGAATTGTAGAAAGCAGCGTGTATTCCATTGTGAATGACTAAGCAATGAGAGCAGCAAGACATGTAGTAAACAGAACAAAAACATGCATATGTCACTCCCCACCACGGTGCTCCAAGTGTGCCCTCCACATCCGCTGTGCTAGCTCATCTCTTTCCTTCAATGCTTGCTTGTACTGTCTAGTAGCGCCACCTGCGATGGCACAACTTGCGCCACGAGTAGTATCCCTTACAATAGGTTCACCACCAACCGGTGCAATATCCGCCAAGGCCGACGCCATGGCCGCTGCTTCCGCGGGCGTATGTGGTATGATGGACAGGGTGCTGCGCTTGGCTCCATCATACCATCGCATGTCAAAGACATCTCCATGAATCTGGCACATGTTGTGCAAGATGATACAAGCTGTCACGACGACTGGCACATTACGTAGCTTGTGCTCCATTCGCGTAAGAAGAATCCTCCATCGGTACTTAATCATGCCGAAGGTACGCTCAATCACCATACATGTGCCGCTTTGCTTGACATTGAAGTAGTTCTGCCAAGGCTGCATATCAGTACCGGTGTACTTGTAAGGAGGTAGCATGTATGGCCGACAAGGATATGCTGCATCACCTATGAGTTTGTAGTTCAACAGATCACCATTCATGATGCGGCTGTACAAAGTTGTTTTGGTGAAGAACCTCCAATCATGCATTGAGCCCGCCCACCCGACGTGATAATCCCAAATAACGTAATGCGCGTCACACACCGCTTGTAAAAGCACAACGTAGAATCCCTTGCGACAGTAGTAAGAATCCTTATGCTCGTGGGGACCAACGATGGGGATGTAACTTCCATCAATGGCACCTACACACCCCTCAAGGCCACGCATGGACCGAAACTCACGCTCCATCTGTTGGAAGCGGTCAAGCGAAGGCCATTGGATGTAGACATCCTTGAAGATGTGACAGAATGCAAGGAAGAACTTGTGGCAAATACCGACAACCGTCGACTTACCAACCTCGAAATAATTAGCGATGCCACTGAAGGTGAGGCTTGTCGCTAAACGTGTGAGGGCGATGGCCACACGGACCTCCATGATAATGGCAAAACGGAATTCAGTGTCCCTCCTTCGAAGGAGAGGGCGCAGCTCCTCCACAATGAAGTCAAACAAGGCTGGCGGCACACGGACTGCTTGCTTCAAGCAAGTGTTTCGCCTTGTTGTCAGCCATGTCGGGATGCGCTTGTTGTCTCGAGGTTGGGTCCACATGGACCTCGTCCTCTTCTGCCGTCTCGCCTCAAGTTGCCGTTGACGCAAGGTAGCCAAGAGGAGGAAGAAGAACGTGTTATGCATAAGGCACACTTGATGGAGAAAAAACCAGGATGCCAAAGCCAGACAAGTGAAGGTGTCCATGGTGGCGAGGTTGCCTTGTCTGGTTAGGCTGGCGGAGAGTGATCTGTGGGTGCTCGTTGCCTTCTCACGTGGTGGTGCGGCAGATTACTCTGCATGCGCACCGTTAGGGTTTTGCAGGCGCACCAGTCCATCAAGTATAGCGGTCAGACCTCATCACGTGTTCCGTATGGGCGACTCGGTTGGGGCGGTAGCGACAATTCCGCGGACTTGTTTTGGCGCACTAGCCGTAGTGGAGAAAAAACCCGCTCAACAGCTGAGCAGGTTGATACCTACGCGTGCGCGCCAAAACGGACGCCCATCACCTCTCCCATGGGCTCGAAATTTGAGCCCATCACTGATGAGGTATGACCCGAGCCCAAACTACCCCGAGTTGCTACAGCATTCGTCGATAACGACTTCGATACACAGCAGTGTCAAAAAGTATGTCTTATATCCACTTAACGTTACAGCTGGAGACGTCAGTAATTCGGTATGTGGACACCCTTTACGTCCTAACCCATTACAAAGGGATTGAATGGAGATCTGAAAGTTAGGGTGATGTTACAGAGGGAAACCGTAAGCAGTTAACAAGCATAATACTTAAGAGGACAAATTTGTCCGAGGAGCCGTGTTTCCACCGTGCATGTATACCATATGTCGTATAGGCGAGCGGCCTTCCATCGATGCCGTCATGAAATCGCATGTCAGATATATGGCGATTTTCTCCCTAGTGTCTGCCGTATGCCTCCTAAAGCCACAATTTGTGCATGGTTAAAGCACGTGTACGCTAAGGTGACGGGGTGAATCGGGAGGTCATCAAGAGACGAGAAAAAATCTGCGTCCAAGTGGGATTGAAACGACAGCGGTACGGGTCCACATTTGGACGCCATCATGGACGCGAAAACTTGTCTCGTTTCGTTTGTTGCGACTCGTGGCATGACTGATAAGAAATGTTCGTCAAACAAATGGTTGCCATACCGATGTTGCGAAAAGGTTTCGAGGTTTTTGTCCAAACCTGATTTTCCCATCTGCGTGTTTAGTAAATCCCATATTCATTCCGTTCGAGATAATAGTTCGAACGACTTCAACATTATTACCATCGGCGAGGAGATTTCGTTAGAAGTGAAAGTTACAGGAAAGATGGAGTGGTGAAGCTTTTCAATGTAGCTCCCCTATGTATTAAAGAATATCAAACGAGCTACGGACAAAAACAATGTACCGCAAGATTCTGAAGGAACAAGACCTCTGTTTTTCTGATTTACTCTAGGCGCTAGAATGCGGGAAAACAGAGGCAAACGAAGGCCAAAATGGCCGTGGACAGGCTATCGGACTAGCTTTCAGGTATTTAACAGAACGACAACCTGAAGAGGACGTCACGTGGTTATGTGGACATTTCTACTGTCTATGGCTTGTAAAGCCATTGACTCTTAAACAAATGAGTATTATCCCTCTCGGGATACCTCAATAACGGTGGCGAGACAACGATGTGGCACGCCGCCACCTTTTCATTGCTGATCATACCAAGACGACGGCATTCGGCATAGGGCGCCGCCTAAGATAGACTCTCCATAAAAATCAGAGAGGATATGCAGGGCCTCACGTGGAGACTGAGACTAAAACAAGCATACAACATCAATTTATCCTACTTAAGATAGTAATAATTATTGAGAATGAGTAAGGCCATCTGTATCCATTTTGGGATTACATGCTACAAATACTTGATACTCTGAACAAAAAGTGGATCGTTTACGAGGACAAAGTGTGGAGCAGAAGAAAACTGGAGGAATTCAAACTACTGCATGAGTTTTGTACTGGGAGGACCGGTTCAGCCCTCCCTCCTTGCTGAAGCGAGGGGTGGTTGCGCACCACCCTTCGCGTCAGCGAGGGCTGGCCGGCGGCCAGCATTTCGTTGGCCGCCGGCCAGCTCGTTGCTGGCCGGCTGGGCAGCCGGTGGCCGGCCAAGCGACCGGCCGGCCACCGGCCGGCCAGCCTCCAGCCGCCGATCGCGGCCTTAGCCCGATCGGCGGCTGATGGCCCACGAGGGCCTCGAGGGCGAGGCCTCGTGACCTCGTACCCTAGCCCCCGCTCGCCCTCCTTGCAAGCGAGCAAGCGAGGACGAGAGAGGGGGACGAGGCACAAGAGGCGAGAGAACTGGCACAAAATCGCCAACGTGCGTCGCACGCGATGATTTTGCGCCAGAACATCAAAACGTAAATCAAAGTTCATTTGCGACGAACTTCGAAATAAAAACAACAAAATAGCTCGCGCCAACACACAAGGTCGAGGTAAAAACCCCCGGTTTGAGTCCCAAAATCAGAGGTAAGGTTAAAAACGGAAATGGGCCTTCGAAGACTCGAAGTACCCGAGTCTCCCAGCCCTGGGTCGTTGATGTTGAAGTTTGTTTGCCACTCAAAACTATGTGTCCTCTTGCTCCTCACACACTGTGTATTCATTTGTACACATTGAATGACATGGCCCTACCTGGGGAAGAAACTGACGTGACAGCTCTGGCAGAAGTCGATGGCATCCTTCTGTAGCTGCTACAGCTTTACCCCGGGGCTTTACTTGAGACTCATGTGGCCATTGTCTGACTTACTATGCCTCTCATGACTCTGTGATGCGGTGGATGCTAGGGCCCGTACATCTGTCGTGCCCTGCATCATGTTGCTTGCCTTTGAGTGTTTTCTGCGGGAGCTGCATTTCCCTGGTGCTGATCCTTAGGGGGCCACCTCGCCAGGTTCACCCGTGCACTGGTGAGCAGCCGCCGCTTCGGTTGTATGCCGAGCGGTCGGGCTCAACCCCCGGGTGGCGGTGTGTGCTCACCTGGGCGTGATGTCCGTGGCGAGTGCACGCTCACCGATTGCTAAGTGACTCTCGCTCCCCCCTCACTTCTTGTCTTGGTTGTACCAAGCTAAACAATGCAAGCATTCCGCATCCATGCCGGTGCATGTCTATTGCACGCCCCTGCTTGCTCTCACATGTATGACTTAGGAAGGTTCCTAGTAACTACTGGTATCAAAGCAGGTGTGGCACCTCATCCACCTCTCTCCCGATCCTTGTCACCGGCCTCGGCACCCAAGCATGTCTCCGCCAAGCCACGCATGGCCGACCCCTTCGCAACGGCGGGTCGTTGGTGCACCTCACCCTGGCGCTGAGCTCAACCGCCACCGCTAGTCTCGGCCTCGTGCGCAGGTGCTCGCCTGCTCGCCACATCTTCCACCGCCATCTCGCAGCCCCTCCCTTCTCCGAGCTCTCTGGAGCACCCAGGTCGCTGTCGGCCATTCCCCGACTGCTCTACGTCGGACGGGTCTCCACCTCCGGTTGCTCAACAGCGTCAGGTGGGCCCCTAACTGCGCCATCTGGTGGGTCTCTTAACCGCTCTCTCTCAGTCGTGTTACCTCAACTACTTTCCCTCAGTAGCACTCTCTCTGTCGCTCTTGGCCTGCTGTGTTGACAAATGGCTGAGTTCTAATCGTGGCTGCCACAGCTCTCTCTCTGCTGCCTTCGCTCAGCCGGCCTCTCTCTGCTGCCCCACCTCGGCCTTTTTCTTCTCAGCAGCATTCTCTCCACCGCTCTTGGCTTGCTCTGCTGACAAGTGGCTGAGTTCTGATCGTAGTTGCTGCCGTCTTCTCTCGGCTGCCTTCGCTTAGTCGACCTCTCTCAGTCGCGCTACCTCTGCTGCTCTCTCTCAGCAGCACTCTCTCTGCCGCTCTTGGCTTGACCTTTTGGCAAAAGGCTGAGTTTTGATTGTAGCTGCTGCAATCACCTACCGCGTTCTCGTGGCGGGCACGGTGCATCTCCACTGCACCACCTCCACCCACGTGCCACAGATTCTTTTGCAGCCAGAGCAGTGTGCCTGCTGCTATCACATCAGCTGCGGCGGCAGCCCTCTCAGGCCCCTCACACTGGCGGATGACAACAACATTCCTTTGTGGGTGCGCATGCTCGACCACGAGTACTGGCAGGACGACCTTGACGCTGAGCGTGAACGTGAAAGGGGGGAGATTGATCGTCAAGTCTACACTCCAGACAACCTACCACCGTCACCGACACACTAACCAAGAATGCAACCATCCTACAACCCCCAGGCTGCTGACGCTGCTGCTACACCCTCGCCTGCCCCTCGACCTACGGCAACAGTATCCGCTTAGGCATCTACCACACCTGAGGTTCCCGGTGTCATTCCCGTTCTCCCCGTGCACACTGACTCAATAGGCTTGGCTGATGCTATCCTTGACGCTGCGGCTGGTGCCGTTGCCATGTTTGGAGCAACAGCTAGAGCCTGCTGTGCACCCGCACAGACAGCCGTTGGCCGAGCAGCTAAGGCATACGCACAGACAGCCGCCTCTCTCACCCTACTGGCAGCTGCAGTTGCCAACATTTCCACACAGATCACATGAGCAGTGGCTTCCATTGCCACCGCAGCCTCCATAGCAGTAGACACCACCTCCAGCTCGGTCGGCTCCATCAGAGCATCTACCGCAACGCAGGGCTGACACCTACTGGTTTGCCTCGTGACGCTACATCATCCATCACCACCGGTGTTCTTCTAGCATCGGCCACCACTGCAGTTCCTGGTGCCACAACGACAAGGTTTCTCTATCACCCCGTGGTGGTTGCAGGGTGGGTATCTGTTCTGTTCTCCTCGGTTGCCGCTGTGGTGCCGCCACTCTTCACTCTTCTCCTACGTCACTACTACGGTGAGCAGCGCATACCCCTTTACCCCCTGCTCTCCTTGCACTCTTAACTCTTCTCACTCACTCTGCTTCCAGACTTGGTTCTATCGCTTCCACCATGCCTGCACTAGAGGAGACAATAGAGACCCTTCAAGCCGCTCTTAGTGAGGCACAGGTAGAGCGCCGTAGAGTAGAGGATGAGCTCGAGCGGGGGCAGGAATCAAGGGATGAGTTTGCTGCTGCCATTGCCACCCTAGTTCTTGAGCGACTGCGTGCCATTCCCAATTTTGCTACAAGGCTCCCTGCCACAAAGTCTGGCTCTGCAAACTCATTTGCTCCCTCTGGTGGGGCTGTTGCCAACTCTTCCTCTCCCTCTCTCTCCGCAGCAGCCTTTGCTTGTCCTTTGCTCCTAGCTCGGCAGAAAGACTTTGAAACTCCACCACCTCAATTTACCTCCAAGCTCATTTTCACCTCCTGAGAGACACGCTTCAGCGCGTGGGCCCAGGGTCGGCAACTCAAGCAGTACTACTCCCCTACAAAGCTGCCGTTTGTGCCACAACCTACGGAGGCTGCTCGCGTAGTACGAGCACTCATCAACGCAGGACCAGAGAATCTCCTTGACGACATTGGTTCGTACAATGCCGATCCCTCCCGCGGCACACCAGCTGACCTTATCGTGGCCTACGCACTCATCCGCCGTCGCAAAACGGTGAGTGGCCACACGGCTCAGAGCGCCCTCACGGTGTAATTCAACACCTTGTAGATGCGCTTTGATGAAACAGCTGATAAGTATTGGGCACGCAGCTTGCGTCTGTTGCGTGACCTTGGCAAGGCCGCTCCTGGCCCCCTCTCGTCCTGTCCCTCCATCGTGGCTGGTCTCAGTCTCGAACTGTCAGATCTGTATCTCCACGTCTCTCAGTCCGAACTTGAGCGTCTTCCCTCTGAGCCAGTCCCTCCTGATTCTCCATCTCGGATCGGACCCCTCTTTGACTTCACCGCCTCACGTCTCACCGACTGGTGGAATGCACTGCAAAACAAACGCATGCATCACGCTGCATTAGCTACTGTCACAACCTCTTCCTCTTCTGTCGCAGCCTCCTCCTCCTCTTCCTCAACGCAGGCAGCAGCGCACTCCATGCAGGGTGCATCCCGTGGTGGGGGTGGTGGATCCGGTCGTGGTGGTGGTTGGGGGGGCAAAGGTCGTGGGGGCGGCCATGGCAACAAAAACTCCGCTCCCACTGCTGACGTCACCTGGTGGAACTGTGGCGCCCCTGGTCACTCTGCACCAAAGTGACCTACCCCTCGTGACGATGCCCGTCTGGCCTCCTCCATGCGGGCCCACTGGGCCCGCACAGGGGCCACTGCCTCGTCGGCAGCTACTACACTGACTGTCGCCTCCTCCTCATCGTCCTCCACTGCCTCAGCTCTCTCCACCACATCAACCCCACTTCACCCGACACCATCAGCACCCAGCCCTTGGGGCTGGATACCTCCTCCCTCTAGCCCTCTGTACTAAGGTCCCTCATCCTCTCACTACCACGCACCCCACTGTGCCTGTGATGATGGGAACTTCTCTGACCGCTCCTCCGACCGTTCCTCGGAGCGCTCCTCTGATCGCCGTGAGGAGGAGCGCACTCTTGAGCGTCGGCTGGCAGAACTTCTTCACCTTCGCTCTCAGGGAGGTGAGGGTGTGTGTGGCTATTATTGTGTGTCTGTTTGTGAGTCTGAGGCCACCCTTCGTGGTGCCCCCTCTGGTTGGGTTGAAGGGGACATGCCTGATGACTGTGGCTAGGTTGAAGAATGGCAGTCACGCACACTTCCCACATGCCTTGGTTCCTCGTTCTCTCCTTCTACTTGTGGCACCGTTGCTGTCTGTCTTGTTCTCCCCTCCACTTGTTCCTCTCCTGGCCTCTGGATCATTGACTCCGACGCCACCCATCACATGACCTCCTGTCATTCCTCCTTTGTTTCTCTCGATCCCGTTCAGTCCGTCCGCTCTGTTCGCACTGGCTCCAGCCAGCTTCTTCCTGTGCAAGGTGTTGGCGTTGTTCGTTTTGTTGGCCCTGATGGCACTGTCTACCTGTCTGATGTGTTGTACGTGCCTGACCTGGAAGTCAGTCTACTCTCTGTGACCACCCTTGACGACCAGGGCATGGACTTCTCCTCCAGCCGTGGCCTTGCCTCTATCTCTTTGCGCTCGTCTGGCTATGTTGTTCTCCGTGGCGTGCGGTATGATCGTTTTTTCCGTGTTCCGCTCATGCTACCCTCGCCTTCCACTGCCTCTGCTCTGGTGCACGTCACCCCTTCCTTGTCTCCTGACCACGCTGATCTTTTGCATCGCCGCCTATGTCACATTCACACAGTAGCCATCCAGCGTCTCCTGCGCCTGAAGCCTGCTCTTGGTCTTGACCCAGCCACGTTCGCTCTCCCTTGCATGTCCACCTGTCTCGACTGTGCAAGCGGCAAAATGCACCGTTCTCCCTTTTCCACCTCTGAGTCTACCACGTCGCAACCCCTTGACCTGGTCCATGCTGATGTCATGGGCCCCCTGTCCCACAACTTCCTTGGTGGCCTTGGCCGATACGTCCTGTGCCTGAGTGATGACTTCTCTCTCTACCGTTGGGTTTTTGCCCTTCGCCATAAAAGCGACGTCACTGATGTCCTTGAGTCCTGTCTCCCGCAGGCTGAACGTGCTTGTGGTCGCCCCTTGCGCGTCTTTTGGAGTGATCCTGGTGGTGAGTTCTTTTGTCCCACCTCTCGCTTCCTTGAATCCCGTGGTGTTCGTCTTGAGTCCTCTGCTCCTTACACACCCCAATAGAATGGGGTCTCGGAGCATTGGAACCGCACCCTTGCAGATGGTGTACGATCTCTCCTCTCTGCTTCAGGGCAGTGCCCCCTCTTTGCTTTCAAAGCCATGTGCTACATGACATGGGTCTGGAACTGTGTTCCCCACGGCCCCCTTCCCCACACTGTCACTCCCTTTGAACGATGGACTGGGCACCGTGCTGATCTCTGTGTTGCCCGTGTTTGGGGGTGTCTTGTCTCTGTGTGGGTAGCCTCGGACCAGCGTGACGGTAAACTCTCGCGTTACGGTCGCCTCTGTCTCTTCCTGGGCATCTCTCCCTTCTCCAAAGCGTGGCGCTTTTGCGACCCCTCTCGGTGCCGTATCATTGAGTCTTGTGATGCCCTTTTCTTTGAACACCTCTTTGAGCGCGATTGTCCGCGCTTCGGTGGCTCTCTCTCTGCGGGTGGGGGTGGTCCTCTGCCCTCTGGGTCTTCTGTTCTCCCGTCTGGGCGTCTCTCGCCACCCTCGATCCCCTCCTCTCACGAGTCGAGTTCTGCCCTACCGTCATCCCCCTCTCATTCCTCTTCTCCTTCTGAGTCCTCTCCTCCTCTAACCACGCATTCCCCTCCGCTGTCCCCGGCCACGGTCGCGCCCACATCCTCTGCGTCACCCCCTGTCTCTCCTCCACTCATTTTCTCTCCGCCCTCTGAGCCGCGTGCTCCCGGTCTCATGACCTCTCCGCCTCCGTCGGTCCAGCCACACCCTTTCTCTCCTTCCTCCTCCTCGCGTGCACCGTCCATCCCACCGGTATCACCCTACACTCGTGGAGGACGCCTCCGGGCTCTTCCTTCCTAGTCTCATCCAGTGGTCTCTGGTGACCCTGGTCTCCGTGCCCTTGGTCTCGTCTCCTCCGCTCTGTCCACTGCGGTGTGTGTCATCCACCCCAGCACGGGACTTGGATACTCCCTTCTTGAGGAAGAGTTCCATTCCGCTCTATCGTCCCCTGTGGCTGGGTATGTCGCATCTTACTTTGCTGCCACTGGTCTCTCACCACTGCCGCCTAAGCCCCTGACGGTACAGGCAGCTCGCACGGCCCCCGACTCACC
Organism: Penium margaritaceum; assembly: GCA_023375785.1. Taxonomy (NCBI): domain Eukaryota; kingdom Viridiplantae; phylum Streptophyta; class Zygnematophyceae; order Desmidiales; family Peniaceae; genus Penium; species Penium margaritaceum. The sequence goes on along the minus strand of SZWC01001386.1, from coordinate 210,837 downwards.
GTTGTGGGAGAAGGCCATGAAGGCCGAGCTTGATGCACTCACTGAGCACGATGTGTATGAGCTCGTGGACCTCCCACCTGGTCGCAAGGCAGTCGCAGCTACGTGGGTGTATCGCCGCAAACTCAACCCTGACAACACAATTGAATGATACAAAGCGTACCTCACCGCAAACGGGTTCTCTCAGATCCCCGGTGTTGACTTTGACGAGACTTTCGCCCCTGTTGGTCGCTAGACCACGGCCAGAACCCTCTTGGGCCTTGTCGCTCAGCACGACTGGGAGCTGGAGGAGATGGACGTCAACAATGCCTTCCTCCATGGTAGGTTGGATGAGGAGATCTACATGGTGCAACCACCCGGTTTTTCAGATAGAACAAACCGGGTATGGCGCTTGCGCAAGGCTCTCTACAGTCAAAAACAGTCCCCTCGGTGTTAGAACCAAGAGATCATAGCTACCCTTGAAAAGGGTGGGTACAAACAAAGTCTTGTGGACCCTGCCTTGTTCCTCAGTGGTCCCAACAAGCCACTTGTCGCCATCCTCCTCTGCGTGGATGACCTTCTCATCGCCTCTCGTGATGCTGCCTCTATCAGGGCGGTCAAGGCTTTACTCCAGTCAACCTACAAGATGAAGGATCTTGGCCTGGCTCGGGTCTTCCTTGGCATGGAGTTGGAACGTGATCGTAAGCGACGTACCCTGCACGTCCATCAGGCTGCGTATGTACGGAGCCTCGGGGAGCGATTTTCCCCGCTCCTCACATCCATCCCCACTGCATCTACTCCCATGACATTAGCTGGTCAGTCCTTACTGAAGTCTCGGGAGGTGTCCACACTGGGGGAGATGGTCGATGTGACCGACTACCTCAGGGTCATTGGCTCATTGATGTATCTTGCCACTACCACCCGTGCTGACCTCGCGTTTGCTGTGAATTTCCTTTCCCAGTTCTCCCAGTGTCCTCACGTGCACCATCTTGAGGCTGCATTGCGGGTTGTGCGCTATGTCCTCTCCACCCCCCGCGTCGGGCTGTACTTTCGTGCACAGCCCTCTGTCGTGGTGGACGGCTTTACAGACAGTGATTGGGCGCATGACACTGATGCTCGCAGCCAAACAGGCTACATCTTCCTTGTCGGTGGCACTGTAGTCTCCTGGAAAAGTGGCAAGCAAGGTTGTGTTACACGTAGTACCGCTGAGGCTGAGTATGTTGCACTTGGAGCAGGCACATGTGAGGCTGTCCGGCTGTGTCGCTTGATGCAGCAACTGCATGTCCCTATTCGTTGCATCACTCTGCGCTGTGACAACCAAAGCACAAAGGCAATTGCTGAGAACAGCGGCATGCATCATTCACGCACTAAGCACATCAATGTGGAGCACCATTTTGTTTGCGAGTGCATTGCTACAGGCATTGTCCAGGTTGCTTGGGTGGACACACGGTCTCAGTGAGCTGACTTCCTCACGAAGGCCCTCAGTCGTAATTTGTTCTAGAGTGCTGTCCAATCTGTTGGTCTCATCTGTCCACATGATCCAAGCTGATTGGTTGACTGCTTGATGCCAGCATGTTCTTACCAGCTCTCGTGATCTCCCTTGTATTGCTCTCGTGTGTATGAATTGAGTGACTGCGGGGCATGGAGGAGTGTTGAAGTTCGTTTGCCACTCACAACTCTGTGCCCTCTTGATCCTCACACACTATGCATTCATTTGTACAGATTGAATGAAATGGCCCTACCTGGGGAAGAAACTGACGTGACAGCTCTGGCAGAAGTCATTGGCATCCTTCTACAGCTGCTACAGCTTTACCCCGGGGCTCTACTTGAGACTCATGTGGCCATAGTGTAAGTCTGACTTACTATGCCTCTCATGACTCTGTGATACGGTGGATGCTAGGGCCCGTACATCTTAACTGCCGTGCCCTGCATCATGTTGCTTGCCTTTGAGTGTTTTTTGGGGGAGCTGCATTTCCCGGGTGTTGATCCTTAGGGGGCCACCTTGCCGGGCTCACCCGTGCGCTGGTNCACTGTGCCTGTGATGATGGGAACTTCTCTGACCGCTCCTCCGACCGTTCCTCGGAGCGCTCCTCTGATCGCCGTGAGGAGGAGCGCACTCTTGAGCGTCGGCTGGCAGAACTTCTTCACCTTCGCTCTCAGGGAGGTGAGGGTGTGTGTGGCTATTGTTGTGTGTCTGTTTGTGAGTCGGAGGCCACCCTTCGTGGTGCCCCCTCTCGTTGGGTTGAAGGGGACATGCCTGATGACTATGGCTAGGTTGAAGAATGGCAGTCACGCACACTTCCCACACGCCTTGGTTCCTCGTTCTCTCCTTCTGCTTGTGGCACCGTTGCTGTCTGTCTTGTTCTCCCCTCCACTCGTTCCTCTCCTGGCCTCTGGATCATTGACTCCGACGCCACCCATCACATGACCTCCTGTCATTCCTCCTTTGTTTCTCTCGATCCCGTTCAGTCCGTCCGCTCTGTTTGCACTGGCTCCAGCTAGCTTCTTCCTGTGCAAGGTGTTGGCGTTGTTCGTTTTGTTGGCCCTGGTGGCACTGTCTACCTTTCTGATGTGTTGTACGTGCCTGACCTGGAAGTCAGTCTACTCTCTGTGACCACCCTTGACGACCAGGGCATGGACTTCTCCTCCAGCCGTGGCCTTGCCTCTATCTCTTTGCGCTCGTCTGGCTGTGTTGTTCTCCGTGGCGTACGGTGTGATCGTTTTTTCCGTGTTCCGCTCATGCTGCCCTCGCCTTCCACTGCCTCTGCTCTGGTGCACGTCACCCCTTCCTTGTCTCCTGACCACGCTGATCTTTTGCATCACCGCCTATGTCACATTCACACAGCAGCCATCCAGCGTCTCCTGCGCCTGAAACCTGCTCTTGGTCTTGACCCAGCCACGTTCGCTCCCCCTTGCATGTCCACCTGTCTCGACTGTGCAAGCGGCAAAATGCACCGTTCTCCCTTTTCCACCTCTGAGTCTACCACATCGCAACCCCTTGACCTGGTCCATGCTGATGTCATGGGCCCCCTGTCCCACAACTTCCTTGGTGGCCTTGGCCGATACGTCCTGTGCCTGAGTGATGACTTCTCTCTCTACCGTTGGGTTTTTGCCCTTCGCCATAAAAGCGACGTCACTGATGTCCTTGAATCCTGGCTCCCGCAGGCTGAACGTGCTTGTGGTCGCCCCTTGCGCGTCTTTTGGAGTGATCCTGGTGGTGAGTTCTTTTGTCCCACCTCTCGCTTCCTTGAATCCCGTGGTGTTTGTCTTGAGTCCTCTGCTCCTTACACACCCCAACAGAATGGGGTCTCGGAGCATTGGAACCGCACCCTTGCAGATGGTGTACGATCTCTCCTCTCTGCTTCAGGGCAGTGCCCCCTCTTTGCTTTCGAAGCCATGTGCTACATGACATGGGTCTGGAATTGTGTTCCCCACGGCCCCCTTCCCCACACTGTCACTCCCTTTGAACGATGGACTGGGCACCGTGCTGATCTCTCTGTTGCCCGTGTTTGGGGGTGTCTTGTCTCTGTGTGGGTACCCTCGGACCAGCGTGACGGTAAACTCTCGCGTCACGGTCGCCTCTGTCTCTTCCTGCGCATCTCTCCCTTCTCCAAAGCGTGGCGCTTTTGCGACCCCTCTCGGTGCTGTGTCATTGAGTCTCGTGATGCCCTTTTCTTTGAACACCTCTTTGAGCGCAATTGTCCGCGCTTTGGTGGCTCTCTCTCTGCGGGTGGGGGTGGTCCTCTGCCCTCTGGGTCTTCTGTTCTCCCGTCTGGGCGTCTCTCGCCACCCTCGATCCCCTCCTCTCACGAGTCGAGTTCTGCCCTACCGTCATCCCCCTCTCATTCCTCTTCTCCTTCTGAGTCCTCTCCTCCTCTAACCGCGCATTCCCCTCCGCTGTCCCCGGCCACGGTCGCGCCCACATCCTCTGCGTCACCCCCTGTCTCTCCTCCACTCATTTTCTCTCCGCCCTCTGAGCCGCGTGCTCCCGGTCTCATGACCTCTCCGCCTCCGTCGGTCCAGCCATACCCTTTCTCTCCTTCCTCCTCCTCGCGTGCACCGTCCATCCCACCGGTATTACCCTACACTCGTGGAGGACGCCTCCGGGCTCTTCCTTCCTAGTATCATCCAGTGGTCTCTGGTGACCCTGGTCTCCGCGCCCTTGGTCTCGTCTCCTTCGCTCTGTCCACTGCGGTGTCTGTCATCCACCCCAGCACGGGACTTGGATACTCCCTTCTTGAGGAAGAGTTCCATTCCGCTCTATCGTCCCCTGTGGCTGGGTATGTCGCAATTTACTTTGCTGCCACTGGTCTCTCACCACTGCCGCCTAAGCCCCTGACGGTACAGGCAGCTCGCACGGCCCCCGACTCACCGTTGTGGGAGAAGGCCATGAAGGCCGAGCTTAATGCACTCACTGAGCACGATGTGTATGAGCTCGTGGACCTCCCACCTGGTCGCAAGGCAGTCGCAGCTACGTGGGTGTATCGCCGCAAACTCAACCCTGACAACACAATTGAATGATACAAAGCGTACCTCACCGCAAACGGGTTCTCTCAGATCCCCGGTGTTGACTTTGACGAGACTTTCGCCCCTGTTGGTCGCTACACCACGGCCAGAACCCTCTTGGACCTAGTCGCTCAGCACGACTGGGAGCTGGAGCAGATGGACGTCAACAATGCCTTCCTCCATGGTAGGTTGGATGAGGAGATCTACATGGTGCAGCCACCCGGTTTTTCAGATAGAACAAACCGGGTATGGCGCTTGCGCAAGGCTCTCTACAGTCGGAAACAGTCCCCTCGGTGTTGGAACCAAGAGATCACAGCTACCCTTGAAAAGGGTGGGTACAAACGAAGTCCTGTGGACCCTGCCTTGTTCCTCAGTGGTCCCAACAAGCCACTTGTCGCCATCCTCCTCTACATGGATGACCTTCTCATCGCCTCTCGTGATGCTGCCTCTATCAGGGCGGTCAAGGCTTTGCTCCAGTCAACCTACAAGATGAAGGATCTTGGCCTGGCTCGGGTCTTCCTTGGCATGGAGTTGGAACGTGATCGTAAGCGATGTACCCTGCACGTCCATCAGGCTGCGTATGTACGGAGCCTCGGGGAGCGATTTTCCCCGCCCCTCACATCCATCCCCACTGCATCTACTCCCATGACACTAGCTGGTCAGTCCTTACCAAAGTCTCGGGAGGTGTCCACACTGGGGAAGATGGTCGATGTGATCGACTACCTCAGGGTCATTGGCTCATTGATGTATCTTGCCACTACCACCCGTGCTGACCTGGCGTTTGCTGTGAATTTCCTTTCCCAGTTCTCCCAGTGTCCTCGCGTGCGCCATCTTGAGGCTGCATTGCGGGTTGTGCGCTATGTCCTCTCCACCCCCCGCGTCGGGCTGTACTTTCGTGCACAGCCCTCTGTCGTGGTGGACGGCTTTACAGACAGTGACTGGGCGCATGACACTGATGCTCGCAGCCAAACAGGCTACATCTTCCTTGTCGGTGGTACTGCAGTCTCCTGGAAAAGTGGCAAGCAAGGTTGTGTTACACGTAGTACCGCTGAGGCTGAGTATGTTGCACTTGGAGCAGGCACATGTGAGGCTGTCCAGCTGTGTCGCTTGATGTAGCAACTGCATGTCCCTATTCGTTGCATCACTCTACGCTGTGACAACCAAAGCACAAAGGCAATTGCTGAGAACAGCGGCATGCATCATTCACGCACTAAGCACATCAATGTGGAGCACCATTTTGTTCGTGAGTGCATTGCTACAGGCATTGTCCAGGTTGCTTGGGTGGACACACGGTCTGAGTGAGCTGACTTCCTCACGAAGGCCCTCAGTCGTAATTTGTTCTAGAGTGCTGTCCAATCTGTTGGTCTCATCTGTCCACATGATCCAAGCTGATTGGTTGACTGCTTGATGCCAGCATGATGTTACCAGCTCTCGTGATCTCCCTTGTGTTGCTCTCGTGTGTATGAATTGAGTGACTGCGGGGCATGGAGGAGTGTTGAAGTTCGTTTGCCACTCACAACTCTGTGCCCTCTTGATCCTCACACACTATGCATTCATTTGTACAGATTGAATGACATGGCCCTACCTGGGGAAGAAACTGACGTGACAGCTCTGGCAGAAGTCATTGGCATCCTTCTACAGCTGCTACAACTTTACCCCGGGGCTCTACTTGAGACTCATGTGGCCATAGTGTAAGTCTGACTTACTATGCCTCTCATGACTCTGTGATACGGTGGATGCTAGGGCCCGTACATCTTAACTGCCGTGCCCTGCATCATGTTGCTTGCCTTTGAGTGTTTTTTGGGGGAGCTGCATTTCCCGGGTGTTGATCCTTAGGGGGCCACCTTGCCGGGCTCACCCGTGCGCTGGTGAGTAGCCGCCGCTTCGGTTGTATGCCGAGCGGTCGGGCTCTACCTTGGGGTGGCGGTGTGTGCTCGCCTGGGCGTGATGTCTGTGGCGAGTGCACGCTCACCAGTTGCTAAGTGACTATCGCTCCCCTCTCACTTCTTGTCTTGGTTGTACAGAGCTAAACAATGCAAGCATTCCGCATCCATGGCGGCGCATGTCTATTGCACGTCCCTGCTTGCTCTCACACGTGTGACTTAGGAAGGTTCCTAGTAACTATAGTTGATGACGATAGCCCCTCAGTCTTGCAAAGGGGGTAAGCCCCTGACGCGGACTGAGAACACTATCCTGCAAACTCCGACGACGATTATAGAGCAGGAGCTGGAGACTCGACCCGTTACAGTGGTATCAGAACCAGACAACCCTCGCAACCAAGGGTTCAACGGAAACGGTGGCTATGTCCCATGTAAATCGCCGCCGGCTGTAAGCAGCAGCAGATTTGCCAGAAGGGACCACGGCAGCTGCACCAAACGGATTAAAGTGACGTTAAGTGCGTTGGAGAGCTGAAAAAGAGCTCTACTCAGGAGAGCCTCTTCCCTCCAATCTGTCCTCACCTTCAGGGGACCTAAGGGATTTTTGTGGGACGGGGTGGGGAGTGCCCACCACCAAACCACGAAGTTTTCCCCCTCTTTTCAAGGTTCCCTCCTTCCTTCTTCATCCAAAAAAAATGGACATTTTTTCCCAAGGCCAGAAGGTCTCACGATCTGAGAGCACCCAAAAAAGGAGGAAGGACAACACCTTCAAGATTTTGGCGGCTTCCCCAATGTCGCCGACTCAAGGAAGACGCCGCCAAAGGGAGCAAGGTGCGCAAAGACTCAAGAGGAGGCCAAGGGAGACAAGAAGACAAAGGAAAAGAACAAAAAGTACGAAGAGGGAGTGAAGGAGTTGCTAGGATTTACTAGAACTCCTTTGCAATTATTTTCCTTTGTGTGGAGAACGACACTCACATTTGTTTTGTCATTCCCTTGCATTTCAATTCTCTGTTTTCCTTGGTACTACTCCTTGCCAATCGCCGTGAGTCACGGCTTAGGAAATCTAGTTCCAAAAACCACGACCTTGTGCCGACGTGGCGACCTAGGAGAATAGAAATTGAATTTACAATTGCCTCACCGATCGTGAGAGCAAGGAGTCTGTGGGAGGCAATTCCTCCTTAACTTTGTGGGGTGATCTTCATAACGGTCTTCACGTGCTAGTTGCACGGGTGACGAGATGGCAAGTGCCGGACCGTCCAAGACCAACAAGGGCAAGGTGGCGATGGCCTCACCATGAGCTCTCGGTGGACTCCAAGTTTTGGGAGCCGCCGCCGCGAGCACGATTGCCAACCCAAAGGCAACCGTACCGCCAAAGCCAACCGTACCGCCGAAGGCAACGGACGCCAACCTTGGCAATACCGAGAAGTGTGCGGAGGCCAAAAATGTGCTCGACGAGCACGTCAATGCACACGTGGGCGACCCCCACGCGACAGACAACGCAATGGAGGAGGATCTCCCGGTGGGGGACCCCGACAAAGAGCACAACGCCGACAATGGCGAAGGCGACAAGGATCGCGACCATTGCCATCGTCGTGCGGCGATCTCGAGCTGATTGCTTGAGAATGGCAAGGTGCCCACTGCATTGCCTGAAGATGCCGACGGCACTGAGAGTGCCGAGAGCACCAAGGGCGCTGAAAGCAGCCACACGAGGAGTTCCCGCAAGAACGAGCCGGATGTCGCCGCCGCAAAGGCAATTCACGATGACCGTCATAGGCTCGCGGAGTTTGCTGCTGAGGCGGCAGGCCAACTCAAGATCACCACCGATGGTGGAGATGACGGACCCCCCTTCCTACGATGTGGCCGCAATGGGACAGGACAGCGCCCACTCGAGCGTCGTCACCGACGACAGTCTCCTCCGAAAGGTGGGACTCCTTGGAGGCGTGTACACAAACCGTACCCTCCTACAATGGGTAAGAGTACACGGAGAATGTGAGGCCCTTGAGGCTATCGCCGATGCTTTGACGACATCAGAGCTGAAGTTCGCATTCGCCAACCTGCTGGCCTACGTTGGGCAGAGCATTATGAACCTTGATTGTGATTGTTAGCTGTAGCGCTAGGCCGCGCATGAGGCAAGCCGCCAATGCAACGACCTCGACAAGGCATTGCAAAGCGTGACCAAGGTATAGATCTAGCAGCAAGCGGAGCGTGCCGTAGCTGCGATTGCCATTGCCTGCGGTAGCGACGACTTGCTTACCTTGACGACTTCAGGGCAGGTCATGAACACGTCCTTCCTCCACAGTGTGGAGATCTTCCAGAGGGGCGTGAAGCTGACCAACTGGCTTAATAGCATGAAGCACGTTCTACGTGTCCACAAGGATCCTCTCACAGAGCACGGAGTTTACGAGCTAGTCGATCTTTCACTTGGGAGGAAGGCTATTCAGGTCAAGTGGGTCTTTCGCAAGAAAGTGAAGCCGGATGGCTCACTAGAATGCCTCAAGGCTCGCTTGGTTGTCAAGGGGTACTCTCTGATGGCGGGTATCAATTACACAGACTCCTTTGTCCTTGTCGACCGCATGACCTCAGCTCGAGCTCTGTTCGGTGTAGTGGCTGAGCATNCAATTGCCTCACCGATCGTGAGAGCAAGGAGTCTGTGGGAGGCAATTCCTCCTTAACTTTGTGGGGTGATCTTCATAACGGTCTTCACGTGCTAGTTGCACGGGTGACGAGATGGCAAGTGCCGGACCGTCCAAGACCAACAAGGGCAAGGTGGCGACGGCCTCACCATGAGCTCTCGGTGGACTCCAAGTTTTGGGAGCCGCCGCCGCGAGCACGATTGCCAACCCAAAGGCAACCGTACCGCCAAAGCCAACCGTACCGCCGAAGGCAACCGACGCCAACCTTGGCAATACCGAGAAGTGTGCGGAGGCCAAAAATGTGCTCGACGAGAACGTCAATGCACACGTGGGCAACCCCCACGCGACAGACAACGCAATGGAGGAGGATCTCCCGGTGGGGGACCCCGACAAAGAGCACGACGCCGACAATGGCGAAGGCGACGAGGATCGCGACCATTGCCATCGTCGTGCGGCGATCTCGAGCTGATTGCTTGAGAATGGCAAGGTGCCCACTGCATTGCCTGAAGATGCCGACGGCACTGAGAGTGTCGAGAGCACCAAGGGCGCTGAAAGCAGCCACACGAGGAGTTCCTGCAAGAACGAGCCGGATGTCGCCGCCGCAAAGGCAATTCACGATGACCGTCGTAGACTCGCGGAGTTTGCTGCTGAGGCGGCAGGCCAACTCAAGATCACCACCGATGGTGGAGATGCAGCACTACTCAGAGGAATGGGGACGGACCCCCCTTCCTACGATGTGGCCGCAATGGGACAGGACAGCGCCCACTCGAGCGTTGTCACCGACGACAGTCTCCTCCGAAAGGTGGGACTCCTTGGAGGCGTGTACACAAACCGTACCCTCCTACAGTGGGTAAGAGTACACGGAGAACGTGAGGCCCTTGAGGCTATCGCCGATGCTTTGACGACATCAGAGCTAAAGTTCGCATTCGCCAACCTGCTGGCCTACGTTGGGCAGAGCATTATGAACCTTGATTGTGATTGCCAGCTGCAGCGCTAGGCCGTGCATGAGGCAAGCCGCCAATGCAACGACCTCGACAAGGCATTGCAAAGCGTGACCAAGGTATAGATCTAGCAGCAAGCGGAGCGTGCCGTAGCAACGATTGCCATTGCCTGCGGTAGCGACGACTTGCCTACCTTGACGACTTCAGGGCAGGTCATGAACACGTCCTTCCTCCATAGTGTGGAGATCTTCCAGAGGGGCGTGAAGCTGACCAACTGGCTTAATAGTATGGAGCACGTTCTACGTGTCCACAAGGATCCACTTACAGAGCACGAAGTTTACGAGCTAGTCGATCTTTCACTTGGGAGGAAGGCTATTCAGGTCAAGTGGGTCTTTCGCAAGAAAGTGAAGCCGGATGGCTCACTAGAATGCCTCAAGGCTCGCTTGGTTGTCAAGGGGTACTCTCTGATGGCGGGTATCAATTACACAGACTCCTTTGTCCTTGTCGACCGCATGACCTCAGCTCGAGCTCTGTTCGGTGTAGTGGCTGAGCATGACTCGGAACTGCACCAAATGGACGTGAATAATGCGTTCCTCCATGGCTCTCTGGATGAGGAGATTTAAGTGGCTGAGCCACTTGGCTTTGAGGACGGTGACAAGGTCTGGCATTTGTGTAAGTCCTTGTACGACCTCAAGAAGTCTCCTCAGTGTTGAACCAGGACATCAATGGCACCCTCACTCATGTGGGATACGTATAGAGCGAGGCAGATCCCTCTCTCTTCATTTGACGGATGCATAAGCGGTACACCGCCATCCTAGTCTATGTCGATGACCTTCCGATCGTGTCTCCTTCCATAGAGGATGTGAAGGTGGTCAAGGCAGGCCTCCAGAATGCCTATAAGATGAAGGACATTGGTCTTACAACGGTGTTTCTTGGCATGGAGATAGTGCGAGACCGTTGACGTCAGACACTACTGCTACATCAGGCCTGATACGCACGTGTTGTGGGGGAGCGCTACAGCGACCTCCTTGGCGAAGTGTCCATGGCCTCCACACCTCTCAGGCCTGACGGGCAAGATACCTCGAAGGTGGATGCTCCCACACAGTTGGGGGAGACAGTGGATGAGACCTCTTCTTTGTATACACACGAGCAAAAAGATGTCTCCGAGAATTGGAATTGTACTCTTGGTGATGGCGTTTGCACTTTGCTTTCTGAATCTGGTCTGTCGCCTCTCTTTACCTTGGAGGCCATGATTTGGGTAACTTTAATCTTGAATCACATTCCTCACAACCCTCTCCCGCGCACTATCATGCCCTTCAAGTGCTGCCGTGACATGCGGACCGATCTTTGCTTCACAAGGATCTTGGGTAGCATTGTTGCTGTCTGGCTCCCAGAGGATCTGCATAATGAAAAGCTCTCACCTCGTGGCCATCTAAGCCCCTTTCTTGGCATGTCTGCTCAATCTAAGGCCTGGCACTTCAAGGACCTTGTTCCTCAGTGTGTTATCAGGCACAGTGATGCACTATTTTTGGAACATGTCTTTCTTCATGCCTTCGGTCATCTTTCGTCTGCTGCCTCCCCTCTGCCTCCCTCTCTATGGAATGGGGACTGGGGGAGAAGTCGGTCCTATTTTCACTGTAGTTCCTGTTGTTGCTTCTCCACAGCCCGCATCCTCGCCGCAACCTCATTTGTCAGGTCATCTGCCCACTCTTTCCACGTCGTCTAGCTCAACTGGCACACCGTCCTCCCTTGTCATGTCTTCTGCCCCGTCCAAATTTGTGTCTCCTGCTCACTCCACTGCGGCTCCATCCAGCCTGATCACTCCCATAGTGTCAAGTCCACCTATCACTCCTCTACTCCATGAGTCTGATTTACCTCAGCCAACTTCAGAGGTTTTACACCTGTCACTCCCTTCGTTGGAGGTAGGTGCCTCCGCATGCTCCCTAATTGCTTCAGCACCTCCACAACCTCGGCTCGCACTCCTCAGTCCCAGTGTCAGCAGTCTCTTTTCTTGCCAACCAACATGGACACGCTAGGCTTGGCCATTGGGGTTGTCCACCCCAGCTCTGTCGTGGGATATGTGCTGCTCGCGTCTTAGAAAAAATGTGCATTCGAAGTGGCAATTCTGACCAGTGCTGTCGATTGTCATGCCACTGCGGCCACCACGGCCCTTTTGCCTGAACCTGGCATAGTTTGATGAGCGCGTGCAACCTCTGATGCTCAACAGTGAGAGGCTATAATGTGGGATGTGATCATTGGTGTGTGGGCTTTAAGCTTCTTTGATTGGTAGATAGGTTTGTGTTTTAAGAGTTTCTTGTTTTGCTCTGATGATGCTCCAGCAATTGCATTGCTTGCTTTATGTTATGTATGGTGCACTCTAGCCACCTAGATCACACATGCATGACTGGTGGAGTATTCTCGGTGGTCAAGATCCGGGCACTTGCTGGCCTTTGCCAGTGTCCCGGGAGACTCCATGATTACTAGACACATATGGGTGTTGTGATTTGCGACGTTCCTGTCGACCTGTACAGTTTACTATGACCACTCGGCCGTGTCCATACACGTGCACATCCCTGATGCGGACNGCACTCTAGCCACCTAGATCACACATGCATGACTGGTGGAGTATTCTCGGTGGTCAAGATCCGGGCACTTGCTGGCCTTTGCCAGTGTCCCGGGAGACTCCATGATTACTAGACACATATGGGTGTTGTGATTTGCGACGTTCCTGTCGACCTGTACAGTTTACTATGACCACTCGGCCGTGTCCATACACGTGCACATCCCTGATGCGGACCCTAGTGGTACCGGTGCGTTGTCTGGTGGTAGAATACCAGCTTGGAGCTGACTGACGACCGTTCCAGATCCTTGGACGCTGCCTGGGACCTCTTGCAATTTTTCTGCAGCACGGATGAGTTTATCGGTGGACTAGCCGTGGGCCCAGTTTGCATGTTTTTGCATTGTGTGTCCACTTTTTGATGCCATATGCATGCATGGGACCAGTTGTAGCGTCCGACTTGTGATTTTGCACGTCTAGGTTGTGACGGCGTAGCGTTCTGACATGTCTGCGTTGAGTTACGGCCAAAACAATGGTTTTGGGCCGGTTTTAGGACAGATCTTGTGCTGCCGTGTGCGACACCCGCTGTGCGCTACGACAGGTACTTATGCCATGGACCTATCATTTGTCATTTCTCTTTGCAAATACTATTGAAGCATTATGACACTTTGCATTGTGTCTCCTAGCCAGACCCTTGCCGTTGGGTGTACAACTTGTGACTGTCGTCACTGTATGACCAGGCACTAACGCCTAGTCAGCGGCACTGTCACCAGGAAGCTTCCACGCATCTTCTCATAGCATCACACCGCTGAGACAGTTCTTGTTGCATTGTGTAGAAGAGATGCAACAGAGCAGTAGCAGTGATTCAGCGCTGCAGCCAATCCACAGGGACCTATCGACGACATCCGATTGCTGTCGACGTCACCCACCATCAGCATGTGAGAGTGCATGAGTAGCAGCCGCTAGCAACAATAGGCGACAGATGCAGCTGGCGGCAGCCGCTAGCAGCTGCCGACGTTTGCACTAGCAGCGGCAGCAGCAGGCTGCTGCCATAGTAGGTGGCGGCGGGCAGTAGCAGCAGCAGTGCGTAACAGTAGTAGCACTCAACAGCATCAGCGCGCAGCAGGAGCGGTGCGCAGCAGCGCTACGCAACGGCAACATCAACAACGGTGGGCAGTAGCAGCGTGGAGCAACAGCACAGTAAGAGCGTGTAGTAGTAGCGCAGCAGCATCGCTCTGCAGCACCAGCGCGCGGCGACAGCAGCGCGCGACGGCAATAGGGCGTGGCGGTAGCAACGCACAGTAGCCACAGTGCGTAGCAATAGCAACAGCAGCGCGCAATTGCTGCCATAGCTGCGCACGCAGCTGCATGGCTGCTGCTGTAAGTGCCAAAGTAGTCAGAGCAGCAAGTGAGCAGAAGCTGCTGCGGAGCTTTTGTGCGGCTGCTGCAGAGCAGTCCCTCCCCCGCGTAACAAGGAAACAACCGCAAGGGTTGTAAAAAAATGAAAAACAAAGAAAAAAAGGGTTGTCCCGACGTCAGCATTTTTGCTGACGTCATTAGATTTATGCTGACGTTAACATACCCTTGTTGATATCAGCAATTGCCTTGGTCGAATTTTTGGCTGGAAAAGTAAAAACTGCCAGCATTTCAAATCCTCGAGAAATATGAACAGTTATACAATCTGACCAGTTTGACGTCTCAGCCCATACTGAGCGCTGACATGGCTCCGGCCGATGATAATGGCGAAGGACCACTAGATCCCTCTTCTTCTTCCTCAGGGTTCATGAGCCCACACTCGCAGGCTATTGAGGACCTGCGAAGCCAGCAGGACGAGATGCAACGTTTGCAGTAGCAGCAGCCTGACGACATCCATACACTCACTGAGCTTCTTCGTGGTATGGCCCCACGGCAGACCTCCGAGGGAGCAGTTGGTGTCGCACCCTCCACACAGCAGTCAGTACCAGCGTCGGTGGAAGGAGCAGAACGTGACCCGCCATCTCTTGATCCTTGGGATGAGGACTCCGACATGCCAGGTATGGAGGGCGGCTCTCGTGAGAGTGAGATTCGTGTGCTTCAGGAGCGTCTCTGTTAGCTCCAGACTAGCTCTTGACCCCCACAAACGACTCGTTCCCTTCTTCCCAAAAGAAGATTTTGATCCTCGCCTGATCTCCACCCTAGTGACTTTCCTCTTCTCGGTGTCTTCCCCATCCCTCCTCCTTCTCAGCCTGAGGTTGCTCTCCCTGTGGAGCGGCAACCCAAGGATTTCGTGACACCGCCCCCACGGTATGTCAGCAAGGACGGTTTCGAATGCTGGGAGATCCTTTTCCATGTTTGGGCCACTTAACAGGGAGTGTGGTCCTACTACCACTGTCCGTATCAGACTACGGATCAAGCATAGGTGCTAACAGCGGCCAGGGCGATGCTCGGAGTCCTGCGAGTTGGCCTTGAGGACACATACATATTCACGAGGTATAGCAATGCTGTGCTCGAGCCCTTCTCCACCTCCCTATAGCTTCTTCCCTTGGCGCATGAGCTTTTCCTCCAGGTGACTTCCACCCGTGAGGCAGCCGTGGCTCATCAAGAGAGTCCCCTTGCTACAGCAGTCATCGCGTCACCGTCGACGCCCCTCCTACAGTCTTCTCCTCCATACTCTGGCACATCCTCCTCTTCCTCTTCCACCCCGATTACCTTGACTTAGACAGAGGGTGTGGCAGCAGCAGTACAGGGGAAGAAGGGGAGACGGAGGCGCGGTTTGGGCCAGCAGCAGTTACAGCAACAGTAGCCATCGGGTGGTAGCAGTGGATGCTCTATTCACTGCTACAACTGTGAGATGCTCATCGCTATAGCGAGTACCAGCAGCCTTGACTGGGCGCAGATTACTCTCGGGCTTTAGGCTATGCATGCACTACGGTCTACGTTAAGCAGCACATCCTCAAGGCGCGCGGCGACCACGACTCCAGCAGTTCCTACTTCACCACCAGGGAGCAGTGGCGACCCGGACCTACGTGACCGCACCACCCCTGAGCTCTGTCACCTTTTGGCACTTTGCTTTCAGGGAGGTGCAAGTGTGCTATCACAACCGGGTGGTCCACAGAGTGTTTGTTCATCTGTCCTAGTAGCTCGTGATGACTCGTGTGGGGGGGAACAGTTGGCATGTGATGATGATGGACCTGACAGTACCAATTGGATGCAAGAGTCTCACCTTTGTGCCCTTTGTTGTTCCTCCTTCCCTATTGTCCAGCATCCGTCTAAGGTTGAGTGTTCCATTGCCCGTTGTACTGTGACGTCCTCTAGTCGTGATCCCGGTGGCACTTGGATCATCGATTCTGGTGCCACTCATCACATGACTTGTCGGCGTAGTGACTTTGTTGTTATCGGTCCGGTTGCATCTGTTTGTTTCGTCCGCACAGACTCTGGTCAGTCATTACCGGTCCAAGGTGTTGGGGTTGCATTCTTCCATGGTCCGTCTGGCCCCCTGTATCTTTCCGAGGTGCTTTTTTTGCCTGATCTTGAGCTCAGTTTGCTTTCTGTAGGTGCATGTACACTGATTGGGCTTTCCGTGGAGCACACTGTAGACTCTGCGATGGTGACTGCTATTGAAACCCGTAGTGTTTTTCTTTGTGCCTCTTTTATGGATGACCTGTACCGCGTCTCTCGGATCTCTCCTCCTCTTTTCTCCCCCTCCCCTCCTGCTCCTATTTTTGTCACTGGCGTTCTGTCTACTGAGCACCAGCGATTGCTTCATCGTTGTCTGTGTCATGTGGGCTTTGACAATATGTCAAAGCTCCTTTGGACATAGCCCACACTCGGTCTTGACGCGGCTTCTTTCGAGAAGCCGTCCAAGACCAATTGTCTCTTCTGCGCTCAGGGTGAGATGCATTGTTGCACCTTCCTTGACTTCCATTCTCACACACTTTGCCCTCTCAAGTTAGTCCATTCGGACCTTCTCGGTCCACTCCCTGTCGAGTCTCTGTCCGATCGAGGTCGATGCTTCTTGACCCTAGCTAATGACTTCAACCGGATGGGGTAGGTCTACAACCTGTGCCAAAAAGTGATGTCGCTCTTGGGATTTGTCTCTAGCTAGTGATGGCTGAGCGTCAGTCTCGCCACACGTCGCATACCTTCCGCTCGGATCGCGGCGGCAAGATGGAAAGTTTCTTCATCGAGCACCGGGTTTTCCACCAGGTCTCCGCTCCTCGTGCTCCTCAGCAGAACGGTGTCTCTGAGCGCTGGAACCATACCATGGTGGATGCAGTTTGCGTTATGCGGTCTGAGTGCGGTCTCCCAGATTCCTTCACCTGCAAAGGCTTTGCCTACATGAATTAGGTCGGGAACTGCCTCGTGCACGGTCCCCTTCCGGACCACATCACATCGTACGAGCTCTGGTTTGGCCATCGTGCTGACCTGCACCTCGCTCGCATCTGGGGGTCCTTAGCTTCTAGGTGGTACATCGAGGATCACCAGGCGTCCAAGATCTCACCGCGGGGTCGCTTAAATGCCTTTGTAGGCATCTCCCTGCGGTCAAAGGCCTGGCGTTTTTGGGATCCTCCCCGTCCTCGCATTGTTGAGTCACGCGATGCGCTCTTCTTTGTGTCTCTTACCTACCGTGATCTAACATTGATCATGTCGCTATCCGTCTTGCACGTTCCCACGTGTGAGGTTTCTTAATAGATAGGGGAGTCTGAGCCTGCAAGCACCTCTCGCCCAGATGATGTGTCCGTTTGAGCTCCCTCCACATCGCGGTCTCCGGCTCTTGATGACCCAGCGATCATCGCTGTTGGCCCAGAGACCTCTCCAGCACAGCGGGCTTCTATCCCAAGACATTTTGGCACCAAGGCACCGCAACACCACAACACCATGGGACCAAGATATTGCTACATCAGGCAGCACCGAAGCATTTATGATCCATAGTACCGTAGCACCAAGGCACCTCGGTGCCAAAGTCACCATTGCAATAAGATAACGCTGCACCATGCAACACAAGAGTGTTTATGCTTCACAACGACTTAACTTTGAGGCATCTCAACGCCAAAAGCACCACAACACCAAGGTACTACTGCACCATGAAGCACCGGAGCATCTAAGCTTAAAAGCACCACAACATTGTGATACTACGGAACCATGCAATACCAAAAAATCTAAGCCCCATACGATCATAGCACTTTGGCATCTCTGCAACGCAGCACCAAGGCACCTTGGCACCAAGGCTCCACAGCATCGCTGTACCTAGGCACCTCAACACCAAGACACCTTGGTACCAAGGCACAACAACACCATTGCACTTAGGCACCACAACACCAAGGCACATTGGCATCTACAGAAACGGCGTTCTTGCCAATAGCAACATGAATAGGGGTAGTAGCCTTAGCCACTACATCATTCCTGGATTCTCCGCCAAAAATTGAGCCCATACTAACTTCACTTACCCTGGGTCGTGAGTACTAGCGTATCGAGGGAAAAGTCACAAGATACGAGTTGAGAGTCATTAGAGAGACGTGGTCACGCGCCCGTCCACAAGATCCAAGGTACTACCCTTGAGAGGACTTTGTCCGCTGTGCTGCATTGGGTCATTGGTCAGCGCGATGGAGCCAGTGTTGTCCTCATGAATGACTATAGGCTCCTGCTGTGGCACGCCCAGCAATCTGTGGAGCCACACAGCTGTCTTGACCGCCTCCGCCAAAGCAATGAACTTTGCCTCCACCGTGGAGGTGGTGACACAGTCTTGCTGTCTGCCGCATCACGACACCACTGTACCTACAAGGAAGAACACATTACTAGAAGTGGACCTCCTCTTGTCCACATCACTGACATAGTCCACGTCCGTTTAATAGACTTACCATAAGGGGTCTGACTTCCCCTTTCCATTGTACTCCAGGAGCGCATGCTGCATTTCATGCAAGTACCAGAGGATGTGCTCCATTGCCATCCAGTGTAGTGGCTCAGGGTTGGCCAAGTACCTGCTCACCTGACCCATCGGGTAGCCAAGTCTGGCCCAGTCAACACTATGGTGTACATCAGGCTGCCCACCACAGATTGATAGGGCACCTTTTTCATTTCCTCCTCCTCTTTTGTTTGCGGTGACATCACCACACTCAGCTCACAACTTGTGATGACCAGACTGCCCACAAGTTTGTAGTCCTCCATGTCGTACCATTTGAGGACCTCAACCACGTACTTGGCCTACCCCAACTCAACTGTGCACACACTCCAATTTTGTGTGATTCTCACCAAAGCATTAAGATTCAAAGTGCATCCATGGATATAGCCCCATTAAGATTCACGCAGCACCAACAAGAGGAGCATCAGTGCTTCCATGTTCTTCATAGCGAGGTCTGTCTTCTCCTCGTCGATTACGCTCACACCTTGAACCTCCATGTCCTTCATAAGATCCAATAGTCCCTTGTGCACGAGGTGGATGTCAAAATCCCACCACCACAATCCAAATCCAGGTCCACCCATGTATTTTTGTATGCACAAGGACTCCATCTTCTGCATCATGTTGAACTTATACTATGGACAGTCTCAAATTACAATGACAACGTCCTCCAGAGCGACACTCTCGTATGTTGCAGAAAACGTGAATGTCTCGACAGGTAGATTGGGTCTATGGGCCCATAACCCTTTGTCAACAATGATTTCCTGGTGTGTTATGATCCACCAAGTTTCTACAGATGCTTAGGGCGAAGAGAATTCTAAGGGAGGTGTGTGATTTGGGTTGCCACAACACCATGGAAGTAGAATTCTGGTAGAATGTAGGTTGCAGAGAAAGGCCGAAGATCATTGATGGTTAGTTATTTTGCTGAGATTACATCAGATTGTTATAGCCTGTGATCTGAGTTTTCCAATGCATCCAAGCACGTCCAAAACGGGGCAGTAGAGCTCTTGCTACGGCCCTTGGAGAAACTCATGATAGAGCCATCCACCATCCCCACGAACGGGAATGACTGGAAGCGCTTCAACGGTGGCCTGTCGAAACGCCCTTCCTGGCCCTCCAACGTGGGGGGAGGCTTGCCCTGGTCCATGAGACCTCTCCCTTCCCTTCCTCCATGGCCCACGTGCCTTTGGAGCTATTGAAGTCGAACTCGGACCACTGGCGGTGAAATTATCCAGCCACCAATGACGGACACCAAGGTTCAACATGCCTACCACCCGAACTTTGGGTGTGGCTAACTTTCTGAATTCTCAACCAAATAGAGCAAGTGAAATCTCGAAATTACTTGAAACAATACAGGGAGTCCAAATTTCTTTACGGATCAGACATCGAACCACTCTCTAGTAGTCTAACCAGGAAAACAGAAGAAGGCATCCATGGTAGGTGTCCTTTTTGACAATAATCTCCTCCATTGTCATGACGAAAGACCCAGAGACTGTGACCACAGGCAAGTTTTACCTGAGGAATCAAAGACTCAGGAGTAGAATACACACCGCTTTTTTTATTCAGAGCAAAGACCCAATGCATGCGGGAATTGTTTCCAATGAGATAGAGGACATACTGACCAATCCCCTCCTAGAACATCGTGAGCAAGTGGACCCATTACATCTGCATGCAAGAGGTAATGGTGGTGGATTGTGGGACTCAAAGGTAGAGAATGGGGACTGATGCATCTTGCCGTGAGCTCATTCAGGATAGTACATAGGGAAATGGGCAAGAAGTATGGAGGCACCAAGACCATAATTGGAAAGCACAAGGAGCACGTTGCCAATGGCAGAGGTGTGAATGTGGCAGAGGAAGCTATGTAGAAGCTGCGTGTGAGCAAGGGATAGAGAGCAAGCGATGTGAACAAGATCGGACATGGTAGGAGCAGGTGCAAAAGAAGAGATGTAAAACACCGTACTGAAACTCACATTCGTGCAAAATAATTTTTCACTTTCACCCATGCGTCACTTAGCTATTTATGAACCATTTGGGCGAATCACTTGTAAAATTTTTAAAACACTTTTTGTTTTTTTCGCCCACACCATTGCCACCTTGTTTTTTACAAAACTGGGTACAAGTGAGATCAACATTGCAAAGTGCTAACTTAAGAAGAAGGAAAGCTTGCTCAGGTCCGCGGAAAGGAAAAAAAGAGGACACAAGATCTCGCAGCGGCGCACGCGAGATGAGGCAATCCAAGGGTGGCCCGCGTTTTCGCACTCGAACTTCCGAACTTGGAAGTTCGATGCGATGAACATGCAGTTGAAGCAAAGGTGTTGAACTAGCTGCATATCATAATGGGTGAATATGGGAAGCACGAAATACCAGCTTGTCCCTTTTGGGCGAGCGCAATAGAAATTCAAAAGTACCCGATTTATGGTGAATATGAAAAGCACATGATTGCAATCAAATAATTGAGTGAACATGAGTTTCAGTACGGTAGGCTATCGTAACGAGTTCCCCATAGCAAGAGGCGGCAGTGGTACGATGCAAAACTGGTGCAATATCATGGCTAGAGGAGAAGTCCATGCCCTTGTCATCAAGTGTTGTAACAAAGAGCACACTCAACTCAAGGGAGGGAACGTACACCACGCTGGGCAAGAATTAACTAAACCACCCTAACACCCTAAACAAAGAGAAGTTGGCCGGAGCCAATGCACATAAAATGAACAAATCCAAGAGGGGCAAGCGAGACAAAGGAAGAGCGAGAGGAGGTCATGTGATGGGTGGCTCTTAAGTTAAGGATTCAAAATCCATTCGACTCGCAAACAAAAGTAGGGACACAAACTGACAGCGGTGATGGCGAATTGTAGTGGGAGTTATTGACCACAGGCGACAAGACAACAAGGCAAGTGAACAGACTGCCACTCTTCAATCCAATAAACAATAACTGGCGGATACCCTTGGACATGAACAGACAAAGAGCCTCGCAAGTCTCCATCCACTACATACACAAGTGAATCCAAACCTGAAAACCCACTCTCACCTCCCTAATCGTGGAGATGGCGCTGGTGGATGGCGTGGGAGGGAGCGGCCTCTAACTGAAGGTCATCCTCAAGTGGATCAGAGGTGATGACAATACCAGAGGAGACGCTGCGAGACGGGTTGGTAGGTGTAGCCGGGGTACGAGGATAGTAGGGACCAGAGGGAGGGTCATAGTTGACGGGCCCACCGAAACTGGCGGACCACCCCCAGGGGTAATGGGTTGAAGGTGCAACCGCAACAAAGGGGTAGAATGTAGTATTGAAAGATGAAGATTGACAACGGTTGGAAAGGGCATTAGAAGTGGACGAGAGGGTAGAGCTGCCAGAGCTATTGGTGGTTTGTGCCCAATGTGCCCACATTATAGATGTAAGGCGGGCATCTTTAGGCAGCACTAGACACTTGGGAGCAGAATGGCCGACGGCACCAAAGTTCCAAGAAGAGGCAGAGGAGGAAGAGGTGGAGCTGCTAAATCGCATTCCTTTTCCACGCCCACCCTATCCACCTGAACCGTTGCCACCTCTTCCTTTCTCCCGACCATACCTATCCCCGTCCTATTGCCCTGACTGAGGAGAGTATGGCTGGTGTGGAGGTGGATGAGGATGAAGAAGACAAGGAGGCTGGTGAAGAAGGTGGCGCAGTGGTGGCTGTTTCGACTATAGCACAATGGATGTGCTTGGTTTGCAGGGCGCTCCACTAGCTGATGAGACACTGAGAGGTGAACTCCTAGAAGACATTGATGCATTGGGGAGCATCATCCAAAACGGGCTCTACAGTGAGACGCTTGAGCTTAGAGGCCTTGATCCGAAGATGTAAAAAAACTATGGAAAAGGCTGTTGACAATGGAGAAAACTACAAGAAGCTACCCAGGTGGTGCTTTGTACTGGTCACGTAGCACGCGGAGAGTGTGAGCCCGATAGGCATCTGTAGTCTCATTCGCACGCATGGACAACATGTGTAATTTTACGACGAGAACACTCCGTATAGCATGGCCTGTGACAGTGGTGTGATGCTTAATGAGTGCGCATGCGCCAACCGGGCCAGCAAGTATGCGACGTACAGTGTCAACATTGTAGGACCCCATTTTGTCGGTGAAATCATTGTATCTAGTAACGATGAGAGTATGGACCATGCGAGCAAACTCAGAATTGATGGTAACAAAGGGAGGAGGAGCTGAGGGATGATGATCATTGTAGCATTCCTACAGTTGCTCATATCATGCCCATGCACCGAAGCAAACCCCCCATGAGAAGAAGGTGAGATTCAAATTGCTATATGACGGAAGAGGATCAAATTTGGACTTGCGTTGTGTGGACAGTGCAAGTGATTTGGCGGCTACTACGCCAGTAGTAGCAGCAATTGGAAGAGGGTCAAGGGAGAGTGAGCTTGAGGAAATGGATACAGAAGGGGGTGATGTGGAGAATGGAGCAAGGATACCAAAAGTATATGAAGTAGAGGGAGTGGAGCACAGTGTGGATTAGAGATGGTTGAGAACTTGGTCCTCTATATGATCAACAAACGTCTCCTGATGAGCCTGCTCACTGTGCAACTTGTCCTCTTCATTGTACTAGGAAACGAGGGCTCCTTTGAGAGCAACACGCTCTCACTGGAGCTCTGTCTATAATGCATTGTATTGGTCATCATTGACTGGCATGATGGAAAGAGAGAACTCTGTCAAGGAAATCTTGGGATAGTTTGCCCTACCCCAGTGGGCATGGGAGAACAAAGTTAATGTGGTCCTCATAGCTGTGCTTCAAGGAAGTTGACCTAGACGTACACACACCACCACGGAGAGGCAACAAGGTGAGATTGCAGGGGAGACAGTATACCAAGCTCACCAGAGCTAACAATGCAAAGTAAAAATAGGTGGTAACAGCAGTGTTGTTGACCATGCAATGAAAGATGTGGTGGAGGACACGGAGACAATAAGACATACAAACCTTGTTAGACCGGCACTTGGAAGGGTGGATGTGGCTACAAATATGGGGATACGGGCTCAAACAACATGGCTGGATGTCCCTGGGGAATTCATTGAGAAGGCCTACATCATAGAAGTGT
This sequence comes from Penium margaritaceum, assembly GCA_023375785.1. Lineage (NCBI taxonomy): Eukaryota > Viridiplantae > Streptophyta > Zygnematophyceae > Desmidiales > Peniaceae > Penium > Penium margaritaceum. Next base: position 187,393 of record SZWC01001386.1, on the reverse strand, counting down.
GGCTGGAGGTGACTACATGGTTGCTGCTGTGGCTCTTGATGCTACTGCATGTGCTATAGCAACAAAGTCTATGACAACGTTAACTACGGCCATTGCAAGTGGTATCTGGTCGACTACAGCTGCAGCATAGGCATCAATTACCCTACCAATAGTAGTGCTTGCTAGAGTACGAGCTCCGAGTGTAGTGACATTGGATGTTGAAGCAATGGCAACACTCAAGATACCAAGGTGCAGCTCCAGGATTGAAATGTTATCAATCTTGCAATAATCGGCTTGACAACCTGTGAAGGGCTTGTGGGAGCAGGAGAAAAAGAGCAGGAGTGAGCTTAAGACATCTGGCATGGAAGGTGCACGGGGGAAATAGTCAAGAAGTGCCCCTGCCATGGATGTCATTTTCCATTTTCCTGGTTTGACCACTAGATAGTAGCTGGATATCTGTTCTGACTGACCATTTGGAATCCCTAGATTTTTCCATGCAATTTTGAGCTTTCAGATGCTTGATGTTGTCAAGAATTCAGAAAGTTAGTCCCATCAAAAGCTCGGGTGGTAGGAAGGTGAGATCTTAGTGTCCGTCATTGGTTATGGGATAATTCCACCACCAGTGGTCTAAGTTCAACTTCAATGAGCTGCAAAGGCACGTGGTCCATAAAGGGAGGCACATGGGAGGTCTCCTAGACCAGGATGAGCCTCCACCCATGCTCGAAGACAGGAGGGGCGCTTCGAAAGGCCACCACCGAAGTGCCTCCCGTCACTCCCGTTCCTGGGCATGGCGGGCGGATCCACCATGGATTACTCAACAGCCATAGCAGGGGCTCTACTGCTCCATTTTTTCCGTGCTTGGATGCGTTGAAAAGCTCGGATCAGAGGCTACAAAAATCTGATGTAATCTCACCAAAATACCATACTGCCGGCAAAATTCACACTGCTTATCGAGAAGGAATTATTTCCATTTTATTCAACCACAGGGTCATGTGTTATGGGCCATTGGCGACAAGGGGTATCTGTGTACACGCACCCCTAAACTCAAAACGCCCCTTTCAAATCTGCAATCTTTCAGCATGTTATGGCTGTTTGAGGTCGGGCAACCAAACTCGAAGAGCCATTTCTATGGCTAAAGCCGCTTGCCCGCATCAACGGACAAGCGGCTCTGGCAATGAGGAGGAAGAACCCCACATTGGTAAGGTTCTCCTCCCTCCTAAGCACCCAGCCAGCCAACACATCCACCGCTGCGATGCAGGTCGCAATTTTGACTAGCAAATCTCTTGCCCATATAGAATCGACGACGCTGGACATGATCCATGACCGGACCTTATCATCACTCTTGGAAAAATTATGGACCGCTCCCAAACAGCCTAGACCGTAACATTGGGTCGCTCTCAAGAAGTAAACACCTATTAATGTTATGAATTCAGGCGGGAGTAGGGTAACTGACCATTAACGGTCTGAGCCTTTCTTAGCTTGTGCAACCTGCATTCTGCCAGGATTCTGCTCTCCTACTGTTGTGGGGATCCAAAGCACACATCTCCCTTGGAAGTCTCTTTGTCCTAAGCAGCTATGGACACTTGGTGGATCAGAGCATGCGAGGACATCATTCTTGACGATTTCATGGGTCCCACTGCCCGCTTCCTCAAATCATGCGGGGTGAGTATGCATGGAGCCATCGGGTGCCTACACACCCCAACAAAATGGCATCTCCAAACATTGGAACCGGACCCTTGCTGATGGTTTCCGCACCATTTTGAGTGCTTATGGTCTACTCTCGCTCTTCTCTTTTGAGGTTATGTTGTACATGACCTGGATCTGGAACTGTATTCCACGCGATCCTCTACCCCTTCATGTCACACCCTTTGAGCGTTGATTTGGTCATCACACAGACCTTCGTCTTGTTCTATTTGGAGCACTGTTGCTGCCGTCTGGCTCCCTAAGGACCTTTGAGATGGCAAGCTTAGTCCCCGTGTGCATCTTTGTACCTCTCTTGATGTCTCTACTATCTCTAAGGCTTAGCATTTATGGGACACTGGTCACTCCCGGGTCGTTGAGTCTCGAGGATGCTCTCTTCTCTAAGGATTTCTTTCCTTGATACTTATCCCATGTCACTCCACCTTTTTCAGTGTCCTCTCTCTGTCGGCTTGGAGGGATGGTTGTTTCATAGCCTCCGGCTTAGCGGGGACTCCTCCTTGAGGGAACCAATTGTGATCTCCTCCCACCTCTGGTCCTTTGTATTCCCCTCCATCTCCACCTATCCCATTCACGTATGGTGATTCTCCCAGTCTTTCAACCAACTTACCAACCGCATCTTCCCTAGAGCTATTACTGACATCTTCTCACCCTCCTTCTACTGATTCTGCATCCGTGACTTCCAACACTCCGGCACAACCCTCTTCTTGTGTCTTCACATAGTCACCAACACAGTCTGCTTCTGACTTACTGTAGACATCTATTCTATAGAACTTAGTGCCTATTGATGTCTTAGGGACTGGTGTCTCAAAGCCTCCTCTGGTATCTCACTCTCTTGTTGGTCCTAATCTATACACACGCAAAGAGAGACTTCGCTTTTTTCCTCAATACTATGCCTCTCAACGATCTCAACCCCCTAAGTGCCGCACTCACTCCAGTGCATCATCTACTACTGCCGGCTCTTTTGCTAGACCCACTAGCATAGATTTGCTCAGTATTTCTGTCAACTTATTTCATCCTAACTATTCTATGAAGCATGCACTTGTTGTTCATGAGTTTCACAACACCCTTGAGGCTTCTATTGCCGGTTATATTGTTTCTTGCTTTGCAGCAAGTGAGCTTCCATCATTCCATCAGAAGCCTATGACTATTTGGCAAGCATGTGACACAGCTGATGCTGAACTCTGGGAAAACGCCATGCAAGAGGAGCTGAATGCCCTCAATGAAAATGGGGTCTTCAAGCTTATCGTCCTTCTAGCAGGCCGCAAGGCTGTCTCGGCACGCGGGGCTCTCCGTCAAAAGCTAAAGCCTGATGGCAAGGTTGATAGGTACAAGGTTTGGCTCACAGCCAAGGGGTTTGCTCAGGTCCATGGCATTGACTTTGACAAGACCTTTATACCAGTTGTGTGTTACACCACCACCCATTCCATCTTGAGCCTAGTCGCCTAGTGTGATTTGGAACTTGAGTAGATGGATGGACATCAACAACATGTTCTTGCATGGAAAACCAAATGAGGAAATCCATATGGTGCAGCCTCTTGGTTTCACCCATAGCACAAACAAGGCTTGGTGACTACAGAAGGCAATGTATGGGCTCAAGCATTTGCCAAACTACTGGAGGTATAGTGAATAGTGCCCATTTTGTACATGACACATTCGGTACATTAGGTACGTAGAATTAAGTAATTTCCAGGAAATTGTCTTAGTAGATAGTCATCTTCTGTTCACATGGAAAAATACGTACACGATACATGTGCCTTGGGAATTGGATGAAACAATCTAACAGAAGAAAAACATGTAAGACGTTTTGGGTGAAACGTCCAACAGACGTATGTTTGTCTTGAGACACCAAGAATGGATAGTTTTCTTAAGCTGATGNCCAAGGGGTAGAGTGTATTGGCAAAGTGTAGCTGGGAAGTGTAATTTTTTAGTGGTGGAAAGAAAAAGGAATACACAAATGTATCTTCACTTTTTGACTGCCAATCTATGAAGATCGACAATCAATTATCGAGGACCTCGATCATCCACCAGTAGGCGACAATTGATGATCAATGATTGACGATCGACAACCACAATGATCCTTGAAAGATCGGCAAAGTCAAAAGGTGAGGAGATCAGTTGATGGAACGGACACCACGTAGTCGGGATCCCCCACCCCTGAACTGTGGAATGTATTCGATTGTGTGACTCGTGTGTGTATTGTACCAAAACTAAATTTGTACACTAGTGTATTGTGTACAATAGTGTACATGTACATATAATTTCACGTGTCCATGGGATACACGGTCTGTACACACCATCCCAATACACTTTAGCATTTTAGGTGGGAGGGGGGGCAACATGGGTACCGGATGTCCCCCCCCCCC
>SZWC01001386.1:165687-180796 GCA_023375785.1 Penium margaritaceum | reverse complement strand
CCCCCTTTCCAAATGCTAGAGTGTATTAGCATAGTGTAGCTGGCCGGTGTATCCTTTTCAAGTGGATGGAAAACAAGGACATACACTAATGTATGAAGAGTTCATTTGAGGTTCCAAACATCTTGACCATCGAGAGAAGGCGATCGAAGATCAAAGAAGCGAGTTGATGTTTTTTGAGTCATGTAAGTGGGAGGAGTATGAGAATCCCCCACGTGATGAAAGAGAGCCTGGTCATGAAAAAAATGAAACCCATAATGCCGGTTGTCTTTTTGGTATGGGTTTGATTGAGGGTTATAGGATTGCGACTGGGGTATACAAGATCCGCCCCTGCAATACAAGGGAACCTGCTGGGCCCCACGGTAGCAGGGCCTAGAAGGAGCCCGGAAAAGCAAAAACTCAAAAGCAAAAACACTAGAACATAACTTTGGATGGATTTTGATTCCACCGAGTTTCAAGTCCGGAACTAGGTGCCGTCATTCTTTACAGAAGTATCATTTTTAACATCCAAGTGCACATGTACGTCTTTGTCAGGAAACTATTGATGGAGCTATGGAAAACTAAACATGGTTTTCCTTATCGTTCAAAAATTTGTTTGCAAGAATTCAAGGAATTATTGTGTGTTGGAGCATACAAGTACATTGTTACATGTATGAACAGACATAGAAAATTTAATTGTTACGTAGCTTCCACGAAGGTACTGTGAAACTTCCAGAAGCATACATTAAACTTGTACAATGCGTAAAGAGTGTATGTTTTATGGGTGATTAACCAAAACTGAACTACTGAAACATGGAGATCTCATCCATCCTCAAGAGAGGAGGATACCGTTGTAGTACCGTTGACCGTACACTTTTTTTGAGTGTACCCTCTAAGCCCTTCGTGGCCGTCTTGGTATATGTCACCAATTCTTCATTGCCTCATCCAGTCCTGTTGTTGTCAAGTCGGTGAAGTTTCTATTGCAGTCCACGTAGAAGATGAAGGACTTGGGCCTGGATCAATTGCTCCTTGGCATGGAACTTGAGTGCAATTGTCAGCATCGTACGCTACATGTGCACGAGGAAACCTACATATGCAACCTGAATGAGCGGTTCGCTTCTTTGTTGGCTGACATGCCCACTGCGTCTACACCGACGATACCAGCATGTCAGCGCCTGTTGAATTCCTCTAATTCATCTCAGTTGGAGGAGATTGGCAATGTTATAAACAGCCACTATGTGATCGGATTTCTCATGTATCTTGCAATCAACACACCAACAGATGTGGCCTTCTTGCTCAACTTTATAACTCAGTTCTCTCAGCAACATTGTCAGAGGCAACTTGAGGCAGTACTACGCGTGGACCGCGATGCACTGTGTATGGCTCATGTAGGAATGTACAATCACACATAGGCTTCATTGGTCATTGATTTATACAGAGACATGGTTTGGGCACATGACACTGATGCCCATAGCCGTATTCAATACATCTTCCTTGTTGGTGGGACTGTTGTATTCTCAAAGTGTGGGAAACAAGGATGTGTCATCTTCAGCTCTAGCAAGGCTAAGTACATAACACTTGGTGTAAGTATGTACGAGACTATCTGGTTATCCCACCTGTTGAAGGAGCTATGTGTTCCCATTTCCTACATCACCCTACACTATGAAAATCAGAGTGCCGAGCCAATTGCTGAGCATGGTGGCATGCATCATTCCCATACCAATCACATCAACATTAAGCATCATTTTATACATCAGCGCATTGCTGCTGGAGATGTTTAGGTTGTCTGGGTTGAAACTCGTCACCAGTGTGCAGATTTCCTCACCAAAGCACTCAACACTGGTGTGCTTAAAGTGGTCGTGCATGCTGGTTGCATTCTGCATGCTCGTGATGTCACTGGTTGATGTGAACATATTGTGTGGGTTATGTTTTTCACTGACATGGTTGCACTTGTCTCTGCTCTCATGTATGTGTGGGCTGCTCATCTATGGGTCATGGAGGAGTGTTGGTTTTGGATGAAACATGAGTGATATCTTGACTCTCTGTGTACACACACTGTCGCTATCACTGTAGGTGATTGACTTGGATCAAAGCTCTCAGGAACTGCTCCATTTCCCACATCATGGGACATACAACGCTGGATTTCTAGCAAGATTGGCATACACAGAATCCAGGCTAAAAGTGTATGAGAGTCTTGAAGAGTACGGTTACAATGATTAGATTGGCTATGCTTAGTCCCTTAGTGGCATGACATGGAACAAGTATAGCACAGGAAGGCATGCATCCACATAAGTTCATGGTCGATGTGGTTACCATGGTTTATTCATGCACGAGGTTACATGTGATGCTGGGTTGCTGATCCCTTGGACCACATGTCCAGATTTTTCTGAAGTGTGAGAATTCACCGGGGAGCTCACTCACTCACCGGTGTTGTTGGATCCCTCGACGGCGTCCGGGCCCCACTTCTAGTGGCTCGAGTGGGTGGCCTGGTCAACAGGCTTGTGTCACCTCACTTCCTTGTGACTGACGCACTTGCTCTCTTACGAATATCTTTTTAAGTTTCTTGTGGCCTCCTACATCCACTGTGTATCCCTGTAAAACATTCCACCTCTGCTGGTGCCATAGCACTCCCCAAAAAGCATTTGAGAGAGCTGGTCATTTGACGGTACAACAACATGGTAAGAAAATCACTATCACTAGTAGGGATCATTGAATCAGATTTTGGTTTTATTGCATCTGCCGAACTCCTCATGCCATTTTGCAAATAGCCTCGCAAGGTCTCTTCCGATGAGCAAAGTGCTGATATCGGTCATCAGACATGGTAATTGGCTTAGGGTCTAAAGGCCGTGACTCCAACTCCTACATTTAAGTCATATTTGAATGACGTCTTGAACTTACTAGAGGGCTTTTCCCCTCAGCGTCACTTCAAAGACAGCCTTCATCAATGGTCCATGCAAGAAGACTAAAATGTTTTGTGTATCCAGAGGCCTATTTCCACTTCTTGTTTTTCCCCCTTATTCTGGGCCTTGAATGAGGGGATTCTATCCAAATCTTTTGAGTTTTGCAAAGTTTTCCTAATATGAATTCTGAAGTTGAAACTAAGCAAACTTCACTTCTGTTTTGACACGCTGGACGACCGTTATTCATGAGGATTACTTTTCGTTCTAATCCAAGGCACCGCATATGGATGTAATGGACCCAGATGAGCTAAGAAGCGTGGTCTAGAAAGAAGCTTCTTTTGCTTTGAGAAAGGTGTAATTACAATCAAATGTCCTGTATGCAGTTTCATGTGAGCATGACCAGCGGAGCTACCAAAGTTCAATATCATTGCATAAGCCGTCCAAAAGCTGTTTGCTAGGTTGAGGAAAGATCAAATCTGCTCAACATTCTCAAGGTCAACAACTTCTCTGGACTCGATCGGCGTCTTGATTTTATTCGGAAATCGTCTTAATTTTGGTTTGTAACAATGTCAGTCATCGTTATTCTTGTCGATGTTATCATCATTGTACTCTCCATTGGGTTCTGCATTGGAGCTTTCCTCCCTGACCACGTTCTCCTTCACCTGGGATTCATTGAGGTGCACGGCATGGTGCTCACCAAGCACTTTTCAGCTTCTATCCGCTTCTTATTTTCACTGATTTTTACATAGGTTGCCTTTAGGGACATGGTTGTCATTGGCTTGGCTACCATGCTCACAAAAACTGTTCTGAAATTTTGGGATCCGCCAAGGGTGTGTGGCTAGGCCATCACCACCTTACCGTTGCTGGTCTTGGACGGTCCGGCATTTACCATACTATTGTTCCCACAGCTAGTAACAAAAACATTTTGTGAGAGTTTGTCTCACAACCTCAAAGAGGGGGTCGCCTCTCTTATCATCCTCTTTTCCTTCACAATTGTTAAGGTCACTAAAAAAACATTTCTGTTTTTCTATACCGCCACATATGGCACAACTACATGGAAAGAATTCCTTCTTTCTTAGGCTGCCACGGCCGGCCTACTCACATGGTAGAGAACACCATTTCGATATGTAGTTGCGTTCAGCAGAAACACGTGGTTTTGGAGCTAATATTCCCTTTCCATAACTTGTGGCACTAGGTAGCCTCTGGAACCTAGGATATCATGAAATAAAACAAGAAAATGCACAAGATGATTAAGCACCATTGGGTGAGGAGGAGGGTTGGATAACAACTCTAGTCTGGAGAATGAAACCATCATACTCCTCCCTCACTCGTGTTGACTTCTCTTTATCCTCTGGCCTTCCTTGGCCTATTTCTTCCTTCTCTGAGCACCCCTTGCATCTCCTTGAGCCCGAGGTGATGAAAATTTCCCAGAATTTTCTTCCCACTTGTACCTTTCTTGTTCCTGGCTCCGTCTCAAACCTTGGGTGGTTTAACGATAGATACTTCCCATCCCATCCCATAACAACTCATGTAGCCTCCAAGAAGAGAAAAGGTACCGGGAGAAGTTGGAAGATTTTAGCAGAACTTATCAAGAGCTTACTGATGCGCTTCATGGCACATCTAGTGGTTAAGTTTTGGGGCCATGTCCCCCTTGAATATCTTTTCTGCTAGCGGAGCTGTCGACGGAATTTCCTCTATCTTCAATTTGACATTTTCATTATGGACTTTGTCACATGTATTGTCCTTACTTTAGAAACCAATATGACTGTTATGACTCCAGCTTCTAAAATAAAGTTGTCTTCAGAAGTAACGAACTGGTATCCGGAGCTCATTGAAGGGATTTTAACATCCAAGCAACCACGGGGTCAATTGACATCAACAAATCATCCAGGGAGACAAATGTTTGAAGTATTTGGAGGCCCATTTCTATTTTGGGCCTTAATCCCCAAACTTCTGAGTGTGAATGCAGATTCTGTGTATAAAAGTTAAAGCCTGTATGAAACAAACTTCAGTTAAAAATTGTATGTGCGAGTATGAAATTGTTGTGTTGAAGACGTAATACATGATTCCGCTCCAATGATGATGTCATCCCCTCAATCACCCTCTATCCTCGTCTTGCTCACCTTGTGCGGCAAGGAGGGGAGGGAAAGGATGAGGGCCCGAGGCCACCGTCCTTGACCTTTGAGTAATTTCAGCCTCGTAGTTGCTGATCAAGAAGCCAGCTTAATACACGGCCTGTAGGTGGTCACCTGGTGGCTTGCCGGCCACTTGAGCGGCTGCCCGCCGTCCAACCGGATGGTCGCTTGCTGGCCGGTGGCCAGTCCTTGCCATGAAGAGGAATGGTTGTCTGCCACCCCTTTCTTTTTCAATCAGGGATGGCTAGTATGGCCCTACTACAAGGATTCATGAGATTCCTTCTCCCAAGCCGGCACTCAATGTTTAAGTCAAAGTTGGACTCGAGGAACTCCATCCATCAAGTCTGTCAATGGCTCATGTTTAGCTGAGCCTTGAGGTGTCGAAGCATGTAGCAATCGGTGCGAACGACACTTCGTCAGAATTTTAGATAGCCCGGCCATGTCTTGAATGCATCTACGACCACCAATGTTTACGCTTTGTACATCACGTAGTTGAGATTCGGCTCGCACAACTTTCTTGACAGATGTGCAACCGGTTTTTCTCCACCACCACTGTCTTTATAGTGAATGGTTCCAAGTGCTTGATAAGATATGTTGGTGGCCATGGTTAGATCTTTCAAATGTAAGGCTGGCATCATGGTCAGAGTGTCATCCAAATGGTTGAACACTAACTGTTCATTGTCTCCTTGACTCTACTCAATAGTTTTATGAGTGAAACAGAAGGGATCTGTCCATAATCAATTGCAACATTTTACAAATCGATCGTAGCAGTTGCAGAATCCAAAAAGCACCTAGACTTCATGAACATTGGTAGTTGTTGGCCAATCAACGACCACCTTAATTATCTCCGGGTCCATTGTGATCATTCCATCGCTGATGATGTGGACCAAAAAATCAATTCAATGGTGAATGAATCTATAATAGATTATTCTGTTGAACTTCTATGTTTGAAAAATCCTAGGATCTTTTCATGTATCCCCAATATGATCCTCTTGAATGTGGTTGTACACCAGGATCCAAACTAAATACACGACGACAAAGACATTCAGGTTGTAATGAGGTACCCACCTTTTTCTGGCATACTCGGGGCCTCGTCCGAGTTTTGGGGGCATGCAGGCCTTTTCCCGCATTTCGGAAATCCAGGTCACAGTCGAGCTCACCTCTGCTCAACCACCGATGCAACGAGGAGGAGGAGGAGCAAGCGCGCGAGCGAGCGCCGGCGTGGAGTTCACGCCGGTGCTAGGGGGCTGTTTTGTGCAAACCCACACGTGGCGTTCTGAACATGCCACCTGAGGGTGGATGTTGTCCCTCGGCAAATAGCGTGTGGGACACGCTATCCGTTGAGGGGTTCTCTCCGGCGGGAGCTCCCGACATCGAGCGCAGTCAACGGGAGAGGCCAGAACGGTGACTGTGACCGTGCGACGCTCGCAGTACCACCGGTGGCGTGTCCAACACGGTGACCACACCCACCGCCGGGAGGCATACGGGAACAACGTGGCGGCTCGCCAAGAATCAAGACTGACCGTCAATCTCGATGATCCATAGCCAGGGACTTCTCGCACAAGGCACTAGGTGCAAGTAGGGCACCGAGTTAAGGTGCAAGTAGGGCACCTAGTACAGGTGCAAGTAGCTTGTTGTAGCAAGCTAGGAAATCAGTAGGCTGAGGCCTGGGCTAGCCGGCTGGACAGTATAAACATCTGTACTCAGTTCAGTCCAAATAACCTGATTTTCAGTCTAAATAACCTGATTTTCCAGACATCTGCAAGTCTATCTTTCCGTTGCAACTGTGCTCTCTACACACCAAGGCTAAATCTCCGGAGAGGGCACACTCTCACATCTCGTATCAGAGGAAGAGCCACGTGTTGGACGGAAGCGCTGCCGGAGCTCGCCAAATTTCAAGTAGCGAAGGCAGCGACTACGTCGGACGACGTCAAGGATGATCGAGAGGGAGATTTCTGGACAAGACTTCGAAGCCAACGCACGAGCCAACCTCTGGAGAATTTTTCCATATTTCCAGAGCATCCACACGACCTACCTTGCCCACGCGGAAGACGACGGGTGACTCCTACGCACTTTGAAGACGTCATGTTTTTGTCCCGGACTGCCGAATTGCTGTCAGAATTTTTTTGATTGCTGCCAAAACGCTGCCATTTTTTCAGAGAATCTCCAACACCCAAAAAAAATCCACAGCCATGGAGCAAGCTCTGCAACAGATCGTAGAGTAGCTGGATGCCCTCAAGCTGGAGAACGAGTCGCTCAATCGGCAGATGGCTGACCTATGGGACGAGACTGACGCTGGACAGGTTCGGGCGGCCCAGTCAAGGAGTCTGCCAAGACCAAAGCCAAAGGCTCCGGAACCCTTTAATCCCTCTGTCAAGGGAGCAAGCATTTGGACCTGGTTGTTCGTGATGAATAGCTACTTTGGGGACCTGGGTCACCCTCCAGAGGACGATGCTGTGCGTGTGTCATTTGCGGTGACACTGCTACACGGAGTGGCATTGGAGTGGTGGAGGCAACTGAATATGCTTGCCACTCGAGTTGGAGGTGGGAACGTAGCTGTACAACATGCCATGTTGTGGCAGCCAGGTGTAGGACAGGCTGAAGTGCGTGTGCTGACGACATGGGAGCAGTTTGAGCAAGCTATTAGAGATCGGTTCAATCTCGTGAACGCCTCCATGGTCGCATGCAACAAGGTGAATCAGTTGAATTAGATCGGCTCGGTACAGGAGTACACACGCCGTTTCTTGGCGTTGTGCTCGGAGATTGAAGACATGAGCGAGCCGGAGATGGCAGACAAGTACCATAACGGCTTGAATGTAGAAATTCAGGGCACGCTGGCACTAAGTGGCATCACAGATTTCCAGGCGATGGCGACCACTGCTGAGCGCGTTGACGCACTACACTACCATTGAGGGGGTTTTGGTGAAAAGTAAGAGAATTTTCAGCGTCGAGCGCAGCACCAACAAGCTGACCCTATGGATATCAACGCAGTGCAAGGAGGCTAGGAGTAGAGCAAGACACATGGTGGGAACTGTTGGATGTGCGGAAAGCCTGGGTACCACAAGAAGGATTGCAAGAAGAAGTCGCAAGGAAACGGCAACCAGCAGTGAGTGGCGGACGGCCAACCGCGGGGAAAGCTTCATCTGCATCAGCAAACACCAGCCCCGAAAGTCCTTTGACAACTAGGGAGCTGCCAAGTGTATTGCTGCGGAGTGAAAGAAGCGGGAGCGTTTAAGGAATCCTCATGAAGGCCAAGATTTCATTGGCTGGTTCTACGTATGGCGAGGGATGCCAGACTCGCCAGCAGATTAGAGCATTGCTGGATTGTGGCGCGCCGCACTCATTCTTCAACGACAAGCTTGCAAAGAGGTTGGGGCTTGCACGGCTACCCGGGAAGCCAACTTCGGCCAAGTTGGTGCAAGGAGAGCTGGAGTGGGGATTGCGCTTGAAGCCTCTGAGGATCCGACTGGGCAAGTTGTCGTGCGAGGTGAACTTTTGTACGTGCCCGATGGATACCTGTGACGCCATTCTGGGTCGTGACTGGCTGCACCAGTGGAATCCTATTGGGGATTGGGTGTGCGGCCAGGTTAAAGTGAAGAAATGCGGAGAACAAATCGTTTTTCCCCTGTGGACTGAGGAGAAGGACTCCAAGGCAGGCAAGGTGCCGCAGTTGAGTTACATGGAGCTGAAGCGCTGTCAATGCAAGGGGGACCAAGTGTACCTTGTGTGGGTACGACATAAGGCAGCAGTTGAAACGGTGGAAGTGTTGGAAGCAGATGCAAAGGAACAAGAGGGAGAGCATCAGAAAGTACCAGTGTTAGAGCTGTGAGAAAGCATCAAGGGAGTGTTAAACAACTATAGTGACGTGTTTCCTCTTGAGCTGCAAAAGGGTTTACCACCGAAACAGGACATTGACCACAAAATTGATCTGTTTTGGGAGCAACTCCAACAGTGTGAGCTACTTATTGCATGAGCAAGAATGAGATTGGTGAGCTGAAGAAGCAGTTGGAGGAGCTGACGGAGTAAGGGTTCATCAAACCGTCAGTGTCATCCTAAGATGCATCGGTCCTCTTTATGAAGAAGAAGACAGGGGAGCTGCGAATGTGCGTGAACCATCACGCACTGAACAACGTAACGATCAAGAACCGGTACCTGCTGCCAAGTATCAAGGATATGTTTGATCATCTAGGGGGAGCGTAGTCCTTCATATTGACTTGCGCTTGGGGAACGGTTAGATGTGGATTGCGGAGTAGGATGTGGAGAAGATAGTGTTTTGGACGCGATACGGCCATTTTGAGTACCTCGTGATGCCGTTTGGGTTGACCAATGCTCCTGCAATGTTTGTGAGCCTCATGAGTAGGATCTTCCACCCTCACTTGGACCAGTTTGTGGTGGTGTTCCTCGACGACATCCTCATCTACTCCCGATCTCTCGAAGAGCATCAACAACACCTTTGGCAGGTGCTGGAAATTTTTCAGAAAGAGAAGCTGTTTGTGAAGCTCTCGAAGTGTGAGTTCAAGAAGCGAGAGGTGGAGTTCCTTGGGCACATTGTGAGTGGTAAGGGTCTCCGTATGGATCTAAAGAAGGTGGAAGCAGTGAAGCAGTCGCCGACACCAAAGTACGTATGTGACATCCACGTCTTCCTTGGGTTTGTCAACTACTACCGGAAATTCATCTGGGAATACGCAGAGAAGGGTGCGCCGCTGACTCAGCTATTGAGGAAGGATCACCAGTGGGATTGGGGTGAACAGGAGCAGAAGAGGTTCAAGCAGCTCAAGGTTGCAATGTGTGACGCTCTGTTCCTGGTGCATCCAGATTCAACCAAGGAGTACGTCATGGTGACGGACGCAAGCGACTATGCCATTGGGGCGGTGCTGATGCAGGATCATGAGAAGGGGCCGCAGTTGCTTGCGCATGCATCGCGCAAGTTGCAAGGTGCGGAGCTGATCTACACAATTCATGAGAAGGAGATGTTGGTACTCATCCATGTGTTCAAGCATTGGAGGTGCTACCTTGAGTCGCGATGCCACGTGGTCTTCACGGATCACTATGCTCTAAAGTACTTGAAGATGCAGCTAAACCTCTGTCGCTGGCAGACTCGTTGGATGGAGTTCTTGGGAGGATGTTTTGACTAGAAGATCCAGTACAAGCCTGGGAAGGTGAACCCGGCAGATCCTCTATCAAGGAGGCTGGATTTGAGCCTCATTGCCATCTCACTACTGATGGGATCCCCAATCATGCATAGCCTGTTCAATCACGGCTATGGTGTGGACGTTGAGTTCATGTGTGGTGCACTAAAAGACACAATGTGGGATGGAGTGTACTGGCGAAGGGGGCAAGAGTAGATGACTGTCGTGTTGGACTATGCGCCATTGAATCACTTATTGCTAAAGTAGGCGCATGACACCCACTACTCGGGCCGCTTTGGCTTTGACAAGACGCTCAAAACCTTGGCACGCCAATACTGGTGGTCCTCAATGGCAACTCATTGCAAGGGGTTTGTGAGCAGCTGCGATGTGTACCAACGCATCAAATTGTGGAGGACCAAGCCACCTTAGGAACTGCAACCATTGCCTCTACCAGAGAGGCGATGGACAGGCATCTCGCTTGACTTCATCGGCGGGTTGTCTATGACACAGCAAGGTAACAGCACGGTGTTGGTGGTGGTGGACCGGTTTTCCAAAATGACACTTTTCATCGCATGTTCCGAGAGCATCACACCTGCCGGGATAGCTCAACTCCTCCTCAATATTGTCAGCAAGCTGCATGGAGTGCCGTAGTTGGTAGTCTCAGATCGCGATCCACACTTCACTTAGTGATTATTGAGGGATCTCATGGAGAAGTTGGGCACGCGGGTGCAACTGACCACGGCATACCACCCATAGAGCGATGGGCAGACTGTGCGCACAAACCAGACTTTGGAGCAACTATTGTAGAGCATGGTCCCACCAAATGGAGAGGGTTGGGAGGAGAAGCTCGGAGTGGCAGATTTGCCTAAAACTCAGCGGTGTCAGCATCAACAGGAAAGTCACCGTTTGAGGAGGTCTATGGGCACCAACCACTGAGCCAAGCCGCCCTTGCTACGGCAACATCTCTTCCAGTTGTACAATAGATTGTTGAAGGGTTTGCCACCACTTGGGACGTGGTGCAGCAACCGCTGTTGAAGGCACATAAGTGGCAAAAGGAGAAGGCGGATAAGCATTGCTCTCCGGAGGAGTTCCAAGTGGGTGATTAGGTGATGCTGAACTCTGCTCACCTGGAGCTGATGGGAGGTGGGAGTCCCAAGCTGAAGCCGTGATGTGTGGGTTCATTCCACATTCTGGAGAAGCGATTGGCTCTATCATACAAGCTGGAGCTACCAGCTCACAACACCATCCATCCGGTGTTCCACATCTCCTTGCTTCATGCCTACCGCGACCCCAACACATTCTTCCAGGGTCGTGAGACGGCTCCACCGCCTACTATCCAGGTTGAAGGAAGTGAGGATTTTGAGGTGGAAAAAACTTTGGCGGCCCGCCAGAGGGGACGTCGCCGTGGGTTTCTGGTGCAGTGGAAGGGGTACCCGGTGGAGCACAACTCTTGGGAGCCAGAGGCCAACTTCCATGTTGGGGATACCAACACTGTTCTCGGGGAGTATCTCAGGCACGCCGGGAAGTCGTACCTCCAACGGGGGGGGGGGGGGGGGGGGGGGGGGGGGTGAATGTAATAAGCTGCCCACCTTTTTCAGGCATACTCGGGGCCTCTTCCAAGTTTTGGGGGAATGCAGGCCTTTTTTTGCTTTTGAAAATCCACGTCACGGTCAAGCTCACCTCTGCTCAACTGCCAATGTGAGGAGGAGGAGGAGGAGCAAGCGGGCGAGCGAGTGCTGACGTGGAGTTCACGCCGGCGCTAGGGGGCTATTTTGCATGAACCCCCACGCGGCGTTCCAAACACGTCACGCGAGGGTGGCTGTCACCCCTCGGCGAATAGCATGTGGGACACGCTATCCGCTGAGGGGTTCTCTCCGGCGGGAGCTTCCGACATCAAGCGCGATCAACAAGAGAGCCCAGAACGGTGACCGCGACCGTGCGATGGTCGCAGTACCACCGGTGGCGTGTCCAACACGGTGACCACACCCATTGCCGGGAGGCATAGGGGACCAACACGGCGGCTCGCCAAGAAACAAGACTGGCCGTCGATCTTGATGATCGATGGCCAGGGGCTTCTCGCACAAGGCACTAGGTGCAAGTAGGGCACTGAGTTCAGGTGCAAGTAGGGCACCTAGTACAGGTGCAAGTAGCTTGTTGTAGCAAGCTAGGAAAGCAGTAGGCTGAGGCCTGGGCTAGCCGGCCGGACAGTATAGATGCATGTACTCCGTTCAGTCTAATTAACCTGATTTTCCAGCTTTGGCTTCCAGACATCTCCAAGTCTATCTTTCCGTTGCGACTGTGCTCTCCACACACCAAGGCTAAATCTCCAAAGAGCACACGCTCTCACATAGGTGCGGCCAGAAATATTGTCCATGGCTACTGTAAATGTTTTTGGGAAACTCATGATTCAATGCAGTATAACAGTAGACTTGAAGCACCAATGTTATGTGTGGAACACCATCTTCTTGATGCCCTTCTTAGGAGTGTTGTCATGATGATACCCGCTTCATAAGTTGATTCTGGTGGACGTACTTACTCCTCACAAATTGTCATGAAAGGGAGCAGCATGTCTTAGTTTAATGTCATGTGTAGTACCAAACATCCACATTTTGCTGGTTTTCTTATTGATAGAAAGTATTTGTGTGGTGTATGACCACGGATGGCCTGATAAACCTTTGCATGAGCATCTCATCCAGCTATGTTTTTAGCTCGGTTAGCTTGTTGTCACTCATCCAAAAATTCACTTGACCGTTGGTCTGTTGATAAGCTTCAATTCTATTTGATGGTTGACGCTACATTGTGGAGGTAATTCTCAGAATCGTTTGTGAGAGAGAACCCCTCCAAACATATTGATAATTGGTGAAAGCTCATCTGTGACCACAATGACTTTTTTAGGTGCTAAGGCCGATGAGGCCGTTACTAAAATGATTTCCCTGGCTTCTCATGGTTCCATGTGGACTAGCCTGGCTTGCGCTCGGCATCACAAGTACCATTTAGCCATGTCTAGAGCTATTGACTGTGCACGTTGACTTATGGCTGCTAGAGCTCCATCCATTGCTTCCTCTTCTACTGCTTTCCGTAACTGCCACTGCATCGCGGGTCACCCAATCAAAGGTAAGTTTCAATTTTTGCCCTTAATGCTGATGTAGACGGTGCCGCTTCTTAGTTCTCTTGGTGGATTGTTCCAGTACAGTGAATATTGTACGAGAGTGATTTTGTGGTCGCTTATTGGAACATTTCTCCACACTGTTACATCCTATTAGTCTCCTACTTGAAATTGAGTGGTTTGCAGTCATCCATTGATGGTTACTCCTCTAACATCCCTGATTCTGACTCTAAACCTAGCTCCCAAACCATCTCGTTAACTACCAAACTATGTAAAATCCCTCCATCTAATGGTGTCAGTGTTATTTTGTGGTTTGTGTAGCCCCTCCATTATACTTGGTGCAATATCACCGTTTGGTTTTCCTCATACACCCTGTTGAAGTTCATCATTGCAGGAACCCTTGTCTGTGGCATTGAGAGCTGTTTGGATGCAGGATCAGTCGGCATAGAAGAATTTGTCCAGACAAGAGGTCTGCTCTTGCCCTTTTCCATTTTCTGACTCCTCATTTTGTTTAGCGGCTTTCTCCCATTTTTGGCCAACTGCTGCCGCTTCCGGTACTCACATGAGGTATTCTACTTCTTGCAAGTCCGGAATAGCCATTGGTCACATTAATTGATGGTGTCGATATCCATCCGAGGCAGGATTCCTGTCGGTTGCAGACTTTTTGCGAGATGGACCATGGCTTTGAGGTTGCCAGGCATTGGATTCATATAGCCAAGCATTGTAGTCAAATTTGTCCTTGAAATAATCTACTGTGGTCATATTGAATACCAAACATTGTGATAGTATACCAAATCTCTCATTTGAGGCTCTAATCATAGTGGAAACAGAGTATACTAGGGTCAATGTCACTACTAGTGATGATTTGATGAAAACACTGTGTGTATTCTACTATGCTACATTACCATTGCAATCATTGATGCTTGTATCATGCATCTGAATTTCCAGATAGATTTCTAAAGTGGGCAAGGATGATTCACGCAAAGTCAATCCAGTTCTCCGCTAGAGTCAAAGAGTCCTACCATTTCGGACTTATCTAAAAATGGGGTAGAAAACCATTGGTTGAAAATGTTAGAGTGGTTGCATGAGGTGTTGACCCAGCTTTGCTGGCCTTGTGCTACCTTTGGATGATCTGTTACGCAGACCACCAACTTAATGCCATGCCACACAAAAGCGACGTTATGAGGTGAACTTTATTCTTCTCGTTTCTGAGCCGAATAGTGGTGAACTTTCCCTATAAGCTACATCCTAACTTTCATCATTATGGAATCTGTGGGATCCAATGGCTCTGGAGGTACCGGCTTACTTTGGAGTTCACGTAAGGTTTTGCTGTTTCTCTTCATGAGCACTGCTTCCTCCGTGTGTGTACTCTGAAACTCCTCCATAGTCACAGTTCCAGTAAATTATAGCACAGGTCCTCATCCATACAAGCTTGCTTGCTGATGCCTTCCATGATTCCAGATTTTTTCCCTAAGGGCAATAGAGGAGACAAAAGAGTCACCTAGTCCAAGGAGTCCATTACTAGAGTGGTCGTCAGAGTCGTCGGAGTTACGCCATTCACCGTAAGGTTGCTGTTGCTTTCTGGTTTTTCTAGAGAGAATTGTGGACTGCATGCTGCTGGTCCTTCATTGCCAGAGTATTTGCCAAGTACTATTGCTCATCGTCGGGTGCGCTTGTCCTGTTCACCATTGTCAACGTGAGGTCTATAATAATTTGGATGCAAGAGATTCACCAAATACTTGTACAATTTCTTTGCCTTGGAATAAAATCATTGGTTTCCCCTCTAGTACCACTACGCTATGATGCCGATAGGTTTGCTGAGCTTACCAACTAGTTCATGGGATGGTCCACAGGGAGGAGGTG
>SZWC01001386.1:134629-165586 GCA_023375785.1 Penium margaritaceum | reverse complement strand
TAATTTGGATGCAAGAGATTCACCAAATACTTGTACAATTTCTTTGCCTTGGAATAAAATCATTGGTTTCCCCTCTAGTACCACTACGCTATGATGCCGATAGGTTTGCTGAGCTTACCAACTAGTTCATGGGATGGTCCACAGGGAGGAGGTGCGGGATAGAAGATGAGTCCATGCATCGGGACAAATGGATAAGTTGGAATTGGCAATAAGTGTACTTTGGTGAGAAGTGTCAGAACTGTTTAGTGCATGTATACAGTAGCGGAAACAATAATGGAACATACTTGAGATGATGGATACTCAAGTCAAGTGACGCATGCACTGTTACATGGTGAGAGGCTGCCTTGAGAAACTTGGCCAAGAAGTTGTGTGGGGGGTCAAGAATATCAATTTGCATCTTCATGAAAGTACAATGCCATCAAAGACTGGCCAAAAAGTTTAAGGTATTGATACGTATCATGGAAGTTTTGTCAACACTTCTAGAAAGTATCAGAATCTTTCTGGAACAAAGCACTTGAGGTCAGGGCAAGTGGCCAAATTGCCCTCGGCTGATTAGTTTGAATTCCGGGACTTGGAGCTTAGTAGGCCATGAACTTAATGACGTAAAAGCCTGCACACATATCTTAGGGACTTATGTGCGTCAATGACATAAGAATATCAATGAAATTCTCAAGAGATTCTCTTAATACCCAATCTACAATGGTACCATTGAACACGTATCAAGGAAACAAAACCGAAGTCAATGTTGCATCTCGCGTGATGTTGACTTGCTAACATCATGGTATGGGGTACAAATTATCAATAATCCCTTGACGGAGGAGTTTGTGATAGTTTTTTTTCTGTGCAGAGAGTTCATGCGGAGGATTTAGGACTTTGCAGATGCTACACTCATCCGCCTTGGAAATATCAACTAGAAGCATGATGCACAACACGGGGTTTAGCACTCCAGTGTGACGGAGAACATGCTATGATCTTGCAAAATCATCACCGAAAGTCATATCGGCCCCAAAGAGCCTTGTTTATAGTACCTTAGGGTGGCCCAAGGCAAGATATCTGGCAAGCATTTGCCATTTTTGACATCAAGGAAGACCTCTTGTAAATGATCGCAGTAGCCGACCACATCGACAACGCTGACTGCTTGGATGCAGGATTCCAATGGCTCTCTAGCTCAAGGCCACAATTTTTTCATCGTGGTGGAGGGCATTCATAGTCAACAGAAACCTCGTCTCTGATGGTGATAGACATTGTTGACCAACGCTGGACTTGCAGGAAGCCGGGGAAAATCTTGTACTGTTTCTTGAAACGGTCGCAACAAGGGAAATGGAGAGGGAAGCCGCGGAGAAGAATGAGGCATTGGGAAACAACAAAGGACAGGAGTAGACGGTGTGGCTCCTATCCGGTTGGAAAAATCTATGCTCACCAATTACCCACTGGAGTGGCTCGCATTGCTATAGACGAGGGTTTCTGAGATTACAAATGAGTGGAAAATGAGGATAACAAACCAGTGATACTGCTACGGGTACAACCAAGGGGTCACAAAAGTCATGTAATGGTACCGAAACTACTAGATGGAGGGGCTCATCACAAGTATGAAATGACATGATTTGGAAGCTGGGTTTGTAGATTGAACTGGCGTCAAAGGAACAATCGTCAAGAGACGCCTGTACATCCGTCAACCTCATGAACCTCTTCGAATGAAAATTGCAGATCTGCACAACGTAATGGTATGGAGAACATGCCTGATGAACGACCACAAAATCATCCTCATGCAATACTTCCCGTACCAATACGATCCGGATGTGGACTGGATTAGCAGATCAATCTATGTCAACATTAATGGTAGGAAACAACATCTACCTCTGGTTGGGTGACCCACAACATAGTGGCGGTTATGAGAAACAACAAAGGTGGAAGTAGCAGAAGAAGTTACAGCAGTCACAAAATTCCAAATGGGGATATCTGGACGTGGCCAAGAGAAATCTGTGACGCAGAGCTCAAGCATGGCTAGTCTACGTGGAGAAAGGGGAAGCGGAAGAAATCACAGTAGCCAAGGTGATCTCATCGGCCTCGACACCTAAGGTGTTCATAGTCGTTCTGGAGGATTTGCATCACTCATCAAGGTGTTTAAAGGATCTCTTTTTACAAACCATCCCAAGAGTTACCTGCGGAATGAAGCATCAACCACTATATGGACATGAAGCTGAGGAGGAGACTGACGATGAAAGGCACCTACCAGATGTGCTACGATGAGAAAACCACACTCAAGAAGCAGTTGGACGAGATGCTTAGTCAGGGACTCATCCGACCCTCAACCTCATCCTATGTGGCACATATAAGTTTTGTGACAAAGAAAACCGTAGATATGCAATAGTGAGTGGACTGCCAAGCGTTGAATGACATCACCAGCAGGAACCACTATCCTTTTTCCACGAGTAGAGAAACATTTCAGTCAAGTTTTTGGATTCAGCACTTTAACTAAGATTGACCTCCCAGTAGCTATCATGAGATCAGCATATGTGATGAGAATGTCAAGAACACAACATTCTACACCAGATATGGGTACTCCAAGTTCACGGTCATGCCATTGGGATCTACGAATGCCAGAGAAGCATTTATGGCGGTGATGAACTACATTTTTGCCCATACCTTGACGACTTTGTCACCCTCTACCTTGGTGACATCCTGATATATAGGTGCATCCAAGAAATTTTCAAGACTTTACCAAGAGAAAGTCTATGGAAAACTCTCGGAATTCAACTTTGTTCACTGCTTGATCAAGTTTTTGGGCCACATTATTGCCGGTGGACGAATCATCATGGACTAAAAAAAGGTGATGGCAGCCGTTGATTGGCCAACACTGACCAATGTTTGGGGTGTCCAGATTTTTTTCAAGCTTCTGCATATACTAGTGTCAATCCTTAAAGGACTATGCTCAGTTTTCAGCACCTCTCTCCCATCACACTTGTAAAACCACCGAGTGGAGTACGGGGGGTAGCGAACAAAAAAATTCAACCCTTTTGAGAAATGCTCTGACCTTGGCAACCAACTTACAATTGGCGGATCTGACGGTGGACTACATCATGACCACCGGCGCGTCCAATGAAGCAATTGATGCCATTCTCCTCCAAGAAAGTGGTGGTGGATAACAACAGGTCATGTACATGTCATAAAAACTATGCATGCCAGAGCTTAACTACGCCGTGCAACTGCTGCAATGCTCGCAGTTGTGCACGCATTCAAAACATGGGAGTGCTACTTGGAATTCCAGCGATGCATCATCCGCACTGACCACCACGCACTGAAGCATCTCAAGGCTCAATCAAACCTGTCCCGTCAACAAAGTAGATGGATGAAGTTCCTCAAGCCAACCTCTGACTAGGACATCAAGAGCCGGCCTGGATGCTCAGAATTGGCGGCCAGATATGATGACTGAGACCAACACGCTTCTTGTCATAAGG
Source organism: Penium margaritaceum (assembly GCA_023375785.1). Classification (NCBI taxonomy): domain Eukaryota; kingdom Viridiplantae; phylum Streptophyta; class Zygnematophyceae; order Desmidiales; family Peniaceae; genus Penium; species Penium margaritaceum. Next base: position 162,128 of record SZWC01001386.1, on the reverse strand, counting down.
GAACCATACATCGCGAGGATTTTTATGAAGGGATAAAAGGAGTTTTGCGGGTATGACAAAACCAGTTTTCTGATCTGATGATCCCTATTGGCAATGGTTTTTTACTCACCAAGTCGTCTTGCCACCGAACAAAGAATTTTGGCTGATTCTATAAGAGTAGTGCCACGAGACCGGTCCAGGTGGGCACTTCAAGGAGGACAAGACAATGAAAAAGCTGAGGTACAACTGGAGGGAAAATGCACAGTGATGCAGCAGCCTTCTGCAAGTCGTGTGACACCTGTCAGTGGCAAAAATGCTGTCGCACAAGACCACCAGAACTACTTCAATCCCTCCTTGTTCTGATGGAGCTGTGGATCGACACCAGGCAAGATTTTTTGATGGGATTGCCCTTCACTCCCAAGGGCTGTGAAGCCATTCTTGTGGCAGTGGACGGATCTACAATAATGTCGCACTTCATTCCGACGACAACCACCATCACCGTAGAGGGAACAACACAGTAGATTCTCAACTAGATCATACGGCTACACGGCGTGCCACGTACCATCACCCGGGACAGAGAAGGTCACTTCATTAGTTGTTGTTGGTGCAAGTTTATGATGTGTTACGGTAGTCAGGTTCCGTGACCAATGGCGTTCCATCCTTGAACCGATGGGCAGACTGAGTGGCCAATCAGATTGACTCTTATGAAACTCCTGACTTCTTGGTGGGGCTTCTCAAAGCAACCACTCATCGCACAACCTTACACGCATTACTAGGCTCGAGCGTTGAGGACCTGAAATGTGCCTCATTGCGATTCTTGTCATGGTATGTATGTGCTCAGTTTGCTTGACACTTGTCATCGAAGTACAATTACTGCTTGATACATGTCTTCCATTTGTCCCAGTTCATTGATTTGTCTATTTCTCTGCACCTCTTCCCTATGAACAACGTATGCTCCACTTTGCATAATAGGGATACACTTGTACAGAAGTCTAGCGCTGTCAATTGCTTGAGCAAAGAGTAGTGAAACGTCGATGCGGTTTGTGATACTTCTGTGGACCATTTAAGAAAGTGGTTGAAGTCGTCAGAACCTTTGGGAACAGAACATCGGAGGATGGGGCAGGTGTAAAAAATGCCCTTGGCCAAACGGCATAGAAATTTGAGAGCTGAAGCGGAGTGGATCACTAATGTAAGGAAGAAATTCACACTCACAGACTTTAGGAAATTGTGTATGTTTGGGACATAAAACCTTCCAATTTCAAACCATCCATGTCCCGTTTCACCAAAACAAGAGGGGTTTGTGATTTTAAGTTAGAAATGGTGACATCATACTTCTGAACTCCATGCATGCACAGTCGAGTGGAAGTGATGTTACGTCCCCGACGTCCACAAGTCCCTAAACTTTACAAGTTCGTATTTCTGTCCTTACATTCATGGCCCACCACGTGACGACTTCCGGATTTTTATGCCATCCGACCGAGGGCATTCTAGCCAACTGTTCTGACCTCCAGTGTGCCGTTCCATAAGTTCTTGACAACTTCGGCCACTTTCCATCATGGTTGACAGAAGGATTGTGAACTCAATCAATGCTTCAATATTGTTCAGTTGACTTCTCGATGGCATTAGACTTTCATAAGTAAGCGCCTTGATGTTCTCAAAGCCCCCCAACTTCTTGGCAGAACCTCTTGCCTCAGCCACTAACGACGCGACCACGCACGCTTTTCTTGGCTCAAACGCCGATGACCCGGCTTATGCCTCATTATCATTTTTGACATTGTATATATGTGTTTGATGCATTTGACACTTAACATTGAATAACACCTACTACTAAATACAAGCCATTCATTTGTCCCAAACACCAGAATCGTCGTTTGTCCAACAACTCATCCTTGTGAACCACCTGCGTTCCATTCGTAACAATTGGTATCAGAGCGACAATGGAGGGACAACTGACACATTAACTACCTCACCCCAGGACAATCTCACACGAGTCCTCAGCATACCTCCACCATTCAAAAGATCGTAGACATCATGACAACAAAGGTGAATAGAGCGAGCACAACTGGCGACAAATTGCAATCCGAGGTGAGTACTCCAAAGATGGCGGATCTCTAACATGTGAACAAGGACTCTCTCCAAGCAAACCAGGCAACAGCAACAACCTTCACGGTGAATGGTGTAGCACGGACATACCCAATCTGCTGATGGACCCCTCGGGCTCGGCAAACCCTACGCCTTCGCCACAACCCATTGGATTGACACCTGGCAGGATGGAACGCACCAATTGACAAGCGCAAATCAACGAAGAATTGTGCCAGAAATTGTTAAGACTCAAGAGGCTCAACACCCATTTTCTCCAACATTTCAAAAAGATGATGGAGGAGCTTCGCGTTTCTCATGCACGTGAAGCACTGCTCCAAGAATTCCACTATAGAGTGGCAGACTGAGGGGACTGTAGAATAAGCAATGAGCGTGGAAGCCCGCAAGCTGCATTAACAATGCTATTGCCCCAACCTGCCCTCTAGAGCTTTCTAGCTTGGTATCAGAGCCAGAACGTAGCAGCATCAGCTAACAACTGGTGTACAGGTGCCTGACTATGCCGGCAGACCTCCATACACGCCAGTGCAGGGGAAATGCTACCGGACTCTTCCCGTAGCGCTGACCCCCATGTGTGACATGAGGAGGTTAGCGGTAGGCGACTTCAGGCACCTGCTTGCGACGACGTACATGGCGACATCATCCAAGTGAAGTGACTGGCGGCAACAACTAGTAGCAACAGCAGTCTGCAACAATAACATCAACTTGTTGCAGCAGCATGTAATGGCAGCAGCAGCCAGCAATAGCTTCACGTAGTAGCAACAACAGCCAACAGTATCAGTAGCTCGCAGCAGTAGCAGTCCGCAGCAGCAAGTAGCAACATCAGTCGGTAGTAGGTGCTTGCAGGAGCAGCAGTAGTAGCGGTAGTGTGCAGAAGCAATAGCAGCAAGAAGAAGTAGTTAGCGGATGCAACAGTAACAATCGACAATAGTAGCAGTAGCTATCTACAACAGTAGCAGCAGCAAGCAGCAGCCGGTAGTAGCCAGAAGTAGCTAGCGGCAGCCGCTGCAACAGCACCAGCAGCTGCAATTGCTTGATGCCCACTACTCATCGCAAGCAGTGAGTTGCGAGCAGCAAGATTGCTGCTCATAGCAAGAACCAAGCAGCGAGCTTGCTCCTCGTTGCTTGCTGCCCACAATGAGCAACGAGCTCGCTGTGACAAACAAAAAAAAGAAAAGAGGGGAACAAAAAAAAGTTTACCCCACCCCACAAGTGGCCCTACAGCGGCTGCAGCCACCGGCATAGCCGCTGCAACAGCCGTAGCAACACGTAGCAGCTTAGCAGTAGCAGCAGCAGCAGCAGCAGCAGCTACTATTGCAATAGCAGCCGTAGCAGTAACAACAGTAGCAGTAGCAGTAGCAGTAGTAACAACAGCGGCAACAAATGTTGTAAAAGCTACAGCCACTGTAACACTAACAGCCGCAACAGTAATAGCAGCTGCTGTTGCAAGAGCAGACCAATAGCAGGAGTAGCAACAACGGCAACAACAACAGCTGTAGCAGCAGTAGTAGCTGCCCTACCGCTGACACAACAGTGGCTTCAGCAACAGCCACTGCTAACGTCAGGAGTCCTCAGCTGACTTCACTATTGACATCATTGTTGACATCATCAACACGTCATCAATAGTGATGTTATAGATAATGCAACACAGCTGCTGACGTCAGCCATCCTCAGCTGACGTCAGTGCTGACATAAGCAGCACACATAAAAATGACAAAAACAACGGGCAACAAAACCCACCATGGGTGATAGCCCCAGTGTTGAGGGGTCCTCGTGTGTTGGGGGGACCCCTAGCCCCCCTTTCTTGTTGCAGATGTAGCAGTAGTAGCACCAGCAGCAGCAACAACAACAGTAGTGGCAATAGGAGCAATAGCAGCAACTGTAGTAGCAGTAGAACAAGTAGTAGTCCACAGGCCTCGTTGCTGGCGTCTCTGACTCCCTAGCCGCCATTTAGCAATAGCTTGCTGCATTGACACTGCAACTTGCAGCACTGTAGGCGTTGGCATCACAGACTTAGACTAGTGTCTTGCCGCCTTTCCTTCCTCCTAGGCACGCCAGCCCCAATGTGTCTACTGCCAAGTATTACCTGGCACATCAGCAGACTCAACTCCAGCGACAAACAGTGACTTCAGTCCTTAGCCCCACTCAGGTGCCGGCCGCCGGCGAAAGGACTTTGAGACCCCGCCCCCGCCGCTTCAGGCCGGCGAGCAGTCCCGGAGCTGGAAACCCAGCTTCCGTGTCTAGGCACAGGGTGAGGGTTTGTGGGCATACTACACTCTTTCATACGACTCCACCCAGGCCGACCAGCTGTATGACGCTGGTCGTGCCGTATGTGCCCTCGTCCCAATTGCTCCTCCGATATCACGCATGGCCTTAGAGCCCTTCCTTGGTGACTCCACCACCGGCGGGACCCCGGATCCTGCAGCCGTATGGCACATCCTCACCCATCCCCATTGCCTATCTAGCAAGGATAAGACCAGTCGTCTGTTGCGAGAGTTCAACTCCCTGCACATGGGGGAGACCGAGATAGCACCTCTTACTGGCAGCGGACTGAGGACATCCTCCGTCGCCTAAGCTCCTCTCCTCCACCCCCTCTGTCCACACTCCTCACCATCAAGCACGACGTCACCAAAGCATACGCTGACATTTTCGTCCACTACACCCAGGATTTCCTTTCCACCATGGCGGCCCAGGGCACCCTCATGCCCTGGGCATACGAGTCATTTACTCGGATTGAGGAGGCTTGTCTGGAGTCCCGCATCCAGCGCATAGAGGCCCTCGCCACCCCTGCCGTCGCCTCTATGGTCGTCGCTTCTTTGCAGCAGCTGCTTCCACCAGATCCTTGTCGTCGCCAAAGAAGAAGCGTAAGGGCAAGAAGGGCAAGGGCCCACAGCAGCAGCAACCGACCGGGTCTAGTCGTGGCGGCTCAGTCTGCCACAGCTCTGGCCAGGCAGGACACAACTGGTACACGTGCTCGTTACTGACGGACGAGGCACGCATCATCGCCACCATGCATCGCCAGTGTGAGCGTCGTCTCGCCTCTGCCACCGTCACTGTTGCTGGCCCTGACGCCTCCACCCCGTCTAGCAGCTCCACTCCTTCGATAACCACACTGGTCTTACCGTCACCCGCTCTGCAACAATAACATCCGCAGCCATCGGCGCCTCCGTTCCCGTCTCCAGTGCACTCCTCCTTTTACCTGGGTCCGGGGCTGTCACTCCGCACCCCGTCTACACTCCCGGCCTGTCACCCGTGAGTGACAGCTGTAGTAGTTCATCGCGCTCCAGCTCGGTCTCCTCCGCCCTCCCCCCCAAGGAAGTACGAGTTGCGTCACCTCTTGCCTGTCTGCCCTATCCTGCATGACTGAAAATGAGCTTTGGTCGTGTCCTTCTTCCTCGTCACCCTTGTTGTCTCCCGTACTCTCTGTCCCTCTCTATGACGATGTTGTGTTTCTTGATGATTGGCAGTCTCGGTTTGTGCCACCGTTCATCGCTTCTGCATCTCTTGCTTGCTGCCATGTGACTGTTAGTGATTTGGTGACTCCAATCTAGAATCCTGCCGAGACCTGGATCATCCACTATGGGGCCACGTATCACATGACCGCCTCTTGCGAGGCCTTCAGTGTGCTTGGTCCTGTTGGCAATGTGTCCGGTGTCCGGGCAGGGTCCGGATAGGTGTTACCTGTCCGAGGCATCGGCGGCGTTCGTTTCCGTGGTCCTGCCGGTGATTTCTTCGTGACCAACGTCCTCTTTGTCCTGGGTCCTGAGCTTAGCCTTCTGTCTGTCACTGTCCTAGACCGCATGAGCATGGACATTGTGTACTCGCGTGGCCTTAACACTATGTTGTTATGTCCGTCTGGTCTTGTCGTTCTGGAAGCCACCTCTTGTGGCAACATGTGGCACGTACCTCGTCTGTCCTCCCCTCCCTCCATCCCCTCCCCATCCGCCCTGATAGGCCATGTCTTTGTCACTAGCACAATCTCCCCAGAGCACACACATCTCTTGCACTGCCGCCTTTGCCATGTCCACTCTGCGGCCGTCGGCAACATGCTCCACACCCAACGGGCCAAGGGCTTAGACCCGGACTCCTTCCGCTTGTCGTACCCCACAGAGTGCATCGATTGTGCTAAAGGTAAGATGCATCAAACCACCTACCCTCAGTGATTCTCCCGTGCATCTGTCCCTCTGGACCTCGTCCATTTTTATGTCATGGGTCCTCTCCCTACCGAGTCCACTGGGGAGCATGTCCTCACCCTCATTGACGACTACTCTTACTATCGCTGGGTCTTCTGCCTTCGACAGAAGAGCGATGTCGCTCTGACCATTCAGGACTGGCTTGTTTGTGCAAAGCGCGAGTGTGGTTGGCCTCTCCGTCGCTTTCACTCCAATTGCGGTGGCAAGTACATGGAAGAGATCACAACTTTTCTCGCCTCCCGCGGCATCCTCCACGAGACGTCTGTACCTTAGACACTGGCCCAGAACGATGTCTCTGAGCGATGGAATCGCACCATGGCTGACGCTGTCCGCACCATGTGAGTCAAGTCTGGCCTCTCCAATGGCTTCTACTTTGAAGCTATGGCCTACATGACGTGGGTCTAGAATCAGATTCCCCACGGACCCCTTCTTCGCCAGTCTACACCATACCAGCACTGGTGCGGTCAACATGCTGACCTCCGCCCGGCTTGTGTCAGAGGCTGTGTGGCCATTGTGTGGCTGCCCGCCTCACAGAAGGGTGGCAAGCTCACCCACCATGGATGTCCTTGCACCTTCCTCGGTATCTCCTGTTGGTCCAAAGCCTTGCGCTTTTGGGATCCCTCTCGATAATGCATCATCGAGTCCCGCGATGCCCTCTTCTTTGAGGAACTCTTTCCTCACGACCTTGTTCGCTCCGGCTTGTCGATGTCCCTCCCGTTTTAGGGGGAAGTGGTGAGTCCGTTCCCCGTCCTCCCGCTTTCGGGTGGCACATCACATGGTCCCTCCGAGCCGGTAGCCCCAATCGCGTCCGCTGTCCCCCCCCCCAGGCCGACATCCCTAGTTGTATCTGCTGGCCCCTTCGGGCCGACGGCGCCAGTCGCGTCCGCTGACCCCTTCGGGCCAACAGCCCCTGTCGTGTTTGATGGCCCCTCCGAGCCGGCAGTCCCAATCATGTCCGCTGGCCCCTCGGCGCTGGGAGCCCCGTCCGCATCTGCTGGTTCCTTCGCGCCAGAAGATGCGTCCACATCCACTAGTCCCTTCGGGCCGACAGCTCCAGTTGCGTCCGTTGGTCCCTCCGGGCTGGCAACTCCAGTCGCGTCCACTGGTCCCTCCAGGCCGGTAGCTCCTGTCGAGTCTGCTTGCCCCTCCACGCCGGTAGTCCTGTCCGCATCTGCTGGTCCTTCCGGGCCAGCAGCCCCGTCCGTGTTGGCTGGTCCTTCTGGGCCGGCAGACTCGTCCGCGTCTGTTGGTCTCTTTGTACTAGCAGTTCTGTGTGCCCCCGCTGGTACCTTTGACTCGGTGCCATCTACTGCCCTACCGCGCTACACGCGTGGCCTAGGCAACCTCCGACCGAGGCCGTCCGTGAGTGTGAGGACCACTACACCACGCACTATGGCGCCTCAGTCCCTGTCGCCCCACATGTCTCCCCCACTCCTATGATAGTGAGTGGGAATCCTGGCACCAAGGCCCTCGGCCTAACCACTTTAACCATCATTGCAGACCTCCACCGGGACTCTACACCAGGCTACGTCGTTCTCCATTAGGAGCATCGGCATGTCATCATGGCTACACTCACACGCATCCCACCTGGAGCTCGAGATACACACGCCCTCGCAGTTTGCTCCACGGCACGCCTCGAGAACCAAGCCACCCTATAGAAGGCTCAAGCCTCCCCCGAGGCCACACATTGGGATGCTACCTATGCCAAAGAGCTCGCTAATATCCGACAGTACCATGTGTATGACCGCATCGATCTTCCTNGGGACTCTACACCAGGCTACGTCGTTCTCCATTAGGAGCATCGGCATGTCATCATGGCTACACTCACACGCATCCCACCTGGAGCTCGAGATACACACGCCCTCGCAGTTTGCTCCACGGCACGCCTCGAGAACCAAGCCACCCTATAGAAGGCTCAAGCCTCCCCCGAGGCCACACATTGGGATGCTACCTATGCCAAAGAGCTCGCTAATATCCGACAGTACCATGTGTATGACCGCATCGATCTTCCTCCAGGTCGGAAGGCCATCGGTGCCAAGTGGGTCTTTCGGCGCAAATGGAAGCCGGACGTATCCTTGGACAAGTACAAGGCCCGCCTTATAACCAAGGGGTTTGCTCAGATCCCTGGGGTTGATTACGACCCGATCTTCATCCCAGTTGGCCAATTTTCCACTAGCCGAGGGCTCTTCAACCTGGTTGCCCAACACGGGTGGGAGCTGCACCAGATGGACGTGAGCAACGCTTTCCTCCATGGCTCGCTGGAGGGTGAGGAGCTCTACATGGTATAGCCTCTAGCCTTTGACGTTGGCATCGAGAAGGTTTGGCTGTTGGGGAAGGCCCTCTATGGCCTGAGCAGTGGCCTCGTTGCTAGAACCAGGAGATTAGCCGCACGCTCCTCCGCAACGGCCTCCTACGCAGTACTGCCAACCCCGTACTATTCATCACCCCACGAGGCCAGACCTTCGCCGCTGTCCTGGCCTATGCAGACAATCTCCTCATTGCGTCGCTAGACGTGGCTCCCATCTAGCGTGTCAATGACTTGCTGCACACCGCTTACTAGATGAAGGATCTCAGTTCTACCTGTGTCTTCTTGCGCATGGAACTCGAGCATGAACGCTCCCAGGGCATCCTGCATGTCCATCAGGCTGCCTATGTATAGACTCTGTCCACTCGCTTTGCTGAGGACCTCCCCCTCGTGCCAAGCGCATCCTCACCCATGTCACCCGATGGCCAGGTGAAGCTGAAGAACTCAGACCCAACCATTGTGGGGGAGCCAGTTGACGTGACCACGTATCTTTGAGTCATCAGGTCATTGATGTCCCTGGCTACGACAATGCGGCTAGACATCGCGTTCACCGTCAACCTCCTGGCTCACTTCTCGTAGGAGCCGCATCACCTCCACTTCGAGGCCACGATCCGACTACTGCACTACATCGTCTCGACTCCACGGCGAGGTCTCATGTTCCGTCGACAACCGTCTGTTGTCGCGGTGGACTACACCGATGATGACTGGGCCGGCAGTCCGGACGGTAAGAGCCGCACAGGCTGGATCTTTTTGATTGGCGGCATGGCTGTGTCTTCAGGCGGTGGCAATCAGGGGTGCATTGCACGTAGCAATACTAAGGCTGAGTACGTAGCCCTTGGCTCTGACGCATGTGAGAGCGTGTGGTTGCGTCGTTTGCTGTCCGAGTTGCGTCAGTCCGTCGCATCCATCACGTTACATTGTGACAATGAGAGTGCCATGGCCATCGCCGACAATGACGGTGTGCATCACACACGTACAAAGCACATCAATGTTGAGTATCACTATGTGCATTCGTTGTTCCATGACGGCAGTGTCAACATTGTGTGGATTGAGACAGCACGGCAGCTGGCTGACTTCTTGACCAAGGCACTGAAGCGCGACTCGTTCAGGAAGGCTGTAAGTTCGGTTAGTGTGTGTCCGTGAGTTGCACTCTTTGCCCTAGCTTACCTCTCTGTGTGCCCTGGGTGAGTCAGTCTGATGAATGTGTCGCTGCCCGCCCATGTGCACTCCGCTTGTGAGTCATGGGGGAGTGTTGGTTTTTTCACATCTCTCATTGTGCTCTGCTGTGTCTTCCCGGCTTGTGTACATCTGCGTGCAGATGACTGGAGGCGAGACTCGATGCTGCTGGAGTGTCATCCGATGGAGCCGACGCATGCTGAGGCCTTCTCGCTGTTCGTTGGAGCTTCCTCCTTGCGGCGACGCGCTCAGCTCCATTGGCAGGCCTCCTCGGCGGTCGGGCCGTCGGCGGTCACTGCCACGGGAGATGTTGTTTGCATGCGCCTAGCGCTGGATCGAACTATACCATTGACTCTGCAGCGTCATGCTCTGCTTAGGGTCCAAGTCTCATGTTAGCATGGCACTGCTTGGCACCATGGACTATCGTAGGCACTACCCGAGTTTGGGCAGCCATAACTCCTCGCTACCAGTTTTCTTGTTGTTTCTGACTGCATGACGGTGTTCGCAGCGTTGGTATTATGGTATGGTCTAGTTTTCAGACAAAATGGACAACGCCCGGATTTTGGGCTCTTCGCCATCTCGAAGGGCTCACCGAGAAAGCCCTGCTTGCCAGAAAATGGTCCTTTTTCTGATTGGCTGGTTAGTTGAGTAGAAAGCTCTACAGAGCTGGGGGGGAGCTAGAACTCGGAGGGCTCTCCCGTTGTGTCTCATTCTTCATTCCTAATCAGTCACTTTTAGTTTTCAGCTGCTTTCTGGCGCTAACAATGGCGCGCGCACTTCTGAGTAACAAACCCAGAGCACTTAGACTTAGACTCTAGAGCGGCAGACCGAGGGGGCAGCAGACTAAGCAACGAGCACGGAAGACCGCACGCTGCATCAACAACTCTACTACCCCAACCTGCGCTCTAGCAGTTTCTAGATTTTCCGCCAACCAAAGTTACCAAGGGATGGACGGGGGCTAAACCCGACTGACCACAAACGAGCACATGATCCCAATCCATGTTTCAACCCAGTTTCAGAATCCTTGTCAGGGTATGCCCATATAATAGGCTCTCTTGCACAACACATCAGATGGTCCTCCATCATGGTGCAAATGCCGACTGGACGCAGGTATCATGCTCAGTCACCTGCATCAGTGTTAGTAGAGTAAGTGGAGCGAGGCCACAGGTCACAACATGCCATAAACCAACATTGAGCCCCCTGCTCAATCCGCAGCTGGGGCTGACCGGCGATCGGCCATCCAGCCGGCCGGCTGATTGCTGGCCGGTGACCAGCGCTTGGCTGGCAACTAGCCAGCCCTCGCTAGTCGCGAGGGCGGGGAGGGCCGAACTGGCCCTCTCGCTACATCACGACATATCCAAAAAGTTGAAGAAAAAAACTCTGCCATACCCATTTGATGGCCATGCCAGATCGGCGACGGACGTCGGACATCGAGGGAAAAAAAAGGGGGTGATGTGTCACCCCTGTCATTGCAAGAATTGCAATCGAGGGAGAACGCCTTTTTTTTAACATTTTCTTTCTGGAAAAAACAACCCATTTAATAAATGCAAACCCTACCCTAAACTAAACTCGGACATTTAGGGTTTTATTTTTGAGTGGGCTCCTGCTAGGCCTCACGGTAGCGGGGCCTTGCAGGTTCCCTTTCAACGCATGGGGTGTTTGGTCTCAAAGCTCCAATAGCTTAGTAATGCAGAGAGAGATGACAACTGACAAGCCCACAGCATAAATACCTGCCGCGGCACACGGCGGGTGACGCACGCGGCAGTGTCAGTTTGTCCTAAAACCGGCTCAAAAACCACTGTTTTGGTCGTAACTCTGCGCACAGGCATCCAAACGCAACACCGTCTAAACCTAGAGATGCAGAATCTTGAGCCGGACACTACGACTGGTCACACGCACAAGTTTGGCATCGATCGGTGGACGGACAATACAAAACATGCAAATCGGGCTGGAGATCCAGTCCACCGAGAAAACTCTAGCACCTGCAGAAAAACTGCAGAGCACCCCAGCAAGCACCCGGAACGTCGTGGCAATCGTCTGGTAGCTGCTGGTGGCTAGATCCACCAACCGTCAGTGCTCCGGCGTCAGCTGGGCCCGCATCAGGGATCTGCACGAGCATGGACACGGCCGAGTGGTCACAGTAAGCTGTACAAATGGACGGAAACAACTCACACCACAACACTCCCCCATGACCCGATGGTACGCATGTCCATACACGTGCATAACTGTCACAGGTGCACAACAAGATGCTCAGCAGTCCATGCTCACACACCCCACTCTCAGCCACTCTCNAGATGATGGAGATCACCTATCCCTCCACAAGATCACGCACAAAGTGATGCTCAACAGCAATGTGCTTCGTGCGTGCATGAAACACACCAGAGTTATGTGCAATGGCAAGAGCACTCTGGTTGTCACAGCGCAGAACGATGCAAGGCACAAACTGACGCAACTCACAAAATAGACGCTGCAGCCACACCGCCTCAGCAGCCCCAGCCCCTAGAGCAACATACTCAGCCTCTGATGAGCTACGTGCGATATAACCCTGCTTGCCACTACGCCACGACACAGCGGTGTCACCAAGCAGGAACAGGTAGCCTGTCCGACTGCGCCCATCAGGACTCCACGCCCAATCACTGTCTGTGTAGCCGTCGACTACCACCGAACACTGCCGTCGAAAGCAGAGTCCGAGGTACGGTGTGGAAACCACGTAGCACACCACTCGCACAACCGCATGAAGGGCTCTCGCCCGAGGACACTGTGAGAACTGTGCAAGGAGGTTAATGGCAAAGGCAATGTCGGGTCGTGTGGTAGTGGCCAAGTACATCAAGGAGCCAATCAGGCGCAAGTACAGGATCACGTCCACTGTCTCCCCCAGGTCTGCGGGGTCATTCACCTTCAGAGCATCCTGCCCGTCAGGTGTGATGGGGGTGGAGGCTGTAGGAACTGCACCCAGGAGGTGAGCAAACCGCTCCCCCACAATGTGGGCGTAACGTGCCTGATGCAACAAGAGTGTCCGTCGCTGACGATCACGCACGATCTCCATCCCGAGAAACACAGCTGCAGGACCAAGGTCCTTGATCCTGTAGGCACCTTGGAGAACTGCCTTGGTCTCCACCACGGCCTCCATAGAAGGAGACGCAATCAGGAGGTCGTCCACGTAGACCAGGATGGCGGTGAAACTCTCAGCCGTCTGTTTGAGAAAGAGGGACGGGTCAGCGTCACTCTGTACGTAACCGGCACGTGTCAGCGTACCAGTGATCTCCAAGTTCCAGCACCTGGGTGACTATTTCAGGCCGTACAAGGCCTTGCGCAAGCGCCAGACCTTGTCACCGACCTCGAATCCAAGTGGCTGGACCATGTAGATCTCCTCCTCTAAGGTGCCATGGAGGAACGCGTTGTTCACATCCATCTGGTGCAGCTCCAAGTCGTGGTGAGCAACAACCCCGAACAGAGCGCAAGCGGTGGTCATGCGGCCAACGGGTGCAAAGGTGTCAGTGAAATCTACTCCCTCAACCTACAAGAACCCCTTGGCCGTCAAGCGAGCCTTGTAGCGATCCAGTGTGCCATCAGGCTTCACCTTCTTGCGAAAGCCCCACTTGGCCTGTACAGCCTTCCGCCTAGGCGGGAGGTCGACAAGCTCATAGAAACCGTGCTCACGGATAGCTCTCAGCTCATCCTCACAAGCAGCACGCCACAGGTCTGCATCGTGAGCTGAGAGTGCCTCCTTCAACGTGCCTGGATCAGGCATCGTCGAGGGAGTGCTCCGGGTGGCTAAGACACACGCCTCCGAACTCGGTCTCACCACGACAAGGTCGGCTACGGCATCGCAAGCGACCAAGAACTCTCGAGAGACCAACTCGTGGCCGACAGGACATGCTGGGTGCACCTCAGTGTAGTTTGCCTGGACACTCAAGCCAAGGGCCTTCGTGCCAGGCTCACCACTCTGAACACTACGAGTCGGGCGTCTGGGCGCAGAGTCAGCAGTCCGCTGAGTCCTAGAGGCCAATGGTCGAAGGCGACCGCCGGGCTCACGGGAGTAGCCCGATGCAGCGCTCACCTCAGGCTGTGGGGAAGGCTGCTGAGCCAGAGCCGTAGGGGATATGGGTGCATGCACGGGAGTGGGTGTGACGGAGGGGACTGACACTGGTACGGGATCAGGTGTGCCAGAGGGGACCGACACTGGTACGAGATCGGGTGTGCCAAATGGGACCGACACAGGTACGAGATCAGGTGTGCCAGAGGGGTGTGACACCGGCACGGGATCAGGTGTGCCAGAGGGGACTGACGCTCGTACGGGATCAGGTGTGGCACATGGGACCGGCACAAGCGCGAGATCGGGTGCACCATAGGGGTCTGACACCGGCACGGGATCAGGTGTGCCAGAGGGTACTGATGAGGCGAATGGACCCACAGCCACGATGGCCGGATCGTCAGCAGCTGGAGACCGGACCACAGGTGAGGAGGCCCGGCCGGATCCATCCGCAGGACTAGACTCCTCCATCCGCTGGGAGGCTACACAAGTAGGAACGTGGTCGGCGGCCAGCGACAGAATGCTGGACAAGTCGTGATAGGTGAGAGCCTCAAAGAAGAGAGCATCTCGAGACTCGACAATGCGATGGTGAGCAGGGTCCCAAAAACGCCAGGCCTTCGACCGTGGGGAGATACCGAGGAAGGTACACATGCGTCCCAAAGGTGAGACCTTGGACCCCTGCTGATCCTTGGTGTACCAGACACAGGCGAGGGACCCCCAGACGCGAGCAAGACGGAGATTAGCACAATGGCCGAACCACAACTCGTACGGTGTGACATGGTCTGGGAGTGGACCATGCGGCAAGCGGTTCCAGACCCACGTCATGTAAGAGAAGCCCTCAAAGGCAAAGGACTCTGGTAGACCGTACTCAGACTGCATAGCGCGAACCGCATCCTCCATGGTGCGGTTCCAACGCTCAGACACACCGTTCTGCTGTGGTGTAGCAGGGGCGGAAAGCTGGTGAAAGATACCGTGCTCGGCAAAGTAGGCATCCATCTCGCCCAAGAACTCGCCACCACAATCTGAGCGGAATGTGTGCAGGGTGTGACGAGACTGACGCTCAGCCATCACAAGCCACAGGCGGACCGCCAATGCGGCATCGCTCTTGTGGTGGAGGCTGTAGACCCACCACATCCGGGTGAAGTCATCAGTCAGGGTGAGAAAAAATCGACCCCGATCAGAGAGGGACTCGACTGGAAGAGGACCGAGAAGGTCCGAGTGGACCAACTCTAGTGGGCGCAGTGTCCGGGAGGAGGAGTCAGGGTAAGAGCAGCGATGCATCTTACCCTGGGTGCAAAAAAGACAGTCGGTCTTGGGCGGCTTCTCAAAGGAAGCTGCGTCAAGACCGAGGGCTGGCTGAATGCGAATGAGCTTGGACACAGTGTCCGAGCTCACGTGGCAGAGGCGACGATGTAACAAGCGCTGGTGCTCACGGGAGAGAACACCAGTGACAAACACTCGCGCAGAGGAGAGAGGTGGAGAAGAGACAGAGGGAGTGCAACGAGACACATGATACAGGTCATCAACGACAGAGGCACGAAGCACGATGGCGCGTGTATCAAGAGCAGTCACTGTGGCAGAGTCAGCAGAGTGCTCAACAGTGAGACCCATCCTGGTGCATGCACGAACAGAGAGCAGGCTGAGCTCAAGAGCAGGGACAAAGAGCACGTCAGAAATGTACAAGGGGCCAGACGGACCATCAAACTGCACAACTCCAACTCCCTGCACAGGCAACGACTGACCAGACCCTGTGCGAACAGACCGAACGGACGCAACGGGACCGAGCACAACAAAGTCACTACGTCGACAGGTCATGTGATGGGTGGCCCCTGAGTCAATAATCCAGGTGCCACCCGGCTCACGACCAGTCGTCGACACTGAGTAACGGGCCACAGGACACTCTGCCTCTGCTGGACGCTTAGCAGAGGACCCGGGACAACGACGAACAACACGGATATGTGACTCATCAAGCCAGTCGGTACTGTCAGGTCCATCCTCATCGCAAGCCATCACAGCTCCACCACAAGCATCATCACGAGCAACAGACGCAGTAAGACAAGCTGTATCGGGACCACTCGGCTGTGATAACATACTCGCACCTCCATGAGTACGAAGCGCCAGCAGCTAATGAAGCTCCGCGATCGTGCGATCCCGAGGGTCCACATCACCGCTGCCGCCTGATGAAACGGATGCGTCTGCTGCACTCGTGGTCGCGGCGCGCCCAGTCCGTGTGTCACGCGAGGAAATCCGCTGCGTGTGCGCCACCTGAAGGCCGCGCATGATCCGAGTCCAGTCAAGGGGCTGCTCACACTCCGTGTAGCGGTGAGCGCCTCCACAATTGTAGCAGTGGATAGAATGTCCACTACCACTACTCGCCGGCTGCTACTGCTGCTGCTGTCCCTTCCCACGTCGCTTCTTCCCCTTCTTCCCCTGTGTGGCCACTGCAACACCCTGAGTGTGGCCGCTCGGTGTAGAGGAGGAGGAGGAGGAAGCGGTGGAGGTGGGACTGGTGAGCAGGGACAGAGGCGTAGGAGGCGTCGCGGTCACTACTGCAACAAGTGGACTCTGCTGATGGGCGATGGCAGCCTCATGAGCCGATGTGGCCTGGATGAAGTAGCGATGGGCCCAAGGAAGGAGCTGTAGTGACTCCGACAACTCAGAGAGAGCCACACGATCGAAGCCCGTAAAGAGCTTCACGTGGTCCAAATGCGCCCCCATCATGATGGTCTCGAGTGCCCACAGCTGCGTCCCGCCACCGGCCCCAAGGCGCGTGTAAAGGCGCATCGCACGCCTCCAGTAGTCAGCTACAAGCTCCGTGGGACCCTGACGGAGGGAGTGAAACTCACGTAGTCGGGCCGCCCTCGTGGCATGGGTCTCCGCAGCGAGAAGTGTCAGGGCCAGCTCCCACCCCTGACGTGGATCTGCTCCAGTCCCGGTCCCGGCCTCACCAAGAAAGGGTCGGAAGTCGACCACAGTCTCCCATGGCATGGCGTAGAGTAGACCCCGCATCGCTCTCGCTGCTGTCTGGACCTGGTGAGCATCGCGGGTCTGGTACTGGCTGTGGTAGTAGGGCCAGACACCCTCAGAATCGGCCCACACCTGAAAGAAGGTCTCCCAGCAATCAAAGCCTTCCTCACTATCGTAACGGGGTGGAGGTGTCTCAAAGTCCTTCGGTTGCCGCTCCGTGGGGAGGGCGATCTCAGGCTCGGGAGACGGTGGACGAGGTATGGGGAGTCCACCAGTGAGAGAAACACCACCAAAGGTGAACGTTGCTGAATGACGCGGGTGATCCTGACGGCGAGAAGGTGGCGGAGTGCGAGGCTGTGATCCCAAACGTAACTCACGGATGCGCTCCTCAAGCACACGAATCTCGTGCTTGCGTGAGTCATCCTCAATCTCCTCCTCATCCCAGGAGTCCACCTGTGATGAGTGATGCTGAGGCCGCGGCGCTGTGTAGGGCGTAGACTGCTGAGCAGATGGTGCAGCTCCAATAGATCCTCCAGGTGGCTACTGTGAAGCCATCGAACGACCCCGCAGTAACTCTGTGATCTCCTGCAATGCGTCGTACTGCCTCTGCTGCTGCCGGCGCATCTCGTCCTGTGACCGACGAAACTTGTCGATCATGCGTGACTGCGATCGCGGACTCATAACGCCCGAAGAGGAGGAAGAGGGGTCAACGGGTCCTTTGTCCTTGTCACGGACCGGCGCCATCGCAACGCTCAGTATGGGGCCGAACGTCAAAAATACTCCAAACAAGAAACTGACAGCGTTTCTCGAGGACTTGAAACGTTTGAAGAAATTGATGTTTTGACCCCAAAACTGCTGACGTCAGCAGAGTCGGTGATGACANATGCGTCGGACTGCCTCTGCTGCTGCCGGCGCATCTCGTCCTGTGACCGACGAAGCTCGTCGATCATGCGTGACTGCGATCGCGGACTCATAACGCCCGAAGAGGAGGAAGAGGGGTCAACGGGTCCTTTGTCCTTGTCACGGACCGGCGCCATCGCAACGCTCAGTATGGGGCCGAACGTCAAAAATACTCCAAACAAGAAACTGACAGCGTTTCTCGAGGACTTGAAACGTTTGAAGAAATTGATGTTTTGACCCCAAAACTGCTGACGTCAGCAGAGTCGGTGATGACATCAACGTTTTTTACGCTAGCGAAAATGCTAGCGTTTTTTTCGCTAGCGTTTTTCACGCCAGCGTTTTTTTTCTTTTTTGGGCGGTCACGCGAACTCCGCGTGACCGGTGGGGGTGACCTCGTCACCCCCTGCTCGAGGCTGCGCAGGGGCTGCACAGGCCTACGCAGTAACACGCAGGCCTACGCAGTGCTGCGCACTTTCTGCGCAGCTGCACAACACTGCGGTGCAGCAGCAGTGCTACGCAAGCTCGCCACTGCGTGGATCTGTTGCTGCTGCGTTGCTGTAGCCGTTGCCGCTGTTGCAATGCTGCTACTACCGCTGTTGCTGCTTCGTTGCTGCTGCTGCGCTGTTGGTGCTGCTCGCGGCTGCTGATGTCGGCGCAGCTGCAAGCTTGTGCCGCTGCTGCGCACTGCCACAACTCGCAGCTGCCGCCGCAAGCTGCTGCTGCGGGCTGCTACTCCTTTTTTTTTTTTTGGTGTACAGGCTGGCAGCCAGACACGGCTGCTGCTGCCACCCGGTGCTGCTGCTGCTGGCCGGCGTGGCTGCTGGATCTTGTCACTGCCGCAACTCCACTTGCTATGGTGGTGGCGATTGCGTGGTGACGTTGCTGCTGCCAACGTCGGCTCCGACGGGTCCCAGGATGTGGCGGCGACAGTGACTCTCACTCCTGCTGCCTGTGCTGCGTCTCTGCGACGCAGCTCAGCGAGAGGGGTCTCGCTGCTCTGATACCATGCGGAATTGCTGAGAAGCTTCCTAACCTTCCTGCTGCTGATGTGGCGACACTGTCTGTTGGTTTTTTGCACATCTCTCATTGTGCTCTGTTGTGTCCTCCCGGCTTGTGTACATCGGCGTGTAGATGACTGACGGCGAGACGCGACGCTGATGGAGTGTCGTCCGGTGGAGCCGACGCACGCTGAGGTCTTCTCGCAGTTCGCTGGAGCCTCCTCTCTCAGGCGACGCGCTCAGCTCCATCGGCAGGCCTCCTCGGCGGTCGTGCTGCCGGCGGTCATTGACACCGCATTTGCTGCTTGCATGCGTCCAGCGCGTCCTATTGCGTCTGNTAGCAGATTCTGATCGCACGGCTGCGTTCGCAGCGGCGGTATTATGGTATGGTCGAGTTTTCAGGCAAAACGGACGACGCCCGGGTTTTGGGCTGTCGGCTGCCTGGCAGGCCTCACCGAGAAAACCTGCCAGCCTGAACTGAGCTATTTTCTGATTGGCTGTTGAACTGAGTAACAAGCTCTACAAAGCTGGGGGGGGGCCTAGAACTTGGAGGGGTCTCACATTGTTGTTTATTCTTCATTCCTAATCAGTCACTTACAGTTTTCAGCTGCTTTCTGGCGCTAACACAGTCGCGCGCATTTCTGAGTAACAAACCCAGAGCTTCCAGACCTAGACTCTAGAGCAGCAGACTGAGGGGGCAGCTGACTTAAGCAACGAGTGTGGAAGCCCGCACGCTGCATCAACAACGCTGCTGCCCCAACCTGCTGCCTAGGCTATTCCATTTCGGTATCAGAGCCAGAGCGTAGCAGCAGTAGCAGAAGACTGACGAACAGGTGCCAGACAACGCCGGTGGACCCCCATACGCGCCAGTGCAGGGGAAACGCTGCCGGATTTTTTCCGGCAGCATTGAACCGCCTGGTGGCGGCGTCAGATTTTTTCCCACGGCCATTGGGCCAGGGGAAATGCTGCCGAAATTTTTTCGGCAGCACTGACCCCCACGCGTGACGCGAGGAGGTGAGCGGCAGGCGGCGTCTGACGTCTGCGGGTGACGACGCAAGCGGCGAACGTCACCCAAGTGCAGTGACTGGCACCGCCAGCAGCAGCAGTTCGCAGTAGCACGCAGCAGCAGCAGCTCGCGGCAGCAGCAACAGCAGCTTGCCGCAGCGGCAGCAGCAGCGGCAGCAGCGTGCAGCAGCAGTAGCTGCGCGTAGCAGCAGCTCGCAGCAGCAGCCCGCAGCGGCAGCAGGCAGCAGCGGCAGCAACAACGGCAGCCGGCAGCAGCGGCAGCGACAGCAGGCAGCAGCCACAGCATGTAGCAGCTGCAGCAGCGTGCTGCAGCAGCAACGAGCTGCAGCAACTGCTGCAGCGAGCCGCACCAGCAGCCAGCAGCAGCAGCTGCCAGCCGCGGCTGCTGTTGCTTGCTGCTCGCAGTGAGCGAGCAGCGAGTAGCAGCCCGCTGTTGCCAGCGAGCAGTAGCTCACTGCTGCCAGGCAAGCAGCAGCCCGCTGCTCGCTGCAGACAGCGCGCTGCTGCCCGCTGACAAAGGGAAAAGAAGGAAAAAAAAAGGCAATAGAAAAAAATCCCCCACCCCCGCAGCTCGCTGCAGCAACCCGCCGCAGCAGCGAGCAGCTGCTGCAGCACGTAGCAGCCGCAGTAGCGGGCGGCAGCAGTAGCACGCGGCTGCAGCAGCGTACAGCCGCAGCGGCGAGTTGCAGCAGCCGCGGCAGCCGAAGTAGCTCGTAGCAACAGCAGCTGCGGCTACAACTACAGTAGCCACAGCAGCAGCAGCAGCAAGCAAGCAGCAGCAGCAGCTGCAGCAGCAGCAGCAAGCAAGCAGCAGCAGCAGCAGCAGCGGCAGCAACTGCAGCAGCGGCAGCAACCGCAGCAGCAGCAACAGCAGTAGCAGCACCGGTAGCGGCTATAGCGGCATCAGGAGCAACAACAACAGCAACGGCCCCAACGTCCACCGCTGCTGACGTCAGCACTCCTCTGCTGACGTCACTGCTGACGTCACTGCTGACGTCATCAACAAAAAAAAAGCAAACAAAAAAAGGGGAAAGGATAGAAAACAAGGGACACTGAGTAATGGAAGAGAGTCCTGATGAGGGGTCCTCCTCTGGTGGGGGGACCCCTACCCCTCCCTTCTTGCAGCGACTGTTGCAGCAACAGCAGTAGCACCCGCCGCCGCTTCAGCAGCAGCAGCCGCCGCCGCTACAGCAGCAGCAACAGCAGCCACCGCCACTGCAGCAGCAGCAGCCGCCGCCCCTACAGCAGCAACAGCAGCAGCCACCGCCACTACAGCAGCAGCAGCCGCCACCCCTGTAGCAGCAGCAGCCGCCGCCCCTGCAACAGCAGCAGCCGCCGCCCCTGCAGCAGCAGCAGCCGCCGCCCCTGCAGTAGCAGCAGCCGCCGCCCCTACAGCAGCAACAGCCGCCGCCCCTGCAGCAGCAGCAGCAGACAATACCGCTGCAGCAGCAGACACCGCCGCTGCAGCAGCAGCAGCAGCCGCCGCCTTTGCAGCAGTAGCAGCAGTAGCAGCAGCAGCAGCAGCCCACTGGTAACGTTGGCGGCCACCCTGAACCTCTTGCTGCTCTTCAGCAACAGCTTACCGCCTTGACGCAGCAGCTTGCAGCCCTACAGCCGGTCGCTTCCCACAGCGCCACCAGTGCACCGCTGTCCTTCATCCCCTTCGGGCATGCTGGCCCCGTTGTGTCCGCTGCCACGTACTACCTGGCACAGCAGCAGACTCAGCGCCAACGGTAGACAGTGACCTCTGTCCTTGGCCCCACTTTGGGTGCCGGCCGCAGGCAAAAGGACTTTGAGACACCTCCGCCGCTGCTTCAGAGCGGCGAGCAGTTCCGCAGCTGGGAGCTCAGCTTCCGAATCTGGGCGCAGGGTGAAGGTCTGTGGGCCTACTACACCCTGCCCTACGACTCCACCCAGGCCGATCAGTTGTATGACGCTGGTCGCGCCGTCCGCGCCCTTGTCCCTGTCGCCCCCCCCGCTTCCCGCCTTGTCCTGGAGCCCTTCCTCGGCGACTTCACCGCTGGCGCCATCCCTGACCCTGCAGCTGCATGGCACGTCCTCACCAGACCCCATCGCCTGTCCAGCGACGCTGAGATCAGCCGTCTGCTTCGGGAGTTCAACTGCCTGCACATGGGGAAGACCGAGACAGTCACCGCCTACTGGCAGCGGGCAGAGGACATCCTTCGTCATCTCGGCAAGTCTGCTCCGCCCCCTCTGTCCGCGCTCCTCACCATCAAGCGCGGCGCCACCAGTGCGTACGCGAACGTCTTCGTCCACTATCCCCAGGACGTCCTCTCCACCATGGCGGCCCAGGGCACTCTCATGCCCTGGGCATACGAGCTCTTCCTCCGCATTCAGGAAGCTCACCAGGAGTCTCAGCTCCATCGCACGGAGGCACTTGCTTCCCCTGCCGTCGCCTCCCCTGTCGTTGCCTCCGTGGCTGTCTCCTCCCCTGCCACTGCTACCTCGTCGCCTTCGGGGAAGAAGAAGAAGAACCGCAACAAGAAGGGCAAGGGTCCGCAGCAGCAGCAACAGCAGCAGTCCTCGACCGGGTCCAGCAGTGGCGGCTCGGTCTGCCACAACTGCGGTCAGCCCGGGCACGGGTGGTATACGTGCCCCCTCCCGACGGACGAGGCGCGCGTCATCGCCACGATGCGCCGTCAGCGGGAGCGCCGCCTCGCCTCTGCCGCCGTCGCTGCTGCTGGTCCCGACACTCCGACTTTGTCCAGCAGCTCTGCCACTTCGGCAGCTCCGGTTGTCCCGCCGACAGCCGCACCGCAGCAGCACTACCCGCAGCAGTACTACCCTCAGCCGTCGGCACCTCCGCTTCATTCGCCGGCTCCGCCCTCCTACTACCCGGGTTCCGGCGCCGTCACTCCTCACTCTGTCTACACTCCTGGGCCGTCCTCTCGTGAGCGTCACCTGGAGCAGTTCATCGCGCTCCAGCTTGGCCTGCCTCACCCTCCTCCCTAGGGAAGTGTGAGTTGCGTCACATCCTGCCCCCCGGACCCTCCCTGCATGACTGAGACTGAGCTGCGGTCATGTCCTCCTTCTTCGTCTATCTCGTCGTCTCCCGTGGTCTCCTTCACCCCACTTCTTGACGACATCGCATGGCTTGAGGATTGGCAGTCTCGCTTCGTGCCCCCTTCTACCGCGTCCGCGTCCCTCGCTTGCTGCCACGTGACCGTGAGTGATCTGGCGACCCCTGTCTAGGATCCTGCTGACACCTGGATCATCGACTCCGGGGCCACGCACCACATGACGGCCTCTCGCGAGGCCTTCAGTATGCTCGGTCCTGTCGGCGATGTGTCCGGTGTCCGGACAGGCTCCGGACAGGTATTACCTGTCCGTGGTGTTGGCGTCGTTCGTTTTCCGTGGTCCGTCCGGTGACGTCTTCCTGACCGATGTTCTCTTTGTCCCTGGTCTTGAGCTCAGCCTCCTGTCCGTGACTGCCTTTGACCGCATGAGTATGGATGGTGTGCACTCGCGTGGTGTCGGCACTGTGTCGTTGCGTCCGTCTGGTCTCGTCATCCTGCACGCCACCGCTCGTGGCAACTGGTGGCACGTTCCCCGCCTCTCCTCTACCCCTCCCGTCTCCTCCTCGTCAGTGTCCACAGGTCATGTGTTTGTCACCAGCACGCTGTCTCCACAGCACACCCGCCTCTTGCACCGCCGCCTTTGCCACGTCCACTCGGCCGCCGTAGAGAGCATGCTTCGCACCCAGCCGGCCAAGGGCCTTGACCCGGAGACTTTTCCTCTCCCGTGCCCCACTGAGTGCATTGACTGCATTCAGGGGAAGATGCACCGGTCCACCTACCCCTTGTCTTCCTCCCGCGCGTCCGCCCCTCTTGACCTTGTCCACTCAGATGTCATGGGCCCTCTCCCCACTGAGTCTGTCGGTGAGCACGGGCGCTACGTCCTCACTCTTACGGACGACTACTCTCGCTACCGCTGGGTCTTCTGCCTCCGGCAGAAAAGCGATGTCGCCCGAACCATTCAGGACTGGCTTGTCCTTGCGGAACGCGAGTGTGGCCGCCCCCTCCGCCGCTTTCGCTCCGATCGCGGTGGCGAGTACCTGGGTGAGGCCACGACCTTTCTCGCCTCCCGCGGGATCCACCATGAGACGTCTGCGCCCTACACACCCGCCCAGAATGGCGTCTCCGAACGGTGGAACCGTACCATGGCCGACGCCGTTCGCACCATGCGCGTCGAGTCTGGTCTCTCTGACGGGTTCTATTTTGAAGCCATGGCCTACATGACCTGGGTCTGGAACCGGGTTCCCCACGGTCCCCTTCCCCGCCAGTCCACGCCCTACCAGCACTGGTGCGGTCGGCGCGCTGACCTGCGCCCCGCTTGCGTCTGGGGCTGCGTCGCCGTTGTGTGGCTGCCCGCCCCGCAGCAGGGCGGCAAGCTCGCCCCCCGCGGACGTCCCTGCACCTTCCTCGGGGTGTCTCGTCAGTCCAAGGCCTGGCGCTCCTGGGACCCGTCCCGACATTGCATCGTCGAGTCTCGCGATGCCCTCTTCTTTGAGGACCTGTTTCCCCGCGACCTCATCCGACCCGGCTCGTCCGTGTCCCTCTCGTCGCGTGGGGGAGTGGTGAGTCCGTCCTCCGTCCTGTTGCTTCCGGGTGACACATCACCCCGTCCCTCTGAGCCGGTAGCCCCTGTCGCGTCCACTGCCCCCCCCGTGCCAACGGTCCCAGTCGCGTCCACTAGCCCTTCAGGGCCAGCAGCACACGTCGCGTCCGCTATCCCGTCCGGGCCAGCAACACCTGTCGCGTCCGCTGTTCCCTCCGGGCCAGCAGCACCTGTCGTGTCAGCTGGCCCTTCCGAGCCGATAGCCTCTGTCCCGTCCGCTGGCCCCTCCGGGCCAGCAGCGCCTGTCGCATCTACTGGCCCTTCTGGGCCTGTAGCTCCTGTCGCGTCCGCTGGCCCCTCCGGACCAGCAGCCTCTATCGCGTCCCCTTGTCCCTCCGGGCCGACAGTCCCTGTCACGTCCGCTGGCCCCTCCGAGCCAGCAGCGCCTGTCGCGTCTACTGGCTCCTCTGGGCCGATTGACTCTTCTGGACCAGCAGCGCCTGCCACTTCCACTGGCTCCTCCGGACCAGTTGCCTCGTCCGCCTCCGTTGACACGTCGGACTCAGGATCGTCCTCTGCCCGACCGTGCTACACACGTGGCCCAGGCGGCAGCCTCCGACCTCATCCGACAATAAGAGGCCAGACCGTCGCTCCGCGTCCCGCAGCACCTCGACCCCCTGTAGCCCCACGTGTCTCCTCCACTCCCACGGTCAGAGTGGGGACCCTGGCACAAAGGCTCTCGGCCTGTCCACTTCCGCCATCATCGCAGACCTTCATCCAGGTTCTGCACAAGGCTACGCCATGCTTCATCACGAGCATCGGCATGTTGTTGTGGCTGCACTCGCCCGCATCCCACCTGGGGCTCATGATGCACACGCCCTTACAGTCCGGTCCACAGCGCGCCCAGAGGACCCTTCCACCCTACGCGAGGCTTGAGCCTCTCCTGAGGCTGCACATTGGGATGCTGCCTGCGCCGAGGAGCTCGCTGCCATCCGACAGCACCACGTGTTTGACCTCGTCGACCTTCCTCCAGGTCGGAAGGCCATCGGTGCCAAGTGGGTCTTTCGGCGCAAGTGGAAGCCTGACGGGTCCTTGGACAAGTACAAGGCCCGCCTTACAGCAAAGGGGTTCGCGCAAGTCCCTGGAATCGATTACGACCAGATCTTCGCCCCAGTCGGTCGGTTCTCCACTAGTCGGGCGCTCTTTAGCCTAGTTGCCCAGCATGGGTGGGAGCTGCATCAGATGGACGTGAGCAACGCATTCCTCCACGGATCACTGGAGGGTGAGGAGCTCTACATGACGCAGTCCCCGGGCTTCGACGACGGCACTGGGAGAGTCTGGCGGCTGCGGAAGGCCCTCTACGGCCTGAAGCAGTCACCTCGATGCTGGAACCAGGAGATCAGCAGCACGCTTCTCCGTGGTGGCCTTCAGCGCAGCACCGCTGACCCCGCACTGTTTATCAGCCCGAGAGGTCAGACCTTCGCCGCGGTTCTGGTCTACGTCTATGCTCTCCTCATTGCGTCGCCAGACACGGCCGCCATCCAGCGCGTCAAAGATTTGCTGCACGCCACCTACCAGATGAAGGACCTTGGCTCTGCCCGAGTCTTCCTAGGCATGGAGCTTGAGCATGATCGCCCCCAGGGCATCCTGCACGTTCACCAGGCTGCCTACGTGCAGACCCTGTCCACTCGCTTCGCCGAGGACCTGCCACTCGTGCCGAGCACATCCTCACCCATGTCGCCCGATGGCCAGGTGAAGCTGAAGAGTCCTGACCCAGCTGTTGTGGGGGAGCCAGTTGACGTGACCACGTACCTGCGAGTCATCGGGTCACTGATGTTCCTGGCGACAACGACGCGTCCAGACATCGTGTTCGCCGTCAACCTCCTGGCCCAGTTCTCTCAGGAGCCAAGTCACCTCCACCACGAGGCCGCGATCCGAGTACTACGCTATGTCATCTCGACTCCTCGGCGAGGACTCATGTTCCGCCGTCAACCGTCTGTTGTCGTAGTGGGCTACACCGATAGCGACTGGGCCGGCAGTCCGGACGGTAAGAGTCGCACAGGCTGGATCTTTCTGATTGGCGGCACGGCTGTGTCCTGGCGCAGTGGCAAGCAGGGGTGCATCGCACGCAGCACTGCTGAGGCTGAGTACGTGGCTCTTGGGTCAGGCGCGTGTGAGAGTGTGTGGTTGCGTCGTCTGTTGTCCGAGTTGTGTCAGTCTGTCCCATCCATCACGTTGCATTGTGACAATGAGAGTGCCATGGCCATCGCCGACAATGACGACGTGCATCACACACGCACAAAGCACATCAACGTTGAGTATCACTATGTGCGTTCATTGTTGCATGACGGCAGCATCAGCATCGTGTTGGTTGAGACAGCACGGCAGTTGGCTGACTTCCTGACCAAGGCACTGAAGCGCGACTCGTTCAAGNATTGTGCTCTGTTGTGTCCTCCCGGCTTGTGTACATCGGCGTGCAGATGACTGACGGCGAGACGCGACGCTGATGGAGTGTCGTCCGGTGGAGCCGACGCACGCTGAGGTCTTCTCGCAGTTCGCTGGAGCCTCCTCTCTCAGGCGACGCGCTCAGTTCCATCGGCAGGCCTCCTCGGCGGTCGTGCTGCCGGCGGTCATTCACACCGCATTTGCTGCTTGCGTGCGTCCAGCGCGTCCTATTGCGTCTGCGTCGTCATGCACTGCCTAGGGTCCCAGTTGCATGTTGCATGGCCCTGTTTGGCAGCACAAACCGTTGTGGGCACTATCTGGGTTTAGGCTGCCATAACTCCTTGCTACTATTTTTCTAGCAGATTCTGACCGCACGGCTGCGTTCGCAGCGGCGGTGTTATGGTATGGTCCAGTTTTCAGGCAAAACGGACGACTCCCGGGTTTTGGGCTGTCGGCTGCCTGGCAGGCCTCACCGAGAAAACCTGCCAGCCTGAACTGAGCTATTTTCTGATTGGCTGTTGAACTGAGCAAAAAGCTCTACAGAGCTGGGGGGGGGCCTAGAACTTGGAGGGGTCTCCCATTGTTGTTTATTCTTCATTCCTAATCAGTCATTTACAGTTTTCAGCTGCTTTCTGGCGCTAACACTGGCGCGCGCATTTCTGAGTAACAAACCAAGAGCTTCCAGACTTAGACTCTAGAGCAGCAGACTGAGGGGGCAGCTGACTTAAGCAACGAGCGTGGAAGCCCGCACGCTGCATCAACAACGTTGCTGCCCCAACCTGCTGCCTAGGCTATTCCATTT
>SZWC01001386.1:92655-118031 GCA_023375785.1 Penium margaritaceum | reverse complement strand
GTCCAGCCGGCCGGCAGCGAGCTGGCCGGCGGCCAGCGAAGTGCTGGCCGCCGGCCAGCCCTCGCTGACGCGAGGGGTGGTGCGCAACCACCCCTCGCTTCACCAAGGTGGGAGGGCCGAACCGGCCCTCCCGCTACAGCTAGACAACAGTTGAAAACTGGAAATGATTGATTAGGAAGTGAGAGTAAGCAACAATTGGAGACCCCTCCAAGTTCTAGCTCCCCGTAGCTCTGTAGACCTTGTTACTCAATTTCTAAGCCAATAAAAAAAATGACATGTTTTCTGCGGCCTAATTCCGCTATACCCACTGTTTGGGCCTCCGAATTTTCTCCTGGCCATTTCTCGCACATTTAAGACACGATACTCACTTTTACACAAAAAATGCGTCCTATACCCACTTTTCTCGAAGCGCTTGAGATCATGCATGACGCACCCACTAATGCAAAGAAATTCACGCAACACCGGTTCCATTCAAATTAGTTTGGACTGTAGGTATTCGAAGTATGATTATCTATTTTTTATTGGTTTCACGGGATGTTTTATTTCATCCTATGTTTCTTGTTCCTTTGTGTGACGAACTTTCTATTGGTTCAAGATAATCCGCTACCCATGGTTTCGGGCAATAGATACCCGCTGTCCATGGTCGAAAACCGCATGACAGCGGTGCCCATGTTTTCGAATGTCCGTCCAAAAACGGAATTCGACTTCGCTCTCGAGGTCGGCCGTCGCGGACCTTGAGAGCAAAATCGACGACTTTTGACACCAGCCTCACCGATGTCAGAAGTCACCATGTCGCGAGTTTTGGAGTTTGCAACTGCGAACTCCAAAACTCGCGATAGGGTGCGCTGCATCTCGCAACCCCCCCCCCCCAAGTATTTGACAAACCCCCTAGTGACATTGGAGGGTTTGGGTTTAATTCTTTTACTTGCCTGTGCATCTGTCGGGCCCCGCGGTAGCGGGGCGCGGCGAATTCCCTGTCTTGTATCACCCATGCGCCGCATCTCTCAAATCCCCCCAAAGACAGCCAAATCCCCTAACTAAACTGGGGGGTTTGGGTTTTATATTTGTACTTGCCCGGGCATCTGCCAGGCCCCGCGGTAGCGGGGCCCGGCAAATTCCCTTTCGTCTTCCACACGTGCACCGCACTCGCAAACCCCCCCAAAGACAACCAAACCCCCAAGTTAAACTGGGGGTTTGGGTTTAATCTTTTTACTTTCCCTGGCAACTGCTGGGCCCCGCTATCTCGGGGCCCAGCAGTTTCCCTTTCTTCTATCACACGTGTGCCTCATCTTGCAAATCCCCCCCAATAACAAAGAAACCCCCTAGTAACACTCGGGGGTTTGGGTATCATCTTTTCTTTGCTCGGGCATCTGCCGGGCTCCGCGGTAGCGGGGTCTGGCAAATGCCCAGCGTGCGCCGCATCCTGCAAACCCCCCCAAACCTATGACAAACCCCCTAGTTTGAATGGGGGGCTTGGCAGGGTCATCGCGAGCTCGCAAGGATGTTTCGCCGCGAAACCCCTCCTGCGAGCTCGCGACGACGGGCGAAGTTCGACTTCGCGCTCAAGGTAGAAATCAACGTCGAATATGTTGAATACATGAAATGTATTACAACAATGGCCATTTTCGTTCGAAAAGCGAAAAACATGGGCATCGGTGTCATGTCAGTTTTGACTATGGACAGCACGTATAAATCGACCGCAACGATGGACATATAACAACTCTGTCCTTTTCTATGATTTCTGTTTTCATGGACAAGTAGTCGCGTTTTTGGCACATAAAACATTGGGGGTATCATTTATGTCAACTTAAGAATTCTTTTCTCGTCGTCGGACATTTGTCGTTGGTCTTTCGTGTAGATCACAATCACGCGACCGTGGATGTCCACAGTCGCGTTATGTGCTCGTTTGCAACGTGAACAAGAAAAAAAGCCCTCGAATGGGCCTATTTTCCCTGGGTCTACGGACCCGTTCAAGGACGTTTTCGCTCGTTCGTTACATTAACGAGCGGAAAGTCATGTTCACTTGAAACTATTCACTTCAGTTTGCTATAATGTGAAAAACAATTGAGCGACGTAGTTGTTTTTGTAAAATCTCACCCATGCACCGAAAACATTATCGGCTTTGACTCGATGTCTATACTTGCAGCGCAAATATGGACACTGATTCGACGTCGACGTCAACTTGTTTTGGGCGTATTTCACATATCGACGTCGTCAACATGAGAAGAGCGCAAAAAAAAATAAAAGAGCTGTCCATCGGACCTCGTCCGGTCGACAGCCCGATAGTCAAACAGGGAGTTGACGGGCTGGCTCGCTGCCGCCAGCTAGCCCGTCGGAGTCCCAGCGTCGCTGGTATTGAGCCCTCGTGCCGGTATCGCGGCTATCGAGGGTATCGCCGTCGGTATCGAGCAGCCGTCCAGCTCGATGCCGATACCGGTACCGATGCTTTTCTTTTTTCTAGTTCGAGGACTTAAACAAAGTGAAAGTCGTAAAAACACAAAGACAGTGAGAGAGAGATGGGGGGAGAGTGTGAAAGAGAGACCTGCGAAGGTAGAGAAACACTAAAAACATACAGAGAAATATCATGAGCATGTAAGACGTTTTCAACTCTCGTTGTATATTCTTTAAAATAGGAAAAGTATTAGCGTACGAGACCTAATCTGTGTTTGCGTCAATGACTTAGGTTTTTATTTCATGTCGTCGGGCGTATGTCGGTGGAGTGTGAAAGTGGGTATGCAAAGAATAATATTGTTCCACATACGATTTTTAGCTCGGTGGACATCTGGAGAATTAGTTGTAAACAGTGGCCCTCAAAAGCATTTTTTGCATTTAGTGGACGATACAGGTATTTTTCTCTGAAAATGGCCGTCCCATTCTTTTTCTACAAAAAATGGGGAAGGTGTGCATTAGTTGCGACGACAGTGGGTATAGGGCAAGTGTTCCGTGTTTTTTGGCCGGAAGGGTTTTCTCGGTGAGCTCTACGAGACTGCCGACAGCCCAAAACCCGAGCGTCAGCCGTTTTGCCTCAAAACTGGACCATACCATAGAACGCATGTTGCAAACACAGCGGTGTGGTCAAAATCACCTAGAAAACAGCAGCAATGAGTTATAGCCGCCTAAACCCAGGCAGTGTCTACGCTAGTCCCTGATCCCAACAATGCTAGTATAACATGAAATTGAGACCCTAAGTAGAGCATGGTGTTGCAGATGCAACAGCGCAGTCAGACCCAGCACTGGACGTGTGCAGGCAGCATATGCAGCGACAGTGACTGCCGATGGCACGACTGTCGAGGAGGTCCACCGAGGAGGTGGGCAAGTCGGAGGGAGTAGGCTCCAGCAAGATGCGTGTAGGCCTCAGCGTGCGTCGGCTCCACTAGACTACACTCCAGCAGCGTCGCGTCTTGCTGTCACTCATTTGCACGCCAATGTACACAAGTCGGGAGGACACAACAGAGTACAATGAGAGATGCACGAAAACCAACACTCCCCCATGACTCACAGGCGCAGTGCACATGGATGGGCAGAGAACACAGAGACCAAGGGGGCAGTGATAGAGAGAGAGAGAGAGAGAGAGAGAGAGAGAGAGAGAGAGAGAGAGAGAGAGAGAGAGAGAGAGAGAGAGAGAGAAGTCCTCATGGACGCATGCAATCGCACTCACAACCTTCTTGAATGAGTCACGCCTCAATGCCTTGGTCAAGAAGTTATTCAACTTCTGTGCCGTCTTAATCGAAACAATGTTGATGTTGTTATTATGCAAGAATGAACGCACNGAGAGAGGGAGAGAGAGAGAGAGAGAGAGAGAGAGAGAGAAGTCCTCATGGACGCATGCAATCGCACTCACAACCTTCTTGAATGAGTCACGCCTCAATGCCTTGGTCAAGAAGTTATTCAACTTCTGTGCCGTCTTAATCGAAACAATGTTGATGTTGTTATTATGCAAGAATGAACGCACATAGTGATACTTAACATTGATGTGCTTTGTGCGAATGTGATGCACGCCGTCATTGTTAGCAATGGCCATGGAACTCTCATTGTCATAGTGCAACGTGATGGACGGGACTGACTGACACAACTCGGAAAACACGCAATGCTGCCAAACTCTCACATGCGGGAGAACCAAGGGCCACGTACTCAGCCTCAGCAGTGCTGCATGCATTGTAGCCTTGCTTGCCGCTGTGCCAGGACACAACTGTGCTGCCAACAAGAAAGATCCAGCTAGTTCAACTCCTACCGTCCGGACTTCCGGTCGAGTCACTTTCGGTATAGCCTAATGCAACAACGGACGGCTGTCGACAAAACATGAGGCCTCGTTGTGGGGTCGAGACGCCATAGCACAATAATCAAACCGCGGCCTCAAAGTGGAGGTGACGTGGCTCTTGAGAGAACTGGGCTCGTAGGTTGACGGCAAACGCAATGTCTTGACGCTTCGTGGTCACCAGGAACATCAGTGACCCGATGACATGTAGATACATGGTCACGCCTACTGGCTCCCTCACAACGGCTAGATCAGAGCTCTTTGGCTTTGCGTGCCCATCGGGTGACATGGGTGAGGATGCTCTCGGCACGAAGGGCAGTTCCTCAACGAAGCAACCCGAAAAAGTCTGGACGTAGGCGGCCTGATGGACATGCAGGACACCCATGGAGCGATCATGCTCAAGCTCCATGCCCAAAAAGACTAGAGCCAACCCGAGGTCCTTCATCTTGTAGGTGGCAAGCAACACATCCTTGACGCGCTGGATGGCAGCTGCATCCAATGACGCGATGAGCAGGTCGTCGACGTAGACTAGGACAGCGACAAAGGTCTGGCCTTGTGGACTGATGAGGAGTGCGGGGTTGGCAGTGCTACGAAGGAGGCCGCCGCTGAGAAGCTTACAATCGACCTCATGATTCAGCAGTGGGGTGACAACGTCAGGCCATAGAGGGCCTTCCGCAGCTTCCAGACCTTGCCGGAGTCATCGTCGAAGCATGGAGGCTACATCATGTACAATTCTTTGCCTTCCAGTGAGCCATGGAGAAAGGCGTTGCTCACATCCATCTGATGCACCTCCTACCCACGTTAGGAAACCAGGCTGAATAACGCCCGGCTAGTGGAGAGCCGAACGACTGGGGCAATCTGAGGGACCTGAGCAAACCCCTTGGTCGTAAGACGGGCCTTGTACTTGTCCAGGGACCCGTTCGGCTTCCACTTGTGTCGGAGGATCCACTTAGTGCCGATAACCATTCAGACGAGGAAAAGGTCAACAAGCTTGTAGACTTGATGTTGCCAAATGGCGGCGAGCTCGTCGGCGCATGCAAACGCCGAGTGTGCGGCCTCACGAGATGCCGAAGCCTCACGTAGGTTGGCTGGATCCTTCGGGCGTTCCGTGGGTCTGGCAGTGAGTGCGTGCACGTCTTGTACCCCAAGTGGTGTACGTGTGAGCGTCGTTGTGACGGCATATCGATGCTCTTGATGGAGAATGGCGTAGCCCAAGGGTGACCACAGATGTAAGTCAGTAATGACTGCCAAAGTGGAGAAGCCAAGCGCTTTGGTGCCAGGGTCCCCACTCACAAAAGTGGGAGTGGGTCTGTCGAGAGGCAGAGAACCTCAAGGGGTGACGAGGGGTCGTGGCGCGACGGGGTGTGAGGCGGCGGCCTGTGTGCTCGCAGACAGTCGGGGTTAGAGACTCCCACTTGGGCCACGTGTGTAGCGTGACGGCGCAAATGGGACGGCCTTCTTGGAGGTGCCAACGGACAGAGATGGGGCAACAAGCTCGGAGGGGCTGGCGGACATGGACGGGGAGGCTGGCGTAGAGGTGCCAGCGGACGCCTTTTGGGGCAGCTGGCCTTGAGGGGCTGGCGGACACGGAAGGGATGGCCGGCACAGAGGTGCTAGCAGACGCAGATGGGACGGCTGGCCCGGAGGGGCTAGCGAATCTGGAGGGGGCGGCCGGTGTAAAGGTGTTAGCGGGCGCAGATGGGATAGCTGGCCCTGAGGGGCTGGCAGAGACTTTCATCGCACTCCATCACGGCGACTGCTAATGCTGTTGTCGTTGTTGCTGCTGTTGCAGCAGCTACTACTGTTACTGTTGTTGTAGTAACAACATCAGCAGTAGCCGCCCTTCTTGTTTGTTGGTGACATCAGCAGTAACGTCATCAATGACGTCAGCTACAAGGTCAGTAGTGGAACTGACGTCAACAGGGACGTTTGCAGTGACATCAGCCAAGGGTGGCTGATGTAAGCAAGGCCTAACACGTTGCTGCTGCAACCACTGTTACGTTAGCTGCTATGCTACTATAGCTGCTACTATTGCTCCTGATACTACTGTTGCTACTGGTACAACGGCTGTTGCTATGGTTTCTGTAGTTGCTGCTCTAGTTGCCACTACTACTACTGCTATTGCTACGGCTGCTGTTGCTCCCTCTACTCTTGCTAATGCTACTAACGTCAATAGTGACGTCAGTAGTAACGTCATCGGTGACATCAGTAGTGACGTCAATGCTCGCGGCTGATGTCACTATAGTTAACACTGCTATTTCCACTATTGCTATTGCTGCTACTATTGCTGTAGTGGCTGCTACTACTACTGCTGTAGCTTTTGCAGCAGCTTCTGTTGCAACCGCTGCATCAGCTACTGTTGGTGTTGTTGCTACTGCGGCTGCTAATGGTATTGCTCCAGCTACTACGGCTGTGGCAGGAGCTGCTGTGGCTGCCGTTGCTGCATTGACAGTGCTACTGCACTCTGTTGCTGCCAGGGCAGGAGCTTTTGCCACAACAACATGATCGAGGGTGGGGGTGCTCTCCTTAGTCCTCGGCTGTGCTGAGTGCTGGGTTCCGCGATTTTTCTTTTGCTTCCCTCTTTTCTCGTTCGTAGTCACTGCTCACTGCTACTGTAGCTATGCGCAATTGCCGTGACCGTTGCTGCTGCTGGTGTTGCAGGCCGTTACTGCTATTGCTACTACTGGCTACTACTGTTCCTGCCTGTAGCTGCTACTGTTGTTGCCCGCTGTTAGCTGCTGCTGTGCGCTACGGGCTGCTACTGTTCGCTGCTGCTGCTACTCCTGCTGCCGGCTTCTTGTTAATCTTCCACTATACATATTTCTCCTCTTGTGGTGGACGTGAGTGCACAGGGCATGCTGGTACAGTGAGTGGAGGCGACGCACCATGAAGGCACACAATCCCCATTCTTCCTCACCAGTGGTCGCCTTCATCCTGACCGCATGACCCGTCATCATCATCATCCAGGCCTGATACACTTGTTGTGTCCTTTGGCATTCATGGCAAACCTACTTTAGTAATAACTGCTCATTGCCTGCTTTAGCATGAGACACCTATGTCAGACCTGCAACTTTGACTTTGTTTAGACACAAAACATGTCACTTCATAAGTGACGCACGGCGTACCCCACTTGGGGTGCGCGGATTTTTCTCGCGCCCTTTTCGAGGCTGTCGAGGGCTTTCACCCTCGAGCGAGCTCGATCGCCAGCGAGCTTCGCTCGGTGGCGTGACGGGTGCGATCGACTGGCGATCGCACCCGTAGGACTAGGGTATCTTGTTACCTAGGCACTTGTACTTTTTTCGTTAAGCTGCCGCCATGGAGTTTTGGACCTAGCGTAGCCTACGGTCCACCATTTGAAGAACCGCTTGTTTCTATGGCTTTGTAGGAAGCTTCTCATGGTATCGGAGCCATGGTAGACAACAGCGAGTGGTGTATCTAGGCGGCGCCAAGCAAAAAGAGTGGCGGCCGAGTTGAGTGCGGAAGTAGATCCGCGCGGCTATCGCGAAAGTAGGCTGCACGAGGCACAAGGGACGTGGAAACATCACCCCTAGGCCGCGCCCTGCTAGTGGAGGCGGCGAAGGAAGGGTTTGCTCATGTGAGAGTGAAAGTGGCAAGGGGAGAGCGCCCAAATGCCACCTACACCTCTCACGAGGTGACAGCGGGGTCTCTCGCCCCTACATGAGTCTGTGCAGGTCCCAGGTGGCCTGGCAACAGTCCCTAGGACAAGACAGGAGGTTCCTATTGAGCGTCAGGCTCGCGGCAAAAAACTGGGCACAAAGTGGGCCCGGCGAATTGCTACCGGAGTTTTCTTTGGCAGCAGAGGGAAGCTCACAACTCTTGGACAGTGCCCCTAGGTCCTAAGCACCCAGCTAGGAGCCATGAGTGTAGCGGGATCTGCAGGGGGAGGGGCCAGTGCGAACGTTGGTGCTAGCACCGGTGGCGGTGCCGGTGCCGGCGCTACCTCGACCGGAGTGACATGGGATGAACTGAGCAAAGTTCTGTCCCACAAATACCTAACACCCCCGCCGCTAGGTGTGCGAGACTTTCTCACTTGGAAGGATGTTTTCCTTTCATGGGCGGCGGAGCATGGTCTTGAGGACTACTACCTAGCTCCACCGCCCGATGATACCGATGTGCGGGTGCTCCTTAGAGCATTTAATGCTCTGATTTGCGCGCTTCCAGAGGACCAGCAGTAAGCTCTCCGACAGTTCCGCTTTGGTGGCAAAGGGGAGGACCCCGTGAATGCGCGTAGTGGCGATCCTCGACCTCACGATGCATGGAAGCATCTAGCCACTCGAAAGGAGGAGCAAGGAATGGCCCTAGTGATCTCCCTGCAGGAAAAACTCCGCAACCTCCGTCCAAAACCGGGTGCCCCTGTTGCTGAGTATAGGGACGCTGCCATGGATCTTCGCCGGCGCCTTCTCGGCCTTGGTGCCTCCTGCTCCATCCTCGAGTGGCTGGATCCTGTCCTCCTGCACCTCGGCGAGCCGTACAATGACTTCCGGCGCGGTTTGCTTCGGAGGTTGAAATTCGTTGACATCGAGAGCACCGACCTGGTGGAGGTGTTTGAGGAGCTGCGCAACTATGAGGACATCATACAAGGCGAGGCACGGGAAGATGAGGGTGTAGCAGCGAGCGCATTTGTGCACCAGGGCGGAGGCACCTTTCATCCCTCACAACAGCATGTGAGTGGAGGAGGCGGGGGAGGAAGGGGAGGCGCGGGAGGCCGAGGCGGGCAAGGCGGCAGAGGGGGAGGTCGCAACCAAGCAGCAGGAAAACGCACATGCAACTACTGCGGACAACCCGGTCACTACTGGAGGGCCTGCCCGACTCTTCAACGCATCATGACTCCCTCTGCGCAGCAGGCACATCCAGCGGCTGGCCAGACATCTACGTCGTTCACACCACCGAGTCAGCACCTCTCCCCTCCAGCATGGGTTACTCAGGCTGTGGCTGGACCACGAGCGCCGGCATCCTTTGGGGCGGCAGCTTTTGGTCCACAGCAGTTCAGTTACCCATGTATCCAGCCTTCTCTGCTTCACATCCGCAGCAGTATCAGGGGTCTGCCTTCATGTCCCCGTACGTGAGAGCACCAGATCCTGTTCCAGCATGGGCACAGAGGGTGTACACTGAGACGACCGAGCCACAGCAGCCCTTTCCCCTTCCACCC
This sequence comes from Penium margaritaceum, assembly GCA_023375785.1. Classification (NCBI taxonomy): domain Eukaryota; kingdom Viridiplantae; phylum Streptophyta; class Zygnematophyceae; order Desmidiales; family Peniaceae; genus Penium; species Penium margaritaceum. The sequence goes on along the minus strand of SZWC01001386.1, from coordinate 108,606 downwards.
GGATCAGGGTGGGGCACACCCATGGAGCTGCACCCACCTGAGCCGACTGCCAGCCCACAGCCAGCAGGTCACCGGTTGGGTCACACTCACATCACTACATCGCATGCATTGCCTATGCATGAGTGGCTATTTGACACTGCAGCATCGCATCATATGTCGCCGCACCATCAGCTGTTTGTCACATTGCATGCTGCATGCGATGTTGAGGGTGTGAAGAATGGGTCTGGGGAAGTGTTGCCTGTTGAAGGTGTGGGAATGGTGGCTCTTCAAGCACCAGGCGGGGCTCTGTGGCTGACTGGTGTACTGTATGTGCCACGGCTGAAAGTGAACTTTTTGTCGGGGGGGCAACTAGATCAACAAGCTAATGTGTCCGCACTTACCCAAAACCAGCGCTGCATGCTGTTTGATGTGTCTGGTGCCTTGTTGGTTGATGAACCGTTGCACACTGACATGCTGTACAAACTGACTCTCTTCCCCTTCGTTCAATCACCAGTGAACAGTCCCCAAGTACACGTTGTTACAAACACTGATGTAACACACACTGAACTCATCCACCGTTGTCTTGTGCACATCAACACTGAAACAGTCGGCGACTTACTGAAATACACCCCAGCACATGGCATCCTCCCCAGCAACTGTCCTCACGGTCTCAAAGCAGACACGTGTCTTGAGTGTCATGAAGGGAAGGCACATCGGCAAACTTTCCCCAAGTCAGATAGTGTAACAACCAAACCGCTGGCACTGGTACATGCGAACCTGACGGGACCGATGCCAGTACCATCAGTCCAATACGGGTCACAGTACGTCTTGACTTTAACTGATGACAACAGCCGCTTCCGTTGGGCTTTCCTGCTAAAAACTAAAGCAGATGCACAGCGTGCAATTGCTGAATGGAGTCCTTTGGCTGAGAGACAGACTGGCTGTTCATTAATCAAGCTAAGAACAGACAGAGGAGGAGAGTTTCTTGGCACATTGAAAGCAGAACTGAAATTGAGAGGAGTCGAACACCAAAGTACTGCCCCATACAGCCACAACAGAATGGAGTGGCTGAACGTTGGCACAGAACCCTTGGTGATGTGTTACGCACACTGCTTACTGAGTCCGGTCTGTCATTTGGGTTTTGGGAAGAGGCTGTAAAATGTATTACCTGGGTTGGAATCGAATGCCACAAGGGCCACTGCCCAAGTCTGTCACTCCCTGGGAACGCTGGTTCAAAGAAAAGGCTGACCTCAGGCCGGCCAGGGTGTGGGGTACAATGGCCTGTGTGTGGTTTGCACCACCACAACGAGAGAACAAACTAAGTCCACGTGGTCGGTGGTGTTTGTCGGGGTCTCCCATGCCTCCAAGGCATGGTGATTTTGGGACCCCACAAACCATTGTTTTTGTTGAGAGTTGGGACACTTCCTTCTTGGAACACATGCCCTATAAGTCATTTCGCACACTACGTCATGCACCCACTCTTGCATCTCGAGAGCAATGCCCCGAGTACGCGAGTGTACCCGTGTTCATACCTACTCAAGTACAAGAGTCAGGTCACAGGACTCAACTGAAGAGAGACAAGGACATGTCTGAGCCTATTCCAAGAGATCTGCTCTCGCCCTCAGACTTGGCTAGCTCAAACTCCAGTGACACTCAGGTACCACCAGGCCTCACGCCGCTGACCCCCCTTGTGGAGGCACAGAGTAAGGAAACACCACCACCCGTACCTCCACGGCGATCTCTGCGTGATGTGCCCAGAGTCAACTACAAACAGTTCTACCACACTGTCAGCACGGCAACTACTGATCACACTGCAACAGAACCGCAGACCGTGACTGAAGCGAGGGGACGTCAGGATGCTGCAGAGTTGGAAAAAGCAATGGCTGCAGAACTAAACGCACTGCTTGAGCATGAAGTGTTTGAGTTAGTGCCCTTGCCACCTGGTCAGAAGGCCATTGATGTTAAATGGATGTTCAAGTTGAAGAGAAACCTCACGGGCCTGATTGAGAAGTAAAAAGCCAGACTGGTGGCAAAATCAAATCCCAGGGCAGGACTTCACGGACACATACGCCCCTGTGGGCAAGTACGAGACCAGCCGCGCATTGCTTGCAGTGGCTGCACGTGAGGACTGGGAAATCCACCAAATGGATGTCAAAAATGCCTTTTTGAATTGGCCACTGGAAGAGGAACTCTATGTGCAGCAGCCAGAGGGCTTTGAGGACGGTACTGACCGGGTATGGCTCTTGCTCTCGGCTCTCTATGGCTTGAAACAAGCGCCTCGGTGCTGGAACAAAGAGATCCAACACACCTTGAAGAGTGGTGGGTTCACATAGAGTCTTTGCGACCCCTCACTATTTTTACAATGGTCGGAAGGTCTACCTGTCGCTCTGTTAGTCTACGTGGATGATTTGCTGATCTTTTCTCCCTCCCTCACACTCATCACACAAGCCAAAGCACTGCTCACGGACAACTACAGAATGACAGATCTGGGTGAGGCACAAAACTTCCTTGGCATGACTATCATACGTTATCGCACATCACGGACACTGACATTTCATCAAGGTCGCTTTATTGCTCACCTCACTGCACGCTTCCAACACCTGGTCCAGCACCTCGCACGACAAACCACTCCCATGAGCCCTGACGTCTACGCACATCTCTTGGATGCACGCACCACGGACTATGGCCCTGACACAGATCCTACACTCTACCAACAGATCACCAGCAGCCTCTCATATCTTGCGTCAACAACACGTCCTGACATTGCGTGTGCAGTCAATGTGCTCGCTCAGTTCAGCCAGCAACCATGCAGTACACACCAGAAAGCTTTGCTGAAGCTGTTGCGTTATGTGTTGGACACTGCCGCTTTAGGTCTAGTGTTTGCCCCTGCCACCGGTCCTGTTATGGATGGTTACCGTGACAGTGATTATGTCCGTGATCGTGCAGCTTGCAGTCGGGGCGGTTATGTGTTTCATGTTTGGGGAACTGCCGTGTCTTGGCGGAGTGCAAAACTGTCGTGTGTCGCACGCAGCGTGGCTCAGGCCGAATACATGGCATTGGGTGAAGCAACATGTGAGGGCATCTGGCTTGCACGACTGCTTGAAGAACTAGGTGTGCACACAATTGCTGTACCCGTACACAATGACAGCTCAGCCGCACGCCGCATTGCAGCAAATCACGGTGTGTTGCATCCACGCACAAAGCACATCAGCATCGAACATCACTTTGTCCGAGAGGCGGTTGATGCTGGGACTGTGGCGGTGTGTCCCATCAGTGGGAAGGCACATTTGGCAGATTTTCTCACCAAAGCTCTGTAATCCTCTTCTCTGCTGCTTTGACTCCAACAACTGGGCTGCATACCTGCTGCACTCCCGTCTAAGGGGGCGAGTTAATCTTCCACTGTACATATTTCTCCTCTTCTGGTGGCCATGAGTGCGCAGGGCATGCTGGTACAGTGAGTGGAGGCGACACACCATGAAGGCACGCAATCCCCATGCTTCCTCACCAGTGGTCGCCTCCATCCTGACCGCATGACCCGTCATCATCATCATGCAGGCCTGATACACTTGTCGTCTCCTTTGGCATTCATGGCAAACCTACTTTAGTCATAGCTGCTCTTTGCTTGCTTTAGCGTGAGACACCTATGTCAGACCTGCAACTTTGACTTTGTTTAGACACAGAATATGTCACTTCATAAGTGACGCACGGTGTGCCCCACATGGGGTGCACGGATTTTGCTCGCGCCCTTTTCGGGGCTGTGGAGGGCTTTCGCCCTCGAGCGAGCTCGATTGCCAGTGAGCTTAGCTCGCTGGCGTGACGGGTGCGATCGACTAGCGATCGCACCCGTAGGACTAGGGTATCTTGTTACCTAGGCACTTGTACTTTCTTCGTTAAGCCGCCGCCATGGAGTTTTGGACCTAGCGTAGCCTACGGTCTACTATTTGAAGAAACGCTTGCTACTATGGCTTCGTAGGAAGCTTCTCACTTCTACTGCTGCTCGTTGCTCGTTGCTTGCTGCTACTCGCTTCTTGCTACTGCTGTTACTACTTGCTACTTCTAGTGCTGCTTGCTCTTCGTTGCTCGCTGTTGCCCGTTGTTGTAGTTGTTATTGCTACTACTACTTTTACTGCTGCTGGCGCTGCTACTGGTGCCTGCAGCTGCTGTTGTTGCTCCATGATGCTACTGGCTGTAGCAGTTACCACTTGTTGCAACAGCTGCTGGTTGCTAGCTAGGTGCTGCATGCTGCGCACTGCTATTACTGTTACTATGTTGGCAATAGTAGATTCGCAGTCACTTTCCTTGCGGTGTTGTCGCCACGTGCGTTAGCGCGGCTCCAGTGTTGGCTGGTCGTGCCGGCCGTGAGTCCACCTCTGCTACCACCGTCGTGGGGTCAGCGCTGCAAAAAACATTTGGCAGCAATTTTCCTCGCGTCGGGAGCGTTTTTAAAGACGCCACCCGGTGGGTCAATGCTACCGGAGAAAATCCGGCAGCATTTCCCCTGCATGGGCGCGTTCTGGGGACCGCAAGTATTGAATGGACCTGTTTGCTAGTGTTCAGCTACTTCTGCTGTGCTTTGGCTATGATACCAAGCTTGAAAACCTAACGCAACACGTTGGGGCAATAGCGTTATTAACGAAGTGTACAGGAACCCACCCTTGTTGATTAGGCTGGCCCCTTAGTCTGCTACACCAGAGTCTGAGAGCTCTGGCGTTGTCACTAAGAAACGCTTGCGCGAGAGTTAGCGCCAGACAACAACTGAAAAATGGAAATGACTGATTAGGAAGTGAGAATGAGCAACAATGGGAGACCCCTCCAAGTTCTAGCTCCCTCCCTGATCCGTAGACCTTGTCACTCAATTTCTAAGCCAATCAAGAAAAGGACCTTTTTTTTGGCAGGCAGGGTTTTCTCGATGAGCCCTACTAGACAGCCGACAGCCCAAAACCCGGGCATCATCCATTTTGCCTGAAATATGGACCATACCATAAAACGCACTTTTCAAATGCAATCGTGTAGTCATAATCACCTAGGAAAATGATTGCCAACAATGAGTTATAGACGCCTAAACCCAGGCGGCGTCTACGCTAGGCCTTGGTCCCAATAGAGCCCAAACAACATGAAACATAGACCCTAAGCAGAGCATGGTACTGCACGTACAACAGTGCACTTAGACCCAGCACTGGACGCATGCAGAGAGCATCTGCAGCGACAGTGACTGTCGGTGGCACGACTGTCGAGGAGGTCTGCCGAGGACCTGAGCACGTTGGAGGGAGGAGGCTCGAGCAAGATGCTTGTAGGGCTCAGCGTGCTTCGGCTCCACCAGACGACACTTCAGCAGCGTCGCATCTTGTCGTCAGTCATCTACACGCCAATGTACACAAGCCAAGAGGACAAAACAGAGTACAATGAGAGATGCGCGAAAACCAACAGACGTAGTAGGAGGGAAGCAGGTGCGGGGAACGACAGGGTTGGGTAGGGGAGATGTACAAAGTCACACAACTTTTAATCTTTTGGTGATCCAAGAAAGATGATAATGGACACGTACCAAACACAAATACCTCTTGCATCACACTACGGGTGACGCATGCGGTAGGGTTAGACCATCCTTGCATGTGGTGTAGTCATTGTTCTAAGCATGTAGGAGCATGGGATGTGAAGGGAGAGGAGCATTGGGAGACTTCCATGTGTGACACGCCATGGCTCAAACCTAGTGGTACATAGTGAGACTAAAGAATGAGTACAATGAGAGTGAGATTGAGAAGCTGCCAGGAAGCTTCCTAGCCTTATTGCTTGTTGCTGACGTGGTGACACTGTCTAGTCAGCTGGCGTACTAGCAAACAAGCAGGTGCAAGAAACAACAAGGGTTACGCTAGGATGACGCACAAAGCCTGATAAGCTCCAATAGCTTTGCGATGTACAGAGAAATGGAAATTGACAAGCACACAGCATAAACACTCATTGCGGTGCACGGCGAGTGACGCGCACAATGTCAGTTTGCTTTAAAACTGGCCGAAAACCACTGTTTTGGTCATAAATCTGTGGAGAGGCATCCAAATGCAACACCATTTGAACCTAGAGATGAAAAATCTGGTGGATGCTACGACTGGTCACATGTATAGGTCTGGCATCATTCAGTGGACAGACAATGCAAAAGATGCAAATCAGGCTCAAGAGACAGTCCACCGAGAAAAATCAAGTGGCTTTCAAAAAAGTGCAGAGCACCTGAGACGTCGTGGAAGCTGTCTGGTAGCTGTTGGTGCATGGAACCACCACCCATTGGTGATCTGGTGCCAGTTGGGTGTGCATCAGGGATCTCCACAAGCATGGACATGGCCGAGTGGTCTCAGTAAGCTGTACAAACAGAAGAGGACGACTGACACCACAACACTCCTCCATGATCTGATGGTACGCAGGTCATTATATGTACAGAACTGACACGGGTGCGCGACGAGATGCTCAACAATCCGTGCTCACACACCCCACTCTCAACCACTCTTAGGCACGGGGCAAATCCCGACAAAAATGAATGGCCACCATGAACGTTCCGCGCTTCAATGCCTTGGTCAGGAAGTTAGCCTGATACGTGTTTGTGCCGACGTAGATGACGGAGATCACCTGTCTCTCTACAAGATCACCCACAAAGTGATCTTCAACAGCAACGTGCTTTGTGCATGAATGAAACACACCAGAGTTCTCTGCAATGGACAACACACTCTGATTTTCACATTGTAGAATGTCGCAAGGCAGAGACCGTTACAACTCACAAAACAGACGTTGCAGGCACACCACCTTTGCAGCCCGAGCCCCTTGTGAATTATACATAGCCTTTGATGAGCTATGTGCAATACTACCCTGCATGCCGTTACGCCATGAGACATCGGTGTCGCCTAGAGATGACACGTAGCGTGTGATGTTACGCCCATTAGGGCTCCACACCGAGTCAGTGTTTGTGTAGTTGTTGACAACCACCAAACACTATCGTCAAAAGCAGAGTCTGAGATACGGCGTGAAAAGCACGTACCGCACCACTTGCATGGCCGTGTGAAGGGATGTTGCCCAAGGACACTACGAGAACTTTGCAAGGATGTTGACGACAAAGACGATGTTGGGTCGTGTGGTAGTAGCCAAGTATATCAAAGAGCCGATGAGGCACAAATACAGGGCCACGTCCACTGTCTCCTTCAGGTGTGCTTGATCATCCACCTTTAGAGCATCCTTCCCGTCAGGTATGATGGGTGTGGAGACTGTGGGAACTGCATCAAGGAGATAAGTAAACCGTTACCCCACAACGTAAGTGTAATGTGCCTAATGTAATAAGAGTGTATGCAGCTGACGATCACGTACGATATCCATCCCAAGAAACACAGTTGTAGGAAGAAGGTGCTTCATCTTGTAGGCCATCTGAAGGATTGCCTTGGCCTCCTTCATGGCCTCCATCGAAGGGGATACAATCACAACATCATCTACATAGACCACGATTGCAGTGAAGCTCTTAGCAACACATGTAAGAAAGAGGGTCGGGTCGGCATCACTCTGCACGTACCCGACACATGTTAGTGTGTCAGTGATCTCTTGGTTCTAGCTCCAAGGTGACTGCTTCAGGCTGTACGAGGCCTTCCGCAAGCGCCAGACCTTGTCAGTGACCTCAAATCTTGGTGGTTAAACCATGTAGATCTCCTCCTCTAAACTTCCATGGAGGAATGCGTTGTTCACATCCATCTGGTGTAGCTCCCAGTCATGGTGAACAACAATACCAAACAGGGCACGAGTGGTGGTCATATGGCCAACAGGTGTAAATGTGTCAGCGAAATCCATGCCCTCAACCTGTGAAAACCCCTTGGCTATCAAGCGTACGTTGTAGCTCTCTAGTGTACCGTCAGGCTTCACCTTCTTAAAAAAGACCCAGTTGGCATGTACAACCCTCCATCGAGGCGGAAGGCCGACAAGCTCATAGACACTGTGCTCACGGATGGCTCTAAACTCATCCTCACAGGCAACACGCCACTGCTATGCATCGTCAGTTGAGAGTGCCTGACTCAACGTGCCTGAATCAGGCGTCATCGAGGGAGAACTCAGGGTGGCCGAAACGCATGCCTATGGACTTGGTTTGACCACGACAAAATCATCCGTGGCATCGCATGCAACCAAGAACTCATGAGATACCAACTCGTGGCCAATACGGTTCGCTGGATGCACCTTCATGTAGGCTACGCGTACACTCTGGTCAAGCGACTTTGTGCAAGGCTCGCCACTGTGAACACTATGGGTCAGGCGTCTAGTCGCCAAGTCAGCCGTCTGTTGACCCCTGGATGCCAGTGGTCGGAGACGACCATCGGGCTCACACGAGTATCCCCATGCTAAGGCGCTCACCTCAGACTGTAGAGGAGGCTGTTTGGCCATAGCTGTAGGGGAAGTAGGTGCATGCACAGGAGTAGGTGTGATCAGAGATGCTGTCACTAGCGCATGATCAGATATGCAAGAGGCGATATGTTGAGAAATTGCCCCTCTGCATGCCCAAATGCGGCGCCGGCGAGCCGCCAGAAAGTGGAAACTCTGTGCTGGCGGATCTGGATACTCAAAGATTGCTCGGATCCTAAAATGGATGAATGTCCCTTAAATTTGACGAGTCGATAAATCTGGTGGAAGTTGTTTCACCGGAATCGAACAAGTATCAACGGAGATATGGCCTTCCAAAGTTGGGGTGTGCGCAGGGGCTCTGTGAGTCGGCTGTGACTCAAAATCCGGTGGATAATTAACCAGACCGAGTAACAAACATACCATCTGGAGGAATTGCTCCGGAAGACCTGCCGAGGTGTCTGGTGGATGATTCACCTGATCAGGTGGATCATCCACCTGATCCTGTAGTGCAGGTTGTTCCTGAGGGCCAAAATCATGGCTCGGCGTCCAAAACTCAGTAGTACGTTTTGTTACTCGGGGACTTCGTAAAAACTCCAACTGCAGGTCCACGGACAGGTTTCAAACCTCGTCACACCCCATCACCAAACTCGACCCAAGAGTGGGGGAGGTATGTGGAAAGAGTGCAGGAGATCCCTACACCACGTGCAATAGAATCTGCGCCTTGGGAAAGGCGCTTCACAAGTGAAGGAAGGCGCCACGACGAGTGGCGGCGTCAGGCTTCTGTGGTGGCTGAGACCTATGCTTCGACAAGCGTAACTTGGGCTACGCTTGGCCAAGTTACACATGGTTTGGTGCATTGGAAAGCTCATGACTAGCCCTATAGATGTTGTGACCATGTCCATGCACAAAAAAAAACTGACGCAAAATGCCGTTATTCCCTTCGCAAACTAACTGTCTCGACATTACTGCTCACATAGCATGAGGCGACCAGAAAGCTCACGCTTAGTCTCAGATTCGCCCAAAAACAGAAGACGTGGACCACTAGAGCCGATCAGACAAACTCTGGGACCGCACCATGCGGATTCCTCCTGACAAAGGGTTATGGGCCCACGGGTCTGATAGCCTCCAACGTTCACGTCTTCCGCAGTGCACGGGATCGTCATCTTAGATGTCGCCTTGAAGTTCTGAGAACCTGTTGGAGTAGCAGCTGCACACATGGCACAAAAGGAGACGCAGCCCATTTAGAAGTATGCAGGCGGTCTGGACTTTGCGCTATGGAGGTGGCAGTTCGAGCTGCACCTCTCGCATAAGGGGCTATTGGATGTCATGTTGGGAAAGGAGGTGCTCGTAGAGGCAACTGTTGTGGAGGCGGAGAAGCAGGCCTTTGAAAAGAAGGGCACGGAGGTGCTCATGCTCCTGGTGTCTGGGACAGCCAAGTCATAGTGGGGCTATTTCCAAGGCAGTAAGCTCGCAACCAAAGCTTGGCAAAAGCTCTGTGCCATCCACCAATCCAAGTCGCTCGCGAACAAAATCTTCGCGATGAAGCGGCTCCTCACGGTGAGAATCAAGGAGGGAGATGATGTCATCTCCGCCATGCAGCAGATCAATTTGCTTGCCTCGCAATGCAACAACGTGGGGTGGAATATCGACACACAGCTGCAAGAAATGGCCCTCCTCATGGCCCTACCTGATAGTTGGATTCCACTCATCATCGTCCTTGAAGGATGGTTAGAGGATAAGCTTACCTAAGGCCCTGTCGTAGAGTACATCCGCAACGAGGCGTAGCGACGGAGCTACGGGGCGACCTCGTCTTCCTCATCAGCCCTCGTCACCAAAACTCATGGTGGTGGAAGCGGGGGCGGAGGAGGCGGCGGAAAAGGCGTCAACAAGAAGGGCGCCAAGAAAGGTGCATGCCGCAACTGTGGCAAGGAGGGCCATTGGGCCCGTGAGTGCGAGGAGGAGACGAAGACCGGTGGCAAAAACATCAAGGGCAGGTCGCTCCTCAACGAAAACAAGAACCACTTCCTCAAGAAGGCCAACAGGAGGTGCCTGGATTCTGGGGCCGAGGAACACATCCAAGTCGAGAAGGTATGGTTCATCACCTACGAGAAGTCCTCCAAGTCAATGGTGGTCGCGAACGACAAAGTCAAGCCGGCGGCCGGCCATGGCGACGTGGAGGTGGAAGTCGTGGTGGGCGGTAAGAAAGAGTTGTGCACAATTTGTGATGTGCAGCACGTCCCCGGCCTGGCTGACATCCTGAGTGTCAGCCGCTTGACTGATAAGGGGTATGAGGTGCTCTTCGGCAAGAAAGGCGCAGTGGTGCGCATCGACGGCGACGGTGACAGCAAAGCGCGAGGGTGGTCTATACATTGTAGAGACCAAGGTGGTCCCCACGGCATCAAACGCAGCAGACTCGCAGGAGCGCGTCGTCAACATGGCCAAGGGAGGAAGCGCTGATTTGGAGCTCTGGCACCGACGGTTGGGGCATTTGTCACCTGCAACCGTAAAGGAGATTGCGAAGCGCGACATGGTGTACGGCCTCATCATTGACTGTATAGATGCGGTAGCAGATGCAGTAGCGCACAAAAAAAATGAGCCTTGCATTTTGGGCAAGGCACGGCGCAAGCCGTTCAACGCGAACGAGGCTCGCACAAAAGAACTGCGGGAGTTCGTACATAGTGACGTGTGCGGACCATTCAAAACGCAGTCAAACAGCAGCTTGAGATACTTGATCACCTTCATCGATGACTACAGCAGGAAGCTCTATGTTTACTTCATGAAGCGGAAAGGCGAGGTCTTGGACCGGCTGAAGGAGAACATCGCAGCAGTGGAGTGGCATACTGGCCGGAAGGTCAGAGCGCTACGCAACAACAATGGCGGAGAGTACGTGGGCTGCAGCAGGTGGATGAAGCAGCAAGGCATGAAGTGGGAACCCACTACGCCATACTCGGCACAGTCAATGGAGTGGCGGAGTGGGCAAACCAGACGCTACTCAACATGGTGGGGACCATGCTTGCGGATGCGGGGTTGCCGCGAGGGTTCTGGGCGGAGGCTGTGCATATAGCAAGCTACACCATCAACCTCACCCCCAACAGCTGTGCTGAAGGGTAAGGGCGGCTGGAAGACGCCGCAGGATGTTTGCAGCAGGCGCAAGCCAAACATGGCTCACCAGAAGGTGTTCAGGTGCAAGGCGCACGCGATGGTGCAGGCGCCGCAACGACACGACAGCAAGCTGGAACCATGGGCGAAGCTGTGCTTGTTCCTCGGCTACGAGAGCGTGCAAAATGCGTATCGGCTCTGGGACCCGTGTACGTAAGAGATCATCGAGTTTGACAAGCAGCAGAGCTTCAGCAGCAGCACCAATGACATGAGCGTCGGGAACACTCCAAAACAGGGGAAGTGGTTCCAGCTCCTTGACAACGAGAAGGATTCGGTGGACGCAGAGGTCGATGATGCGGCGTCTGAGCGCGGCGGTGCAACAGGTGCAGCAGCCAACGCAGAGGAATCCAACAATGATGCAGCTGGGCTGGAGATCCGGCAGAATGATCCGTTGAAGGAGGCACCGCGGGTGCCAAAGCGCACACTCCCGGTGGAGTTCGCGTCGGGGCATCGGTGAAAAATCTTCCAGATGCACCACCCGTCCGGTCTATGGTTCACCGGAATGGGAGAGATCCTTGGGGAGCCATCCGGTCAAGGATTCACCGGAGCGGGCAAAGTTGGAAGGATTGCAGTAGAGCAACGAGATGCCACCAAATCTGCCATGCCGTAGAGGGAGGCAACAGAGAGCGGAGAAGCATTTCGATGCAGGCACCAGTCGATGGATCGGCATGACGAGGTGCATGCTGGCTGCATCAATGGAGACGACAACCATTCAAGAGGCGCTTGCGTGGCCCGAGGGGAAACAGTGGGATGCTGCCATCAAGTCGGAGTTGGCGTCCATTGCTGAAAATGACACGTGGTAGCTGGTTGACAAGCCGAAAGACGCCAAGGTCATCGGCTCCAAGTGGGTCTTCAAGACCAAGTTCACAAAGGAAGGTGTGGTTGACAAGTATAAGGCGCGGCTTGTGGCAAAGGGGTACGCACAGCGTAAGGGTGAGCACTACGATGAGACGTTCCCCCCCGTTGCCATGTTCACAAGCATCCGGGCGATCCTTGCAGTGGCAGCTGTGAAGGACATGGAGCTACACCAGATGGACGTAAAGACGGCCTTCCTCAACAGCATTATCGACAAAAAAATCTACATGGAGGTGCCGGAGGGGGTGGAGGCGCCGGAGGGCAAGGTGTGCAAGCTACAAAAGTCCTTGTATAGGCTAAACCAATCGCCCCTATGCTGGTACCAACAGATGGACAACTTCATGGCACAACTCGGCTTCAAGCGCTGTGAGGCGGATCACAGTGTGTACATGCGGCGTAGCAAGAAGCTCTATCAGATTTTTACACTCTACGTGGATGATCTGATCTTGTGCTCTTCAGACCTGCCGAGCCTACAGCAGCTGAAAGAGCAGTTGAGGAGCAGGTTCCAGATGTCGGACATGGGGGAGCTGGAGTTTTACCTCGAGGTGAGCATTACTCAAAACTGGAGGGCGCACACGCTTGATCTGGGGCACGCCAAATACGTGGCCGAGGTACTGAAGCGATATGGCATGGAGGATTGCAATCCAGTGTGCAGTCCGGTCTCCACGACCTGTGAACCGAGTGGGGCAATGGCGCCACAAACCAAAGAAGAGCGGGAGGATATGGCAGGGGTGTCCTACCAATTGACGGTGGGCAGCCTCATGTATGCCATGGTCACGACTCGACTGGACTTGGCCTACGCGGTGGGCCAAGTGAGCAAGTACGTGGCCGATCCAGGGCCACTACACTGGCAAGCGGTCAAGTGCATCCTCCGCTACTTGCAGACAAAGCGGAATGCGCGCCTGAGGTTCGACGGCAAGGGGCGGGCGGACTCCTTGTGTCTGGTCTGCTACACGGATGCAGACCACGCTGGGGATGTGGACAAGCGGAAGTCCACATCCGGCTACGTGTTCTTCCTTGCTCGTGCACCGGTCTCTTGGTGTAACAAGAAGCAGGACTGCGTCACCACCTCCATAGTGCAAGCAGAGTACATCGCTCTGGCCGAGGCGGTCAAGGAGGTGGTGTGGCTCCGCAGGTTGCTGGGGGAGCTGGACGTGCCGCAGCAGGAGCCTACGGTGGGGCAAGAGGACAACACCGGCTCCATCTCGCTGACCAACAACCTGACGCAGCACAGGAGGACGAAGCATATCAACGTGCGTTACCACTACGCACGAGACATGGTCGAAAAGGGGCAGGTGGTGCTGCAGCACTGCAGCACGCACAACATGCTTACGGATTGGTTGACCAAAGGGCAACCCGCAGACCAGCAGGTGATGAGCGTGGTCGGACTTGGGATGACCAGCTATGATGGCCTGGAGGGTGCAGCGGAAGATGAGTGAGAGCAAGGAAGAGGAGTGGGCATGGTAGGTACAAGGGGGAAAATGTTGAAAAACTGCCCGTTCGCATGTCGAAGTGCGGCGCCGGGTGGCGGCGACGAGCCACCAGAAAGTGGAAATTCTGCGCCGGCGGATCTGGCGACTCAAGGATTGTTCAGATCCTAAAATGGATGACTTCCCCTTAAAGTTGACGAGTTGATGAATCCAGCGGAAGTTTTTTCACTGGAATTGGACAAGTCTCGAGGGAGATATGGCCTTCCAAAGTTGGGGTGTGCACAGTGGCTCTGGGAGCCGGCTGCGACTCGAAATCCGGTGGATAATCGACCGGACCAAGTAACAAGAATACCAGCTGGAGAAATTTCTCCAGAAGGCCTGCGGAGGTGTCCGGTGGATAATCCACCTGATCAGGTGGATCATCCACCGGATCCTGTAGTGCAGGTTGTTACTTACGCACTTGGCCAAAATCATGGCTCGGCGTCCGAAACTCAGTGGTACGTTTTGTTACTTGAGGACTTCGTCAGAATTCTGACTGCAGGTCCACGGACAGGTTTCAAACCTCGCCACACCCCATCACCAAACTCGATCCAAAAGTGGAGGAGGTACGTGGAAACAGTGCAGGGGATCCCTACACCACGTGCAATGGGACTGGCGCCTTGGAAAAGCGCTTCGCACGTGAAGGAAGGCGCCACGACGAGTGGCGGCGTCAGGCTTCTGTGGTGGGTGAGACCTGCGCTTCGGCAAGCGTAACTTGGGCTACGCTTTGCCGAATTGTGCATGGTTTGGAGCGTTGGAAAGCTCATGACTAGCCCTATAAATGTTGTGATCATTTCCATGCACAAAAAAAGAAAAGCAAAATTCCGTCATTCACTTCGCAAATTGACTTTCTATGAATTCCTTCTCACTTGTTGTGAGGCGATTAGAAAGCTCACATTCAGTCTCAGATTCACCCAAAATCAGTAGATCTGAACTACTAGAGACGATCAGAAAAACGTCGGGACCGCCCCACGCGGAGTCCTCCTGACACGATTGACACTGGCACGAGATCAAGTGTGTTAAAGGGGATTGACACTAGCACATGATCAGGTGTGCCCGAGGGGACTGACGCTTGTACGAGATCAGGTGTGCCAGAGGGGACTGGCACTGGCACAAGATCAGGTGTGCCAGAGTGGACTGGACAGAAAGCGGTAGATGAGACCCTTAAAGAAGAGAGCATGTCAAGACTCGAAAATGGACGGCGAGTAGGGTCCATAAAGCGCCTGGCCTTAAACCGCGGGCAGAAGTCGAGGAAGGTACACATGCGACCTTGGACCCCTACTGGTCCTCGGTGTACCAGACATTGGCGAGGGACCCCCAAACATGAGCAAGACATAGATTTGAACGATGGCTGAACCACAGCTCGTATGGCGTGACATGGTCCGGAAGTAGACCATGCAGCAAGCCGTTCTAGGCCCATGTCAGAGAAGCCCTCAAAGGTGAAGGACTCAGGAAGACTGTACTCAGACCGCATAGTGAAAACCGCATCCTCCATGGTGCGGTTCCAATGCTCAAACACACCGTTCTGCTGTGGTGTAGTAGAGGCAGAGAGCCAGCGGAAAACATTGTACTAGAAAAAGAAGGCATCCATCTTGCCTAAGAAGCTACCACCACGATCCGAGAAAAACGTGTGCAGGGTGTGACGAGACTAAAGCTTAGCCATCACCAGCCACAAGCAAACCTCTAGGGTAGCATCGCTCTTGTGGCAGAGCTTGTAGACTCACCGCATCCAGGTGAAGTCATGAGTAAGGGTGAGAACATATCATCGCTGATTTTAGACAGACTCGACCGGGAGAGGACCGAGAAGGTTTGATCGGACCAACTATAGTGGTCACAGTGCCTGGGAAGAGGAGTCAGGGTAAGAGCAATGATGCATATTATCCTGGGCACAAAAGATACAATCGGTCTTGGACGGCTTCTCAAAGGAAACTGCGTCAAGACTGAGGGAGGGCTGAGTTCGGATAAGCTTGGACACAGTGTCCGAGCTCACATGGCAGATGCGATGATGTAGTAAGTGCTGGTGCTAAGGGGAGATAACACCAATGACAAACACACACACACACACACACACACACACACACACACACACACACACACACACACACACACACACACACACACACACACACACACA
>SZWC01001386.1:13694-44947 GCA_023375785.1 Penium margaritaceum | reverse complement strand
AAGGTACCGGCGGTTGCGCTCGATGGAATCCTCGAACAATGCAATGCACTCGTTACAACCGATTTCCTCTGCTATCTCCTCTGGGGTGCAGATGGGCTCACTGATCTCCTCCAGTGGAGGCAACGCCAGGGTGACAAAGAGAAACAGTACATGCTGCAGCTTCCAATCTGAGTAGAGAGGAATATGCAGGGCCGACAGAGGGCCCTGCAAGCTGGGGTAATGCTGGTGTTGCACTGCCACTTTTACTGCTTCTCAATGTAGCTGTAGCTACTGATCTGGATGCAGTAAAGGAGGTCAACTGCCATCTGGATTCGTCAAAGCTGCTGCTGTTGTTTCAGCTACTAACACTGATTTGGTGCTGCTGCCTTTGCTTCTGTTTCTTTTTTTGTTGCTGCTGCTGCTGGCATTGCTGATTCTATTGCAATGAGCAAGAAAGATAGTTACGCAGGCCAAAGCTGGCTGATAGGATAAAGAGAGACTGCCAAGGGGCCGATATGAGCACCAGCTGCTCTTGATGCTGCCAAGGTAGCCTGGCATGGTCCGAGTCTACCGGATGTGGATAATGTGCTTAATCGCAGCTGTGGTTGCTGCCATTGCTGCTATCACTGCCATTTTTGTGTGGGGAACTGGAGCCATTCTACATCGACCAAGAGTGGCTTTGTGGGTCAAGAGGGAGTGCCACATGGCCAACATGGGCCTCATATACTCCTGCTGCTACCAAGGAAGTCGGCATTGGGCCAGGGCTCCCTGCTGTGAATATCGAGCTGCAAAAAGGCTGTGGGTGGAGTGAATGCTACTACTGTTGTGGCTGCTGCACCGAGTACCATGGAGAGGGTCTGCTGTTCAAGAAAAAATGTGTGGTTGGAGAGGAACTGCCGAGGGGCCAAGATGGACCTCGGCTGTTTCTACTGCTGCCAAGGTGAATATCTGTGGGTTTTGGCTACCTGCTGTGGCAGATGTGATGGTGTAAACTGTGAATGCTGCTGCTGCTGATGCTGCCGCCATTGTTTCTGTGACGAGCACGAGGAAGATGGTCCGATGGTACTGCGTGGGTTGAGAGTGACTGCCAAGGAACCAAGATGGGCTTTGGCTGTTCCTGTTTCTGCTAATGAATACAGATGTAGGCTGACGCTGAAGGCTGCAGCAGCTGTGCTGCATGGAGAATGTAGCCCCTGCTGTTGCTGCTGCTACTTCTGTTATTGTGCCAAGCACTAGGGAGATTTTCCACGGGTCAAGAAGATGGTTATGACGGTGACAGAAGACATCACCACCACAAAAATGTTCAAAGAAATTGAATGTAGGCTATAGCAATGCAAACCCCTCTCACAAAAGAGATTGATATGTTACTCTATCCCTTTCCTGCTCTGATACCAGAAATAAATGGAGCATGGTGAGTGAAGGACTAGGAATTCTAGTAGTAATGAGAGAAATCACCATGGATCAAAGCTTGTGACTCAACCAAACCAAGGAACAAGTTGAAACAAGTGAGACAGGAGGATGTGAAAATTTCACACTGAATCGAGGCTCAGACACTTGCGTCAAGCATAGTGTATGCTTTTCCAGCACTCCTGGAGTTCAGGCCAGCCTCTTGGATAGAACCAGGAGCGGCTGCTGGTGGAATCATCGTTTCCGTCCATAGCAGTAACATGTGCACACTCTGTTATGTTCCATACTCCATCAACCATGGGCAGCAGCAGCCATCAGTGCACAAGGTTTCTGACCATTTCTGTGGCCAGAGCTGATTCGCAAAAACACCTTCATCTCTGATGTAACCAGATACCGCCAATCATCCTTCTCACAATCATACCATTGCATGGAACAAGCCCATTGAGTCTCTGGCACCAGACCATTGCGCAGACACAAATGACTCGCAGTGGCAGTGTACTCTCTGTGAGTAGCGTCATGGAGTTTCCCTCCACATCTGCAACTTGCTTCTTGGGCTCTGTCCCAGCTTCTTCAGAAGCAGCGTATGTGTTTTGTCCGTGCGCCCACTCAAACATCAATCATACACTTAAAATAGGTGAATTGTTGAACACAATGTCTGTACCCACTCGACACCCACAGCACCAGCAGCATCACCTCACCCCAACAACACCATTAAGCTGTTAAACCTAATTCATTTTAGTTGAATGGAAAGTACGATCATGGCGGGAGGGAAGACACCTTGACCCTACCACCATCTCAGTTTCCATGAAATTCCCTCCATTCCAGTGTATCTAGGGCACAAAATCTTGGAGACTGGTGCAGTAAACTCCAAGAAGCAGCTGACATCGTCATTGGAGACGTGGAGCTCTCGGATTTCTTTTCAATAGGTGACTCAAGAAATGAATATAACATGGAATACCAAGCTGTGGTGTTCCTCTCCCTCAGCACATGCAAGCCCTTCCATGACATCCTCCAATGATATGACCCGCAGCTGACATCCAGGGATTTGTCCGAAAACATCAGAAAACGTTGCGAACAAGGTTGAAGAGGAAGGAACTACTTCACAAGGCGCGAAAATGACTGTAAAACATCTTCCTCCTCCTCTACCTGGTACACATCCAGATTTTTTTTTCAGGTCTCCCTCACCACCACCCACACCAACTCAATTGTCCAGGGAAGATTGGCCTTCGGAGCAAGAATCAGACTAACAAGTGAAAGCAGCAACAAAGCAAGTGGAAGAAACAATCTGGAGAACCTGATGGAATGCACCCTCTTGGACATTACCGAGACTCTAAAAAATGTTCTTATTGACCATTCATGTATGAAAAATCACCCTATAATGCCACACCCAGGGATTTGTTTAGTGAAATTTGTATTAGAAGGAAGAATCGAACAGTGTCTATGGAAATCTTTGCAAAATTCCCCATACTTCTTCCCCCTTTTTTTTCTTTTTTTTGGTTTTTAAGATGGTCCAGGCAGAAAATCCCTCCCACCGGGCTCCCTTCCGGAAGCGGCTACTTCTTCCCCTTTTCTTCCATTTATGCCGAATAAGGGATTTTTGGTACAAAAAATTGAAAATCCCTTTTGATGAGGAGTGATGGAAAGTGAACATGTAGAGTGACACAATTTTTGCCTAAGTTTATTTTAGAGTGTGTGATTTTGGGTCGATCAACCAAAACTCAACAGTCCTCTTCATTCAGTCCGCCTTCGGGTCCATAGCCCTGGCTGCCGCATCTTTGCTCTTCCATCCTTTTCCTTGCTCATCATTGGCTAAGCTTTGCACTAACAGTTGCTTGCTTCACTTTGCTCCTTTGCTCTTCTCTACAAGCAGCTTGCAACTACCTTTCGACTTCTCCCTCACGTCAGTAAGTCCACCTTGCACTCAGCTGATCAACCTGCATTTTGGCCTTTGCATTGCCAGTTTCAAGCTGCAACCTTGCTCTTGTATCATTGCATTGCTTCCATCACCCTGTTGAGTTATCGTGCCTTCTAAATGTGTTTGCATGCTTTTCCCTGCTTCCTTACCAGCTGCCTTTTTTGTGATAGTTTCCGGGCATTCCTTGACATTGCCTTGCATTGCCCTTCTCTGGTCCTGGAATTCCCTATGCGTTTCCCAGTCATGGCCAAGCATTATATAGGTTCTATCATGGATTGAAAACACATTGCGAGGAACAACCAACCATTTCCCAAGAGCAATCAAGCATTTACAGGCATCTCCATGCATTGCCAAACATTTTCTGGAAACTTCTTAGTAGTTTCCAGGATTTCTATGCATTTCATAAGACTTTCCAGGCATTGCAAAGACTTGCTACCCGGGTATCTCCAGGCATTGCAAAGACACTGCCATGTTGGAAGTTCTGTTCTCCTTTCCATGACTGCCATTGATCGTAGTCCCTGATTTGAACAATGGAGAATGGTTGAACACCTGGTCCGGTTCTACACTTGGATTCCTTGGATGTTTCCATGCAATCAAGATACTTGATTTCTCCATGTCACCGATTATTCAGAAAGTTAGCCTTGTGTAAACATCAGATGGTTGGGGAGTGGAATCTTGTATCTATCACAGGTGACAGGATACTCCACCGTCGGTGATCCGACATCCAATGTAACGAGCTCTACATGCACCAGGGCAATTAAGGAAGTGGCCAGGGGCACCTCCTTAACCAAACCACGCATCTCTTGATTGTTGAGCCAGGAAGGGCACTTTGACGGGTCGCTGTCAGAGTGCCCCCCGTTGCCAAGGCATGGGGAGCAACTTGAACAACGGTTACTTCGACAGCCATAGTAGGGGCTCCACTGCTCTGATTTGGGCTTGCTTGGATGTGATGGAAATCTTAGACTACACGCAACAAGAATACATCATGATCTCTCAATGTTGAGATATGATTTCCACATCGATTGAGCGTAACTTCTTACAACTCGCTTTTTTCCACTCTAGAATGTGATATCTGGACACACCATGGTGTGCAATCGCTCTTGAAACCATCGTCAGCATGCTCCACTGAGGGTCAGGCATCCTTCAAGTTGCAAACACACTCAATAAAACCAACATGCGAAACATTGCGGTGCATTGTCCAAGCATTGCCAGGAATTGCCAAGAATAATCAGGCATTTTGAGGCATTGCAAGGAACTTCTGAGGCATTCCTTAGGAATTGCATGGCATTGCTAGGTATTACTCAAGTAATTCCATGAATTTCCGGACAACACCAGGCGTGTCTATGCAGTGCCAACTATTCTCAGGCATTGCCTAGGTGTTTTCAAGCTATTCCAGGCATTGCCTAGGCATCGGTAAGCGTTGTTGTTGTTTTCCCCATGCACTGCCTCACTGACTTATCCTGTGCCTGGTGTACATGCTTGCTTGCTCCAGTGAGTCATCTGCAGCAGACGACTCATTAGATGGACGCTGATGCTGACGGGAGGTTATCGGTGGAGTGGATCTGTCGCCGTGAATCCAAGCGCGTGGTTCTCCTCCTCTTCATGCTTCTAACACAACACCCTCACCTGGCCAGCTCCATCAGCAGCAACCCTTGGATGTCACGTCATCAGTAGTCATAGATAGCTCTCATGAGTAGCAAAGCCGGCGCCCGGGTTTGGGCAGCCGTAGCTTTTGCGAAGCAATGTTTCTTGCTGATTCTGACTGCATGACTGTATTTGCAGCGTGGTTATCTTGGTATGGTCCAGTTTCCAGGCAAAACGGATGATGCACGGGGTTTGGGGCCGTCGGGTGTCTCGCATGGCTCACCCAGGAAAGCCAAGCAGGACAAAACTATGATTTTCCTGGTTGGCTGGTTTTCTGATGAACAAGCCTCACATAACTGAGGTGAGGCTAGAACTGAGTGAGGTCTCAGTTAGTTGATCATTCTTCATTCCTAATCAGTCATTGCTTCCTTGCACCTGCAAGTCTGGCGTTAACTCTCGCGCGTGCACTTTTGAGTAACAAACCAGAGCTCTCAGACTTATTCTCTAGTACTGTAGGCAAAGGGGGCAGCAGAACCGCTATCCCTCAGCATTAGCAACAGCGGCAAGCAACGAGCGTGGGTTCATGCAGGCTGCATCAACAATGCTAATGTCTCAACCTGTGAACTAGACAGGTCCTTTCTTGGTTTTAGAGCTGTACCGTAGCAAACGTAGCAGCAGTAGTGGCGTACAGGTTCCTGAATACACCAGTGGACCTGACATATGTGCCAGTGCAGGGGAAATGCTACCGGATTTTCTTGGGCAGCAGTAACCTGCATGGTGGCGGCGTCAAAACTTGTCCCACAGCCATTGGGCCAGGGGAAATACTACAGGATTTTTTCCGGTAGCTCTGATCCCCATGTGTGACGCAAGGAGGTGAGCAGCAAACGCAACGACGTCAGACAACCTGCTGGCAACGATGCATGTGGCGATGTTGACCAGAGGAGTGAGTGATCCGCAGTAGCAGCCGCTGCAGCAACAGCAGCAGTAGCAGTATCGGCAGCAGCAGCTGTAGCAGCAGCAGCGCAAGCAACAACAAAAGCAGCTGCAACAGTGACAGCAGCAGCAACAACAGCGACTGTAGCAGTAGCAACAGTAGCGCTATCGGCAACAGCGGTAACAGCAACAGTAGCAGCCGTAGTAGCCGCAACATCAGCCGCGGCCACAGCAGCAGCATCTGCGGCTGCAGTTGCTCAATAGAAGCTGCTACTGCAACTATTGCAGCAGTGGCCACAGCAACGCCGCGGCCGCAGGCTGCCGCTACGCTGCGGCTGTGGCAGCAGCCAGAGTAGTAGCAGCAGCAGCTGTAGCGACAGCAGTGGCAGCGGTAGCAGCGGCAGTGACTGCAGGAGTAGCCGCAGCAGTGGCAGCAACAGCAATCCGGTAGTAATAGTGGCAACCGCAAAGGCAGCAACAGTAACATCGACATAAGCTATAGCAGCTACAGCAACAATGGCAGCAACGGCAGCAGCAGAAGCAGCGGTAGCAGTAGCACCAATAGCAGCGGTGAAACCAGCGTCAACAGTGGCGATAGCAACCGTAGCATTAGCCACAGCCACAGCAGCAACAGCAGTCCCGGCTGCAGCTGCATAGAAGCAGCTGCTGCCGCAACTGTTACAATAGAGGCCACAGCAACACCGCGACCGTAGGCTGCCGGTGACAGCCCGGCCACCGCCCCTGAGCCCACAGCTAGCATGGCTTACGGCTCAACCCACCAGCCATGAAGAATACCAGAAAAGAGAAAAGGCTAGCAAACACAAATGTGCCAACAGCTGCTATCGTAGCAGTAGTAACAGCAGTAGCGGCAGTGGTAGCATTAGCGTTAGCGGCCACGACAGCAGCGGCAGCCACAACAGCAACAATAGCAGCACCAGCAACAGTAACAGTAGCTACCTCCACAGCAACTGCATCCCAGGCACTCATGGCAAAAGTTGAAGCAGCAAGAGTAGCAACAGCAGCGACAATGTCCAGCCAAGTCAATGCCAATGGTACGTAGGATAGCTCTGCAAACCCCCCCGCTGTAGACCCCATAGCGGACCTGCAGTGCCAGGTCGATCAACTGCGCCAGATGCTTGCCGCGACCAACACTAGCCAGAGTGTCCTCCCTGGACAACCTGGTCCGGCTTTGACTGCGGCATCGCAAACAGTAGTTTAGCAGCAACAACAGATGGTCACCAGTGTCCTAGGGTCCGAAGCAGGTGCGGCCGGCCCCTCTCAGCGAAAGGACTTTGATTCCTTGCCACCAGTACTCGATGGAGATGATTTCTCCTCTTGGGAAGTGCTCTACTGAATCTGGACACAGGAAGAGAGTCTGTGGCCGTACTACACTCTCCCACCTGAGGACACCGTCCTGAAGCAGGCGCTTGCGGCTTGTAGTGCATTCTGCGCACTCATCCTCGTGGCACCAGATGCTGACTGCATTACCTTGGAGTCGTTCCTTAGTGACGTTGCTGACAACACCAGCCCCGAACTTGCGAGCTTGGAACACTCTGACACGGCCTTATCACACCTCTGGCCAGGCAACTATCAGTCGCCTACTGAAGGATTTCAACTCCCTTCGCATGAAGGATTCGGAGTCCTTTACGCCACCTGGCGCCGCATGTAGGATCCCCTACACCAGCTCAAGATAGCAACGCCTTCCCTGCTTGTTGCCCTCCTCACCATCAAGAATGGTACCACCCCGGAGTTCGCTGACATCTTCATCCCCTACGGCATGACAATACGTGAGGCGCTGGCAGTCCAAGGTACTCTGATGTCTTAGACATACGATCTCTTCCTCAACTTTAAGGAGGCACGCAGGGACACACATCTTCAGTGCGGTGGCTCCTACGCAATTGTAGCTGCCACCTCCGGTGACTCCTCCACCCCTCCCCCCGGCACTCCCTCCTCGGGCAGCGCCAGGGGCAAGGGAAGGACGGGCGGGAAGGGCAAGGGCAAAGGGTATCAGTCTT
The DNA here is from genome assembly GCA_023375785.1 of Penium margaritaceum. NCBI lineage: Eukaryota > Viridiplantae > Streptophyta > Zygnematophyceae > Desmidiales > Peniaceae > Penium > Penium margaritaceum. Next base: position 37,114 of record SZWC01001386.1, on the reverse strand, counting down.
CCTCCGGTGGCGTCACTGTGACATACCACAACTGCAGCCAGACAGGGCACAGATGGTATACATCTCCATCCCTACAGACAATGCCCGACTAGATGCTGCAAATGCACCGTGAGTGTGAGCACCGCCTTGGCACCTCTGCTGCTGCCACAGGCACTTCGTTCTCTCCTGGAAGCACTGTGTTCACCACCTAGTCCACAACGTTCCCTTCCTCCTTGCAACCTGTTCCTCAGCCTCGATCACAGCTTCTGCCATCTCTCCTCCATCAACAGTAGCAGCCTCATTATGCTCCACCACATCCACAGCTGCACTTACAACCAAAGTTACTGCACCACCCCCAGCCTTAGCCACAATGGAGCTCGTATCCCTCTTCCAGAGCCGCGAACCCATAGTCCATGGTGCCCGTCGACTCCGATGCTCGGATCTGCCGGCTATTGAGCTTCATCACCACGCAGCTCTGCATCGTGCCTCTTCCCAAGGGAAGTACGAGTTGTGTGACTGCTAGCTGAGAGGTCTCCCACTGTCAGACGGAGACCGACCTCCTAGGCGAACTTGGAGAAGCTGCCTTTTGCTCTTCAAAGCCAGCTTGGGATGACATTGCGTGGTTGGATGACTGGCATGATCATTTTGTGTTGATCCCGTCTGCTTAGCTTGCGACGTCTGTCACACTTCCTGCGTCTTCTTTTGTCGCTCATTGTAATGTCACGGTCATTGTCCACGACCGTGATGGTATCTGGATCATCAACTCTCGTACCACACATGACATGATTTCCTTTCAATAGGCATTCAGCATGCTCGGCCCTGTTGGCGATGTTGATAATGTCCAGACAGGATCCGTGCAAGTCTTGCTGATACATGGTGTTGGCATCATTCGCTTTCGTGGTCCGTCCGGCAATGTCTTTGTGACCGATGTGCTATATGTGCTTGGTTTGGAACTCAGCCTCCTATTCTTCATGGCTCTTGACTGTATGAGCATGGACTTCCGACACTCTTGTGGCATGGGACATGTCTCCGACCGTCCGTCCGATCAGGTCATGTTTTGTGCTGTATGTTGTGACAACCTCTGTCATGTCACCCGTCTGCCCTCATCCGTGACCCCTCCCTTATCTGACACTACCCATGTGTTTTTCACCAGTGTTCTTTCCCCCAGCACACCCACCTTCTTCTTCGTCGTCTTTGCCACGTGCACTCTGATACTGTTGATAGCATGCTCTGCACCCAACCCTCGCTCGAACTTGATCCCTCTGCCTTCCACTGGCCTTGCCACACCAAGTGCATTGACTATGCCCAAGGCAAGATGCATCGATCCTCCTACCCTGCGTCGTCCTCTCGGGCCACTCAGCCGCTGGACCAAATGGGTCCTTTACCAGTCTTGTCTGTTGTCGAAGAAGGCCAGTATGTGCTGATCCTCACGGTAGACTACTCTTGCTATCGCTTAGTCAGTTGTCTTTGCCGGAAGAGCGACGTGGCCTCTGCCATCCATGCCTGACATCTCACGGTCGAGCGCGAGTGTGGCCACATCCTCCAAAACTTTTGGCCTAACAGCGGTGGGAAACGACAGCCTATCACACCAGTCATGGAGTTCATCATGAGATGTCCACCCTTGGGACACCGCAACAGAATGGTGTCTCTGAGCGATGGAACCCCACCATGGCCGATGCTATCTGTACCATGCGTGTCAAATCCTGTCTTTCCCATGGCTTCTTCTTTGAATCCATGTCCTGCATGACCTAGGTGTAGAATCACGTTCCCCATAGTCCCCTTCTGCGGCAAGCCACACCATACTCGTTGTGGTGCGGTCAGTGAGCCGATCTTTGGCCTGCCCGTGCCTGGGGGTGCGTCGCCAGCATGTGGCTGGCTGAAGACCACTAGGATGCCAAGCTAGCCCCTCGCGGCCGTCATTGCACCTTTGTCGGTATCTCACGATAGTCTAAGGCCTGGCCCTTCTGGAACCCGGTCCGGCATCGCATCATTGAGTCTCGCGGTACCTTCTTTATAGAGGACCTCTTCCCTTGCAACCTCCCTTGTATCTAGTCTGCAACCTCTCTAATCGCATCGTCGCATAAGGGAGATGCTTATCACACTGCCGCTCCGGTCCCAGATGCACAGGTCGGCCTGCCTGCATCAACACCCCCAGCAGCGGATGGCACGGATGCTCCTCCCTTGCCGTCCACCTCGCCAGCAAGTCTCCCTGTTTTCGATGCTGCACACCCATTAAACATGGAGTCCTCAGCTGATTGACTAGCCCAAACTGACCCCCCGTCTGATCTCAGAGGAAGCGGGACCTCGGTCCCTCCTCCGGCCTCCAATGTACCCGTGCACATGGATCCGTCCGTGTCTAGCGATACTGTGGCATCTGAGCCGGCGCCTACCCTCGCCTTGCCACCTCCTCCTCACTGAGCTCTGTCTGCTCTCACTAGCACACTGACGCACCAAGTCTACACCTGCGCTCCTGGTGGCATCCTCTGGCTTCATAAGCTAGCGCCTCTCCTGAATCCTCGCACTAGGGCCCCCCGTCCAGCCTCCAACACACCCGCTGACACACCTCCCTCCCCTCACAGTGTTGTGAGTAGTGAGCCCGGCAACAAGGTCCTTGGCCTGATGGCCCTTGGCCTTGTTGCTCAAGACATCCATGCACGCTCAGCCCTGGGCTACTCTCTATTCTCCAAGGAGCATCAGCGTGCAGTCTCTGCCACCCTGGCCCGGACCCCTGCCCGACTTTGCATCGCCCATGTGCTAACGGCACGGCCTTTTCAACTAGCACTTGACCAACAGAGCCTACACGAGGACCGTGCCGCTCCAAACGCAGACCAATGGGAGGCTTCCTATCGAGTAGAGCTTGCTGCCATGAACGAGCATGCAGGAGCTTCCCCTTGGCTGCAAGACCATTCAGAAAAAGTTGGTTTTACGCGAGAAGTATAGGACAGGTGGCACTCTGAAGAAGTACAAGGACTGGCTCACCGCCAAGAGCTTCTTCCAGGTTGCTAGAGTTTGTCACAACGAGGTCTTTGCTCAGGTTGGTCATTTCACCACCAGCAGGGTGCTCTTCAGCCTGGGCAGACAGCATAGTTAGGAGCTCCACCAGATGGACGTGAGCAACTCCTTTCTCCATGGTGCCCTCGAAAGTGAAGAGCTCTACATAGTCCAACCCCCAGGCTTTGAGGACGGAACGGGCCGAGTTTGGCGACTGCGGAAGGCCCTTTATGGCCTGAACCACTCTCCTTGGTGCTAGAACATTGAGATCAGCCGGACCCTTCCAAAGGGCAGATTTATCCGTAGCACCGCATACCCGACACTCTTCATCACTCCTCCTTGGACTCCCTTTGCTATGATCCTTGTCTATATGGACAACCTACTCATCGTGTCTCCCAACGTTGCTGCTGTTGACCGAGTGAAGGAGTTGCTGAAGGCAACCTACGATATGAAAGATCTCAGGGAGGCGCAAGTGTTTCTTGGCATGGAGACTGAGTGTGATATCATGCATGGCATCATGCAGGTACATCAGACAGCATACGTTCAGATGCTAGGCAACCGCTTTGTCGATCTCCTGACGAGTGTCCCCAACGCCACCACCCTGATGACTCCTGACAGGCAGGCAAAGTTGAATGCTATTGCTGCCAGCACCTTAGGTGCAGCGGTGGACATCACGGCGCCTCCGTGTCAAAGCGTCCCTCATGTTTCTCACCACCACCACACGTGTTGACATTGCCTTTGTTGTGAATGTCCTTGTCCAGTTTTCACAGGCCCAACACCAGTTGTACCTAGATGGAGCTGTCCGCGTGTTGTGGTATGTGGTCTCCATCCCACGCCGAGGCCTCACATTCTGTCGTCAACCGTTTGTGGTGGTCGTGGGCTACACTGACAGCGATTGGGCATGGGGCCCAGATGGATCTTTGTCATTGGGGGCACAGTAGTGTCATGACGCATTGGGAAGCAAGGGTGTGTTGCACGCAGCACAACAATGGCTGAGTACGTGGCTTTGGACCCTCGTGCATGTGAAAGTGTGTGGCTGCGTTGCTTGTTGGGTGAGTTGTCTTAGCCCGTGTCGTCCATCACCCTGTACGATGACAACGAAAGTGTCGTTGCGATTTCTCGCACTGATGGTGTCCACCATGCATGCACAAAGCACATCAATGTTGAGTATCACTACGTGCATACTTTTTTGCATGAGGATACTGTTCACGTTGTTTGGATCGAGATTGTGAAATAATCAGCTAACTTCCTCACCAAGACGCTGGAGTGCAACGCGTTCAAGAAGGCTTTGAGTATGGTCGGCTTGTTGCCCTCAATGCATGTGATGTGACTCTTCCACTTTCGTGTGTTTCCGCCACCTATCCTCGTCGCACATGGGGTCTGCCTTCTTTCGCTCTTGTATTGAGTTTTGGGCCGTGGAGCATTGGGGAGCATTATGTCTACATGTTCATGTACACTGGCACCTTTGGATCATGGGGGATTGTTGTTTTTTTGCCCGTGCGCTGCCTCACTGACTTACAATGTGACCTCTTGGCTGGTATACATGCTCATGCAGACAATTGACTGGATGGACGTTGATGCCAACAGGAAGCTGTTCGGTGGAGAGGACGTGTCGCTGTGAAGCCGAGAACATGGTTATCCTCCTCCTCATGCTTCTGACACAATGCTCTCACACGACCAGCTCCATCAGCAGCAACCCTTGGCTGCCGCATCATCAGTAATCAAAGATAACTCTCTGGAGCACCACAATCAGCGCCCGGGTTCGGGCAGTTGTAACTCTATGTAGTTAATCTTCTTGCTGATTGTGACTGCACGACTGTGTTTGCAGTGTGGTTATTTTGGTATGGTCTAGTTTTCAGGCAAAACGGACAACGTCCGGATTTGGGGCCGTCGGGTGTCTGTCAGACAGGATAAAACAAGGATTATCCTGGTTGGCTGGTTTTCTGAGTAACAAGCCTCACAGAGCTGATGTGATGCTAGAACTGAGAGGGTTCTCAGTTAGCCACTCATTCTTTGTTACTAATCAGTCATTGCTTCCTTCCAGCTGCAGTTCTGGCGTTAACTCTTGCGCGTGCACTTTTGAGTAACAAACCAGAGCTTTCAGTGCACCAGACAAAGGGGGCAGCAAAACGTTGTCGCTAAGCATTAGCGACAACGGCAAGCAACAAGCATGGGTTCCCGCATGCTGCATCAACAACGTTGCTGCCTCGACCTGCATACTAGGTAGGTTCCTTTTAGCATTCCCCATGCATTTCTAAGCATTGCCAAGCATTGCCAAGCAAAAATCAAACACTAACACTCATTGTTTAGGCATTGCCAAGTTTTTTCCAGGCATTTCCGGCCACTTGCAGGCATTTCCAATAATCTCATGAAATTATAGTCATCGGCAAGCATTGCTTGGTATTACTAGGCATGGCCCAAGAAATCTCCGAGAGTTACACAAGAGATACTAGGCATTTCCAGACAGCGCACAAGCTTTTCTAAGCATTCCCAGGCATTTCCAGGCATTGAAGAAAGCATTGCCGAGGCATTGCCTGGCAATTCCCCACGCCTTGTCACGCATTTTCAAGCATTGCCAGGCATGGCCAATTTTCAAGCATTGCCATGCATTGACATGACGTTGCCAAGGCAATGCGACACATTGCCACGCATGGCCAGGCATCCCCGGGAATTCCCAAGTGTTTATAGGATTGGTAAGTACAACTTAAGCATTCTCAGGCATTTCCCATCCGCTGTCGGGCGTTGCCTAGGGCAGTTGCGCTGCACGATTGCTAGGGTGGGTGTGATAGAATGCGTGCAGGCAGGTGCTAGGCAGTAGGGCAAAAATCAACTGCAAGGGTCTGACTAGCACGACGCATCAACGCATCCGGCTACAAGCAAATCTGCAGAGAGAGCTAACAACTGAGGCCTAGGCAGCCTAAATGGTGTCTGAGACCTAGTGCATTATGCGCACTCATCCTCGTGGCACCAGATGCTGACAGCATTACCTTGGAGTCATTCCTTAGTGATGTTGCTGACAACACCAGCCCCAAACTTGCGAGCTTGGAACACTCTGACACGGCCTTATCACGCCTCTGGCCATGCAACTGTCAGTCGCCTACTGAAGGAATTCAGCTCCCTTTGGATGAAGGAGTCCGAGTCCTTTACGCCAACTGGCACCGCATGTAGGATCTCCTACACCAGCTCAAGATAGCCACGCCTTCCCTACTTGTCGCCCTCCTCACCATCAAGAATGGTACCACCCCGGAGTTCGCTGACATCTTCATCCCCTACGGCATGACAATACGTGAGGCGCAGGCATTCCAAGGTACTCTGATGTCTTAGACATACGATCTCTTCCTCAACTTTAAGGAGGCACGCCGGGACACACATCTTCAGTGCTGTGGCTCCTACGCAATCGTAGCTGCCACCTCCGGTGACTCCTCCACCCCTCCCCCCAGCACTCCCTCCTCTGACAGCGTCAAGGGCAAGGGAAGGACGGGCGGGAAGGGCAAGGGCAAAGGGTATCAGTCTCCCTCCGGTGGCGTCACTGTGACATACCACAACTGCGGCCAGACAGGGCACAAATGGTATACATCTCCATCCCTACGGACAACGCCCGAGTAGTTGCTGCAAATGCACCGTGAGCGTGAGCACCGCCTTGGCACCTCCGCTGCTGCCACGGGCACTTTGTTCTCTCCTGGCAGCAGCGTGGTCACCACCTAGTCCACAACGTTCCCTTCCTCCTTGCAACCTATTCCTCAGCCTCGATCACAGTTTCTGCCGTCTCTCCTCTATCAACAGTAGCAGCCTCAGTATGCTCCACCACATCCACAGCTGCACTTACAACCAAAGTTAATGCACTACCCCCAGCCTTAGCCACAATGGAGCTCGTATCCCTTTTCCAGAGCCGCGACCCCATAGTCCATGGTGCCCGTCGACTCCGATGCTCGGATCTGCCGGCTATAGAGCGTCATCACCACGCAGATCTGCATTGCGCCTCTTCCCAAGGGAAGTACGAGTTGTGTGACTGCTAGCTGAGAGGTCTCCCACTGTCAGACGGAGACCGACCTCCTAGGCGAACTTGGAGAAGCTGCCTTTTGCTCTTCAAAGCCGGATTGGGATGACATCGCGTGGTTGGATGACTGGCATGATCATTTTGTGTTGATCCCGTCTGCTTAGCTTGCGACGTCTGTCACACTTCCTGCGTCCTCTTTTGTCGCTCATTGTGATGTCACGGTCATTGTCCACGACCGTGATGGTATCTGGATCATCAACTCTCGTACCACACATGACATGATTTCCTTTCAATAGGCATTCAGCATGCTCGGCCCTGTTGGCGATGTTGATAATGTCCAGACAGGATCCGTGCAAGTCTTGCTGATACATGGTGTTGGCGTCATTCGCTTTCGTGGTCCGTCCGGCAATGTCTTTGTGACCGATGTGCTATATGTGCTTGGTTTGGAACTCAGCCTCCTATTCTTCATGGCTCTTGACTGTATGAGCATGGAATTCCGACACTCTTGTGGCATGGGACATGTCTCCGACCGTCCGTCCGATCAGGTCATGTTCTGTGCTGTATGTTGTGACAACCTCTGTCATGTCACCCGTCTGCCCTCATCCGTGACCCCTCCCTTGTCTGACACTACCCATGTGTTTTTCACCAGTGTTCTTTCCCCCAGCACACCCACCTTCTCCTTCGTCGTCTTTGCCACGTGCACTCTAATACTGTTGATAGCATGCTCTGCACCCAACCCTCGCTCGAACTTGATCCCTCTGCCTTCCACTGGCCTTGCCACACCAAGTGCATTGACTATGCCCAAGGCAAGATGCATCGATCCTCCTACCCTGCGTCCTCCCCTCGGGCCACTCAGCCGCTGGACCAAATGGGTCCTTTACCAGTCTTGTCTGTTGACAAAGAAGGCCAGTATGTGCTGATCCTCACGGTAGACTACTCCTGCTATCGCTTAGTCATTTGTCTTCGCCGGAAGAGCGACGTGGCCTCTGCCATCCATGCCGTACACCTCGTGGTCGAGCGCGAGTGTGGCCACACCCTCCATAACTTTTGGTCTAACAGCGGTGGGAAACGAAAGCCTATCACACCAGTCATGGAGCTCATCATGAGATGTCCACCCTTGGGACACCGCAACAGAATGGTGTCTCTGAGCGATGGAACCCCACCATGGCCGATGATGTCTGTACCATGCGTGTCAAATCCTGTCTTTCCCATGGATTCTTCTTTGAAGCCATGTCTTGCATGACCTAGGTGTAGAACCACGTTCCCCATAGTCCCCTTCTGCGGCAAGCCACACCATACGCGTTGTGGTGCGGTCAGTGAGCCGATCTTTGGCCTGCCCGTGCCTGGGGGTGCGTCGCCAGCATGTGGCTGGCTGAAGACCACTAGGATGGCAAGCTAGCCCCTTGCGGCCGTCATTGCACCTTTGTCGGTATCTCACGATAGCCTAAGGCCTGGCCCTTCTGGAACCCGGTCCGGCATCGCATCATTGAGTCTTGCGGTGCCTTCCTATAGAGGACATCTTCCCTTGCAACCTCCCTTGCATCTAGTCTGCAACCTCTCTAAACGCATCGCTATCGTCGCATAAGGGAGATGCTTATCACACTGCCGCTCCGGTCCCAGATGCACAGGTCGGCCTGCCTGCATCCACACCCCAGCAGCGGATGCCACGGATGCTCCTCCCTTGCCATCCACCTCGCCGGCAAGTCTCCCTGTTTTCGATGTTGCACACCCATTAAGCATGGATTCCTAAGCTGATTGACTAGCCCAAACTGACCCCCCGTCTGATCTCAGAGAAAGCGGGACCTCGGTCCCTCCTCCGGCCTCCGATGTACCCGTGCCCATGGATCCATCCGTGTCTAGCGATACTGTGGCATCTGAGCCGGCGCATACCCTCGCCTTTCCACCTCCTCCTCACTGAGCTTTGTCTGCTCTCATTAGTACACTGACGTACCAAGTCTACACCTGCGCTCCTGGTGGCATCCTCTGGCTTCATAAGCTAGCGCCTCTCTTGAGTCCTCGCACTAGGGCCCCACGTCCAGCCTCTAACACACCCGTTGACACACCTCCCTCCCCTTGCACTGTTGTGAGCAGTGAGCCCGGCAACAAGGTCCTTGGCCTGATGGCCCTTGGCCTTGTTGCTCAAGACATCCATGCACGCTCAGCCCTGGGCTACACTCCATTCACCAAGGAGCATCATCGTGCAGTCTCTGCCACCCTGGCCCGGACCCTTGCCTGACTTTGCATTGCCCGTGTGCTAATGGCACGGCCTTTTCCACTAGCACTTGACCAACAGAGCCTACACGAGGATCGTGCCACTCCAAACACAGACCAATGGGAGGCTTGCTATCGAGTAGAGCTTGCTACCATGAACGAGCATGCAGGAGCTTCCCCTTGGCTGCAAGACCTTTCGGACGAAGTTGGTTTTCCACGAGAAAAATAGGACAGGTGGCGCTCTGAAGAAGTACAAGGCCCAGCTCACTGCCAAGGGCTTCTCCCAGGTTGCTAGAGTTTATTACAACGAGGTCTTTGCTCTCGTTGGTCATTTCACCACTAGTAGGGTGCTCTTCAGCCTGGGAAAACAGCATAGTTAGGAGCTCCACCAGATGGACGTGAGCAACTTCTTTCTCCATGGTGCTCTCGATAGTGGAGAGCTCTACATAGTCCAACCCCCAGGCTTTGAGGACGGAACGGGCCGAGTTTGGCGACTGCGGAAGGCCCTTTATGGCCTGAAGCACTCTCCATGGTGCTAGAACATTGAGATCAGCCGGACCCTTCCGAAGGGCGGATTTATCCATAGCACCGCAGACCCGACACTCTTCATCACTCCTCCTTGGACTCCCTTTGCTATGATCCTTGTCTATATGGACAACCTACTCATCGTGTCTCCCAACGTTGCTGCTGTTGAACGAGTGAAGGAGTTGCTGAAGGCAATCAATGATATGAAGGATCTCAGTGTCATCGGGTCCCTCATATTTCTCGCCACCACCACACGTGTTGACATCGCCTTTGTCGTGAATGTCCATGTCCAGTTTTCACAGGCCCCACACCAGTTGTACCTAGATGCAGCCGTGCGCGTGTTGTGGTATGTGGTCTCCATCCCACGCCGAGGCCTCACATTCTGTTGTCAACCGTTTGTGGTGGCCGTGGGCTACACTGACAGCGATTGGGCATGGGGCCCAGATGGATCTTTGTCATCGGGGGCACGGTAGTGTCATGGCGCATTGGGAAGCAAGGGTGTGTTGCACGCAGCACAACAAAGGCAGAGTGTCGTCCATCACCCTGTACGATGACAAGGCGAGTGTCGTTGCAATTTCTCGCACCGATGGTGTCCACCATGCACGCACAAAGCACATCAATGTTGAGTATCACTACGTGCATACGTTTTTGCATGAGGATTCCTTTCATGTTGTTTTGATCGAGATCGTGAAGTAATTGGCTAACTTTCTCACCAAGGCGCTGGAGTGCAACGTGTTCAAGAAGGCTTTGAGTATGGTCGGCTTGTTACCCTCAATGCATGTGATGTGACTCTTCCACTTTCGTGTGTTTCCGCCACCTATCCTCGTCGCACATGGGGTCCACCTTCTTTCGCTCTTGTATTGAGTGTTGGGCCCTGGAGCATTGGGGAGCATTATGTTTACATGTTCATGTACTCTGGCACCTTTGGATCATGGGGGATTGTTGTTTTTTTGCCCGTGCACTGCCTCACTGACTTTCAATGTGACCTCTCGGCTGGTATACATGCTCATGCAGACAATTGACTGGATGGACGTTGATGCCAACAGGAAGCTGTTCGGTGGAGAGGACGTGTCGCCGTGAAGCCAAGAACATGGTTATCCTCCTCCTCATGCTTCTGACACAATGCTCTCATACGACCAGCTTCATCAGCAACAACCCTTGGCTACCGCATCATCAGTAGTCAAAGATAACTCTCTGGAGCAACACAATCAGCGCCCGGGTTCGGGCAGTTGTAACTCTATGTAGCTAATATTCTTGCTGATTGTGACTGCACGACTGTGTTTGCAGTGTGGTTATTTTGGTATGGTCTAGTTTTCAGGCAAAACGGACGACGTCCGGGTTTGGGGCCGTCGGGTGTCTGTCAGACAGGATAAAACTAGGATTATCGTGGTTGGCTGGTTTTCTGAGTAACAAGCCTCACAGAGCTGATGTGATGCTAGAACTGAGAGGGTTCTCAGTTAGTCGCTCATTCCTCATTACTAATCAGTCATTGCTTCCTTCCAGCTGCAGTTCTGGCATTAAGTCTAGCGCGTGCACTTTTGAGTAACAAACCAGAGCTCTCAGTGCAGCAGACAAAGAGGGCAGCAAAACCGATGTCGTTGAGCATTAGCGACAACGGCAATCAACAAGCATGGGTTCCTGCATGCTGCATCAACAACGTTGCTGCCTCGACCTGCATACTAGGTAGGTTCATTTTAGCATTCTGCATGCATTTCTAAGCATTGCCAAGCATTGCCAAGCAAAAATCAAACACTAACACTCATTGTTTAGGCATTGCCAAGGTTTTTTCCAGGCATTTCCGGCCACTTGCAGGCATTTCTAAGAATCTCATGAAATTATAGTCATCTGCAAGCATTTCTTGGTATTACTAGGCATGGCCCAAGAAATTGCCGAGAGTTACACAAGAGATACTAGGCATTTCCAGACAGCGCACAAGCTTTGCTAAGCGTTCCCAGGCATTGAAGAAAGCATTGCCGAGGCATTGCCTGGCAATTGCCCACGCCTTGTCACGCATTTTCAAGCATTGCCAGGCATGGCCCATTTTCAAGCATTGCCATGCACTGACATGACGTTGCCAAGGCAATGCGACACATTGCCACGCATAGCCAGGCATCCCGGGCAATTCCCAAGTATCTATAGGATTGGTAAGTACAACTTAAGCATTCTCAGGCATTTCCCATCCGCTGTCGGGCGTTGCCTAGGGCAGTTGCGCTGCACGCTTGCTAGGGTGGGTGTGACAGAATGCGTGTAGGCAGGTGCTAGGCAGTAGGGCAAAAATCAACTGCAAGGGTCTGAATAGCACGACGCATCAACGCATCTGGCTACAAGCAAATGTGTAGAGAGAGCTAACAACTGAGGCCTAGGCAGCCTAAATGGTGTCTGAGACCTAGTGGCTGCACACACAGGGGGCGCACACGGGCACACAGTTTCTAACAGGACAAAACATTGGCAGAAACACAGTTTTGGGCATAATTCCCCTGAGACATGTCAGAACAATGAGCCGTCTAAACCAGAACGGCCGCTTCGACAAGAGCTACAACCTAATAGGCTGCACTCCTATGTGTTGTCCTACAGCATGAATCTAACTAGAAAGGATGCCTTCTGGGCGCCCGTCCGGCCGCCAGTCTTCTGCTACCCTAGCCATGTCAGAGATCTGCACGTGAATGGACATGAGCTGAGGGGTCACCGTAAGCCGTGTACAACACACACAACAACACTCCCCCATGACCGGGAGACGATACACGTCCATGCACATGCATACACAAATGCTGGACAAGGCAAGATACACACAAAGGTTGCAGGTAGTAGGCACAGCACAAGCAACATGGCACATGAGGGGTCAACCTGCAATGGGAGGAGGGCAAAGTCCCAAAGCCTTGGTTAGAGATTCAGTGCGCTGCCTGTCAGTGCCTACGTGGATGACTTGGATCTCACCACGATCAACCAGGTCACGCACAAAATGATGCACGACGTTGATGTGCTTTGTGTGTATATGAAACACACTTGAGTTCTTGGCAATTGCCTCCGTGCTCATGTTGTCACACTAGGGCACCACGGGGGGAATGGACTGACGCAGTTCACGCAACACACGAAAAGCCAGACGCACTCAGCTGCTCCGGCACCGAGAGAAACATACTCTACCTCCGTAGTGTTACGTGCAATGCAGCCCTACTTCCCACTGCGACAGGACACAACACTGCCCCCAATGAGGAAGACATAGCCGGTTTGCTTTTACCATCTGGAATCCATGCCCAGTCACTGTCTGTGTACCCGTCGAGCATGACGGACATCTGTTCACAAAAGCACAGAGCAAAGACTGCGGTGGACAGGACGTAATGCACACATCGGACGGCTGCCTCCAGTGTTTGCTGGCGTGGAGCCTACAAGAAATGGGCAAGTAGGTTCACAGTGAAGGCAATGTCGGGCCGTTTCGTGGTGGCCAAGTATGTGAGCAAGCCGATGACTCGCATGTACAGGGTCACGTCGACTGGCTCCCCCAGGTCAGCTGGGTCGTCCACCTTTAGGGCGGCCTGCCCTTCAGGGGTCATGGGCGTGTGGGTAGAGCATACGACAGTGAGGAGATTAGCGAAGCCCTCCCCCGCAACCTCTGCGTAATGTGCCTGATGGACGCAGAGCGTGCAGCGGACATGGTAGCACACACCCTTCATCCCTAGAACGATAGAGGCCTTGCCGAGTGTTGTTCTTCTATGCCCCATGGCCACTGCTATGGGTTGACGGACAGGTTGGGCATGCACTGCTCCCTTGGAGTAAGTCTCCCAAACCTTGTTCGTGGTGCAAGTCCAAGCGAAACACCAGAAGTGTAGCGCTACGGATAGCATGTTGGACTTAGGGACAACAGGTCCTGCGATCAAGCCTTGATGTGCGCAGGAGGTTTTTTGACCTTCTAGCACAGGGGAAGTTTCTTAGACATTTCTCCATGCATGAGGAGAGTGCGCCACTTGGCGGTCAGTGGATGCGCCAATTGGCGGACTGGTGAGGTGGTGTGGAGTGACCACCCCAAAAGTGTCACTACCCACACACCTTAGAAGCCAGGCCTAGGACTATATGTACCAGGCTCATTCCTCATTCTAATTACACAATCTAGCCTTAGATACTCCTCACAGAGTTGTCCAACTAAGGAACAGTATAAAGAAGACACTGGTTGGTCTAAGCCCTAGGAGTTAGTCTTTGACTAGCACCTCGCGCGAAAGTGACCAAGTGTTAAGTGGACACAGTTGCTAGCAAGTGATTGCCTAGGAACTGCTCAGTGTGGAACCGTGATCCTGAGGGTGATATNTGACCTTCTAGCACAGGGGAAGTTTCTTAGACATTTCTCCATGCATGAGGAGAGTGCGCCACTTGGCGGTCAGTGGATGCGCCAATTGGCGGACTGGTGAGGTGGTGTGGAGTGACCACCCCAAAAGTGTCACTACCCACACACCTTAGAAGCCAGGCCTAGGACTATATGTACCAGGCTCATTCCTCATTCTAATTACACAATCTGGCCTTAGATGCTCCTCACAGAGTTGTCCAACTAAGGAACAGTATAAAGAAGACACTGGTTGGTCTAAGCCCCAGGAGTTAGTCTTTGACTAGCACCTCGTGCGAAAGTGACCAAGTGTTAAGTGGACACAGTTGCTAGCAAGTGATTGCCTAGGAAATGCTCAGTGTGGGACCGTGATCCTGAGGGTGATATCTTCTCCTAGCTGAAATGCTAGGAGCGGACGGCAGGTGCTATTGTGTCAGCCCTGTTTTCTAGTCCGTTTGCCTCAGGCCGGTTGACACCGAGCTCCTTCATCTACTAAGCTGAGAAGAGAATGGCCTTGAATGTATTCACTTCTTCCAGGTTGGGAGAGGCAATCAGAATATCGTCCATGTAGACGAGGATGGCAGCGAGCGGCGCTGGGGACTGTGAGAGGAACATGGATGGGTCAGCGCCACTCTGAACGTACCCTGCACATCTCAGCGTGCTGGTGATCTCCTGGTTCCAACAGCAAGGCGACTGCTTCAAGCCATACAAGACCTTCCGTAGCCGGTACACGTGATCGGTGCCATCCTCAAAGCCGAGTGGTTGGACCATGTAGATCTCCTCCTCAAGTTCCCCGTTCAAAAACGCATTGTTGACATCCATGTAATGAAGCTCCCAGTCGTGCTGAGCCACCTGGCTCTGCAGCGTCAGCGTCGTCGTCATCCGGCCAACAAGAGTAAAGGTCTCGGTGTAGTCAACACCAGGGACCTAGGAGAATTCCTTTGCCTTGAGGTGAGCTTTGTAGCGCTCCACCCTATCGTCTAGTTTGAGCTTCTTATGGAGAACCCATTTCACCTTGATGGCCTTGCGGTTCTTTGGCAAGTCCAACAAATCAAAAACAATGTGCTCACAGATGGCGTCAAGCTCAGCCTGGCAGGCAGCTCGCCACTGCTTAGCGTCGGGGGCTGACAGGGCCTCAGACATAATGGTGTGATCGGGAGACGATGGTGGTGTATTCCGCGTGGCTAGGGCAAACGCTGCAGAGGGAGAGTCGATCATGACCATGGACTCAGCAGCGTCACGAGCGAGATCGCGCTTGTGGGAAAGCAGTGCGATGCCCGTGGTACAGCCACGGTGAACCTCCGTGAGGCCGCGAGCACTCACGCCGATGGCCTCTGTGCCCGGGACACAGCCGGCAACGCTGCGCGTGGGGCGAGGTCGGAGCCGCCTGCCTGCGTCACTGCTGGCAGCCGCCGAGACAAGGCAAGGGGCTAGGCACTTGCCCCGGAGACTGCTGCCGACCATCGGAGCAGGGTAGAGGCACTCGCCGGGTGCCTGCATGTAGGGGTAAGACAGGAAAGGAGTAAGGGCCGCCGCTGACTTGGATAGAGGAGTGGGCTGCACGGCAGGCACGTTAGCGGAGGATGGTGTGGCCGCAATGGCCGGGACGGCTCCGTGCCGGATGCGGACGCGTCAAGGGCCGGGGACAGAGATGCCTTAAAGCTAGACGCGGATGCGGACGCAGGAGAGGGCAGGGCCGGCAACAGGGACGACTCAGAGCCACACGCGGACGCGGACGCAAGATCGGGCTAGGCCGGGGACAGGGATGGCTCAGAGCCAGACGCGGACGCAGATCCAGACGTAGAGTTAGGTGCAGGCTCAGACGCGGACTTAGACTCAAGCCTAGACGCAGACTCAGACGTGGGCAGGGGCGCAGAGGCAGGGACGGCAGCGTGAGAAGCTGACAGGGACAACCCCTGGGGTGTCGTGTCTGTGATGGAGTGACCACACTGGCCGTGGGCACTGAGCCAACCGTGACAGGGACCTCCCCCTCATGACGAGCCTTAGCACATCCAGGGGCATGAGCAGCACACAGAGCGTGGATACAAGCAAGGTTGTGGAAGGTGAGATGCTCAAAGAAGAGAGCGTCACTAGACTCCAAGATGTGGTGCCGCTTAGGGGTCCAGAACCGCCAGGCCTTCGGCTGCATGGCCACGCCGACAAAGGCACAGGTGCGGCCCACGGAGAGAGCTTGCTCCCTTGTTGCTCCGGTGTGAACTAGACGCAAGCAGGGAAGCCCCAGACACGAGCAAGGTGGAGATCGGCACGATGGCTATACCTGAGCGCATAGGGTGTGAGGTGGCCTGAGAGGGGGCCGTGAGGGATGCGGTTCCAGACCTAGGTCATGTATGCCATGCCCTCGAAGGCAAAGGCCTCAGGCATGGTGCTGTCACCGTGCATGGCACGGACCGCATCCTCCATGGTGCGGTTCTAGCGCTCTGAGACACCATTCTACTGGGGGATGGCGGGAGCGGAGAGGTTGTGGAAAACACACTGCTCAGTGAAGTGGCACGCCATGTCGCCAAGAAACTCACCGCCGCGGTCAGAGCAAAAGGTCTAAAGCACGTGGCCAGCCTAGCGTTCAGCCATGACCAGCCAGACGCGGAGAGCGAGGATAGCGTCCCTCTTTTGGCGTAGAATGTAAACCCAGTGCATGCACGTGAAGTCGTCAGTTAGATTCAGGATGTAGCGACCTCGGTCCTCCTGAAACTCGACAAGGAGCGGGCCCATGAGGTCGAGTTGACTGAGTTGGGGGTTCCTACAGCCTGTTGACTGTTGGTTCTGTTGTGTGATGACACCTGTGGTTTGTACAGTTGTGTGTGTGACGAACCTGATGATGTGTCCTGGTTGCATGTGTCCCATGTGCGCCCGCCTGAGCTAGTGCCGCTGTCACTGTAGGCGGCAGGGACGAAGATGCGGCGGAAACTGCAGGTGAAGCGGTGCTGCGGCGGGCGCGGTTTGCTATGACCATGCCGGCGACCTTGAGGAAGTGGAGAGTGGCCCAGCAGATTAGTGTCCCATCACTCCCAATGTCGCACAACAGATTCTGGTCAAAGTTGCTGAAGACGCGCACGTAGTCGGGGTGCATGTCGTAGAGGATGACTTGGAAGGCTGGCTACTGCGCAAGGGCATCATCTCCTACCTCCTCATGCACCTGGATCGCCCGGCGCCAGTAGTATGATGCGGACTCCTGAGAAGACTGGCAAAGGGAATTGAAGTCAACGAGGCACTAGGATGTCACGACCAAGGGGGCCCCCTCAAAGACGGTGAAGGCCAGCGTCCACGCCCCACAAGGGTGAGCTCCTGAGCCGGTCAGTGGGTCGCCAAGGAAGCGGTTGAAGTCCTTGGTGTAGTCTGGAGCGGCCTTCATCAGGCAGGAGGCGGCACGGACCGCCATCTATGTCTGGGCGGGTCCGACTCCTGGTAGGGGTGAAGTAGTAGGCAAGGACCGCCTTGGTCATGGCCCACATGCGGAAGACGGACTCCCATTATTTGTAGTCGTTTTCAGTCCGGAAGACGGGTGAGTCCGACTCAACCCACTTGGGTGGCCTGACCGTCCGCGGGGCGACTGCTGAAGCCACTACGGGGCCGAACGCAAGGAAGGCAAACCCCTTATCCAGACAAGCCCGCGGATCTAGCTCCTCCAAGCTCAGAGGGTGACGAGCTGAGCCCAGGCTGAGGTCAACGCTGGAGCTCAAGCCCTGGAGGGTGGTATCTTCCTCATGCGCTCAGCGGCGTGCCTCCAGACGCAGAAGGCATGCACACAGCAATTCCTCCTCGCCCTCATCTCCAGAGTCAAAGAGAGTCTCAACTAATTCCTCAGCATTGCCGCCATGAGCGAGGTGGTCGCCCCTTAGGTTTGCGGATTGATGCTGCTACTGGGGCAGTAAGTCCTTGACCAGGTCTTGTAGCTCAGCGAATTGCCTCGTCAAAGCTTGGCGGCTCTCCGCCTACAGGTCTGCCAGCGCACGCACCTGGAATGCCAAGGTCGTCGGACTGGGTGGTCGTTGCTGCTACTGTTGCAGCTGTTTGCACTATTGCTGCTGCTGCCGCTGCTGCTACTAATGTTGTTGTTGCTGCTACAGCTATTGCTCTTACTGTTGCTGTGGTTGTTATTGTTGCTACTGTTATTGTTGCTACCGCTGTGGTGACACTGGCGGCGGCCGTCGTTGGCCGCTAACGGAGCTGCCCTCACTAGCTGCATCGGTGGCATTGCTACCGGGGGCTTGTTTCAGCATGATAGCCCTTTTTTTCTTTTTCTTTTTTTTTCGTATCACCGATCACTTCGGTGCTAGTGGGATACCCCCACCCGGGATTCTTCTCGAGGGCCTCACTAGTGGACTCCCCTTGTCCCTTTACTTTTGTTTAGCTATCTAGCTCAATCCACAAGGCAAGCGGAGGGGAGGAGGAGGCTCGCTCCTACCCCTCGCGTGCAGCCGGCCGGAGGCCTGTGGGGGGCCGGCGTGTGGCCGGTACACGTCGGCTTGTGTGGCGGCGCTCAGCCGGGGCTCAGTCGTGCCCTCCTTCGGCACGACAGATCCGACCGACGGGATCTCCCCCTCCCGGACGGTGTCCCTCGCGTCAACAGCAGGAGCTACTGCAGCAAGTGCTGCTGCGGTTGGTACAGCAACTGCTGTTGTGGCTGCTATGGCTGCAACGTCGGCTGTCGCGGCTACTCTAGCTTCTCGGTGCCGGTGTCGCAGCTGCTTGCTACCGTTGCAGCTGCTGTTGCTGCTACGACTCTTGCTGCCACAATTGCTGCTGATGCTATCGCTATAGTAGCTGCAGTGCTACTGGTGCGCTGTAGCTGCTGCTTGCGGTTACTGATGTCGTGGCTGCTACAAGCTGCTTTTGCTGCTACACGCTACCGTTGTTCGCAGCCGCCGCCGCAATCTGCTACTGCCAGCTGCTTCTCCTTTTTTATTTGGCAGCTTGACAGGGCTGCTGCTGCCACCCTGTGCTGCCGTTGCTACTCGGCATGGCTATTATTGCTCGATCAATGCCGCACCTTCTTGTGCTACGGTGGTGGCGAGTGTGTGGTGACGTCGCTGCTGTTAACGTTGGCTGCGACAGGTCCTAGGATGCGGCGGTAGCGGTGACTCTCACTGCTCCTGCCGGTGTTGTGTCTTTGCGGCGTAGCTCAGCGAGAGGGGTCTTGCTGCTCTGATACCATGAAAAAATGCGTGCAAGCAGGTGCTGGGCAGTAGGGCAGAAATCAACTGCAAGGGTCTGACTAGCACGTTGCATCAACGCGTCTAGCTGCAAGCAAATCTATAGAGAGAGCTAACAACAGAGGCCTAGGCAGCCTAAATGGTGTCTCAGACCTAGTGGGTGCACACATACGGGGCGCACACGACGTCCAATTTCTAGCAGGACAAAACAGTGGCAGAAACACAGNTGCCGGTGTTGTGTCTTTGCGGCGTAGCTCAGCGAGAGGGGTCTTGCTGCTCTGATACCATGAAAAAATGCGTGCAAGCAGGTGCTGGGCAGTAGGGCAGAAATCAACTGCAAGGGTCTGACTAGCACGTTGCATCAACGCGTCTAGCTGCAAGCAAATCTATAGAGAGAGCTAACAACAGAGGCCTAGGCAGCCTAAATGGTGTCTCAGACCTAGTGGGTGCACACATACGGGGCGCACACGACGCCCAATTTCTAGCAGGACAAAACAGTGGCAGAAACACAGTTAATTCTCTCTTGTGTATATTTGCCCTCTGTTGTGGCCATGAGTGTGCAGGGCCTGCTGACGCTGCGAGTGGAGGCGACACACAGTGAGCACGCATCACCCGTGGCTTGGTGCCATCTCTGCCCGCTCTACACGTGCTCGCCTCCCTCCTCGTAGCAGTGCCTCTGCTCCACTCGACAAAGCAGACCCCGTCCCTTGGCAAACCTAGTTCAAACCCACCTTATCTTGATGCTACCGTGATCTGGCATACTTCGGTCCTATTTGGAACCTTGTGGCATTTCTGTCTTTCCTAGTTAGGTTTCAAACTCAGAATTAGGCTAGTGTGGAATTGTGTGCCTCGAGTGGCTTTTTGCCCTCGCTGTTCGGTGCATGCCGGCGAGCTCCGCTCGCCGGCCGATGGGTGAGCTCGTATAGCGAGGCTCACCCGTAGGACTCACACCTGTTGACGTGCTAGGTGTTGGCCGGAGCTCATGGCCGCCTCTACAATCCCGGATGGTTCTAACTCATTGCTTCACCATTTGAGCTGAGAATGGTCCCATTGGATTCGTACAGTTCCTCTGATGGTATCAGAGCACAGATTGCCGGGCGTGACGACAGCTAGAGAGAGAAAAGAGCAAGATTGAGCGGCGGCCCCTCAAACGGCGCTGAAGTCAGTGGCGGCCAGAGCCGCCACAGAACCAGGCCGGGGACGTCGGAGCAGCGCGCGCAGGGCTGCTCAACCTCTCACGAGGCTGAGCGCAGCCAGAGAGTGGCGCAAGAGGGTGGGCGAGACCCACCCAAGAGAGCCGACCTGCGGCCCCTCCGACGGCGCTGCAGCCCTCGGCGGTCAGAACCGCCGTAGCAGCAGGTCGCGGACGCCGCAGCAGCGTGCGCAGGGCTGCCCCACTCTTTGCGGGGCTGAGTGCAGCCAGCGAGCGGCGCAAGGCGTGGGCGAGACCCCACCAACAGGGTCGCGGCCGGAAGGTCGTGAAAGGTGAGCAAACAAGGCAAAGAAGAAGGGGGGGGGGGCAACAGCAGAGGTCCACCTTCCTCCCTTGAGGGCTCAAGCCTTGCGGCTGGCCCTCAAGTTGCAACGAGACGGGGCAGGCGTAGGACCGACGAAGCCGCCGACGTAAGGCTAAGGTAGTGCTCATCATGAGCGCATCCGGCTCTGCGCCGGGCAGCAATGCCGCCCCCGGTGCTAACCACCCTGCCGGCACTACCGGCACCGTCACTTGGGAAGAACTCACCAAGGTGATGGCACACAAAGACTTGACGCCGCCGCCACTAGGGACGCGCGACTTCCTCGCGTGGAAGGATATCTTCCTCGCATGGGCGGCAGAACACGGACTTGAGGAGCTCTACCTCTCACCGCCCCCCGATGCCACCGAGGAGCGCGTCCTTTTACGCGCCTTCAACGCCCTCACTCGCGCCCTCCCTGATGACCAAGCATATGCCATCCGCCACTTCCGCTTCGGGGGGAAAGGAGAAGATCCAACCAACCCGCGCAGCGGTGCACCGCGTCCGTTCGAGGCATGGGGGCACCTCGCCACTCGCCAGGAGGAGAGAGGGATGGCTCTAGTTATCTCCCTTCGCGACCGACTGCGGCAGCTGTATCCCAAGCCAGGGGCGCCGATAGCGGAATACTGGGATGCCGCAATGGATCTCCGACGTCGGATCTTGGGGCTCGGTGCTCCGTGCTCTGTACTGGAGTGGCTGGACCCCGTTCTTCTTCATCTGGGAGAGCCGTATAAGGACTTCCGCCGCAGCCTGCTGCGCCGACTACGCGTCACCGACATAGAGAGTACAGATCTGACAGAGGTGTTCGAGGAGCTGCGGCACTACAAGGACATCCTCCGCGGAGAGGCGCGGGATGCAGCCACTCCAGTGGCCAGTGCCTTTGCGCATCAGGCTGCCTCTCCGACTCCGTCTGGATCCGGATATGGAGGGGGTCGCGGTGGAGGAGGTGGCCGTGAGGATAGAGGCACACGTTTGGGAGGAGGGCGTGGTGGTCGCGGCAAAGGTGCTGGGGGACGCACCTGCAACTACTGCGGGCAGCACGGTCACTTCTGGCGTGCATGTCCGGAGCTCCTCCGCATCATGACTCTTTCGCAGCAGCAGCAGTCCGCTCCCCTACCACGTCACCAGTGTGGCCCGCAGCTGCATCCGCCGGCGTGGTCGACTCAGGGGGAAGGTGGTTACCGTGCACCCACCCCTTTTGGTGCAGCTACGTTTGGTCCTCCCCTGCCACAGCTGCCAGCCGGATATCCAGTAGA
The DNA here is from genome assembly GCA_023375785.1 of Penium margaritaceum. Taxonomy (NCBI): domain Eukaryota; kingdom Viridiplantae; phylum Streptophyta; class Zygnematophyceae; order Desmidiales; family Peniaceae; genus Penium; species Penium margaritaceum. The sequence goes on along the minus strand of SZWC01001386.1, from coordinate 15,164 downwards.
GCAGGGGCGTCTGCCCATGTACCAGGGACCCTACTACATGCCTCCGGGCCCGGTAGCACCAGTCCCTGGACCGGCGTGGGCTCAGCGTGTCTACGCCGCGACGGCTGAGGGGCAGCAGCCAACGACAGCACCACCTATCGGCTGGACTACTCCTATGGAGCTCCAGCCACCAGAGCCGACAGCAGCCTTGCAACCGCCAGGTCAGCGGCTTGGTCACACACATGTCACCACCTCGCACACACTTCCCATGCATGAATGGTTGTATGACACTGCTGCATCGCATCACATGTCGCCGCATCGCCAGCTCTTTGCTTCGTTGTATGCTGCACCTGATGTGGAAGGGGTGAAAACGGGTTCTGGGGAAGTGCTGACTGTGGAAGGGGTTGGGACTGTGGCACTGCAGGCCCCCGGGGGGGTGATATGGTTGACCGGTGTCCTGTACGTACCCAAACTCCGAGTGAACTTGTTGTCAGGTGGTCAACTCGATCGTCAGTCCAGTGTGTCCTCTGTCATGCAAAAGCAACGATGCTCTCTTTTTGATGCGGCTGGTACTCTGCTGGTCGATGGGCCTTTGCATTCTGACATGCTCTATCGTCTGACTCTTTTTCCCCTTGTCCCAACGCACTCATCAAGACCACAGGCACATGTTGTGACAGCCACTGATGCAAAGCACACAGAACTACTGCACCGACGATTGGCACACATTCATACCGACCTGATTGAGGACATGCTAAAGCACACCACAGCACAGGGTCTGTGTCCAGAGGACTGTCCCCACGGGCTGAAGTCAGATACCTGTCTTGAGTGTCATGAAGGAAAGGCCCACAGGCAGGTCTTTCCAAAATCCACCACCGAAAGCAAGTCCCCTCTGGACTTGGTTCATGCTGATCTGACTGGACCCATGCCCATTCCCTCTGTCCAGTACGGGTCTCAGTACGTGTTGACACTGACTGATGATTACAGTCGGTTTCGCTGGGCTTATCTGCTGAAGACCAAAGCTGACGCCCAACAGGCGATTATTGAATGGATTGCACTGGCTGAACGTCAGACTAAATGCAAACTGCTCAAACTAAGAACAGACCGCGGCGGTGAGTTTATGGGGGCTCTGACCGCAGCCCTCAAGGCAAAAGGCATTGAACATCAAACCACTGCACCCTACACACCGCAACAAAACGGAGTGGCAGAGCGCTGGCATCGTACTCTAGGTGACGCTCTGCGTACCCTACTAACGGAATCAGGCTTGTCGTTTGGCTTTTGGGAAGAAGCCGTGAAACATGTCACGTGGGTGTGGAACCGTGTACCACAAGGTCCACTACCCAAGTCTGTCACCCCTTGGGAACGGTGGTTCAAGGAAAAGGCAGATCTTCGCCCTGCAAGGGTGTGGGGCACAATGGCTTGCGTGTGGTTTGCACAGCCACAGCGTGCGAACAAGCTCAGCCCACGTGGTCGATGGTGCGTGTTTGTAGGAGT
>SZWC01001385.1:276760-293210 GCA_023375785.1 Penium margaritaceum | reverse complement strand
TCATAACCGTTTATGGTACTTGGTAAACTTTGCGGTCATGGTCTGTGGCACATGCCAGCTTTTTCAAGGCATTGGGCACAATAGCCATGCCAAGCCACCGGTGTTTTACCTTGTTTATACCTGTAAGATCATGCCTGGTACATCTGTGCTGTGATTGGGTACTCGGACTGTGGCTGACTCGTGTTACGATTCATAGACGTTAAAGTTACTTGGTAAACTTTGTGGTCATGGTCAGTGGCACATGCCAACTTGGTCTAGGCATTGCGCACAGTAGCCACACCGAGCCACCAGTATTCTACCTTGTTTGCACCTGCAAGATCATGCCTAGTACATCTGCACTGTGATTGGACTTTCTGACCGTGGCTGACTCGTGTTATGATCAATAGAAGGAAAAGTCACTTGGATACATTTGTGGTCATGGTCAGTGGCACATGCCAGCTTTGACAAGGCATTGCACACAATAACCACACCGAGCCACCAGTATTCTACCTTCTTTATACCCGTAAGGTCATGCTCAGTATATCTGCACTGTGATTGGACACTCTGACTGTGGCTGACCCGTGTTATCATTCATAGCCGTTCAAGGAACCTGGTAAACTGTGTGGTCATGGTCAGTGGCACATGCCAATTTTGTCAATGCATTGCGCACAATAGTCGTGCCAAGCCACCGGTTTTTTTCCTTGTTTATGTCTGCATGCTCAAGCCTAGTACATCTGAAAAGTGATTGGGCACTCTGACTGTGGTTGACTCGTGTTACGATTCGTACAAGTTAAAGTCACTTGGTAAACTTTGTGGTCATGGTCAGTGGCACATGCCAACTTTGTCAAGGCATTGCGCACAATAGCTGTGCCAAGCCACCGGTTTTTTTCCTTGTTTATGTCTGCAAGCTCATGCCTAGTACATCTGAAAAGTGATTGGGCACTCTGACNTGACTGTGGTTGACTCGTGTTACGATTCGTACAAGTTAAAGTCACTTGGTAAACTTTGTGGTCATGGTCAGTGGCATATGCCAACTTTGTCAAAGCATTGCGCACAATAGCCGTGCCAAGACACCGGTTTTTAACCCTGTTTATGCCTGCAAGATCATGCATATTAGATGTGCACTGTGATTGGGTACTCTGACTGTGGCTGACTCGTGTTATGATTCGTAGAAGTTAAAGTCACTTGGTAAACGTTGTGGCCATGGTCAGTGGCACATGCCAACCTTGTCAAGGCATTGCGCACAATAGCCACACCAAGCCACCAGTATTCTACCTTGTTTGCATGTGCAAGATAATGCCTAGTACATCTGCACTGTGATTGGACACTCTGACTGTGGCTGACTCGTGTTATGATGAATAGAAGTAAAAGTCACTTGGATACATTTGTGGTCATGGTCGGTGGCACATGCCACCTTTGTCAAGGCATTGCGCACAAATAGCCACACCGAGCCACCATTACTCTACCTTGTTCATACCTGCGAGGTCATGCGCAGTATATGTGCACTATGATTGGACACTCTGACTGTGGCTGACTCGCGTTTTGATTCATAGCCGTCTAAGGTACTTGGTAAACTTTGTGGTCATGGTCAGTGACACATGCCAGCTTTGTCAAGGCATTGCGCACAATAGCCATGCCAAGCCACCGGTTCTTTACCTTGTTTATACCTGCAAGGTCATGCTTTGTACATCTGAATTGTGATTGGGCACTCTGACTGTGGCTGACTTGTGTTACGATTCATAGAAGTTAAAGTCACTTTGTAAACTTTGTGGTCATGGTCATTGGCACATGCCAAATTGGTGAAGGCATTGCGCACACTAGCCACACCGAGCCACCAGTATTCTACCTTGTTTGCACGTACAAGATCATGCCTAGTACATCTACACTGTGGTTGGACACCATGGCCGTGGCTGACTCGTGTTATGATCAATAGAAGTAAAAGCCACTTGGATACATTTGTGGTCATGGTCAGTGGCACATGCCAACTTTGTCAAGGCATTGCACACAATAACCACACCGAGCCACCAGTATTCTACCTTGTTTATACCTGTAAGGTCATGCCAAGTATATCTGCACTGTGATTGGACACTCTGACCGTGGCTGACCCGTGTTGTGATTCATAGCCGTTTAAGGTACTTGGTAAACTTTGTGGTCATGGTCAGTGGCACATGCCAACTTTGTCAAGGCATTGCGCACAATAGCCGTGCCAAGCCACTGGTTTTTAGCCTTGTTTATACCTGCAAGGTCATGCCTAGTACATCTGAACTGTGATTGGGCACTCTGACTGTGGCTGACTTGTGTTACGATTCGTACAAGTTAAAGTCACTTGGTAAACTTTGTGGTCATGGTCAGTGGCACATGCCAACTTTGTCAAGGCATTGCGCACAATAGCCGTGCCAAGACACAAGTTTTTAACCCTGTTTATACCTACAAGGTCATGCATATTTAATGTGCACTGTGATTGGGTACTCTGACTGTGGCTGAATCGTGTTATGCTTCATAGACGTTAAAGTCAGTTGGTAAACTTTGTGGTCATGGTCAGTGGCACATGCCAACTTTGTCAAGGCATTGCGCACAATAGCCACACCAAGCCACCAGTATTCTAACTTTTTTACACCTGCAAGATCATGCCTAGTACATCTGCGCTGTGATTGGACACTCTGACTGTGGCTGACTCGTGTTATGATCAATAGAGGTAAAAGTCACTTGGATACATTTTTGGTCATGGTCAGTTACGCATGCCAGCTTTGTCAAGGCATTACGCACAATAGCCACACCGAGCCACCAGTATTCTACCTCGTTCATACTTGCGAGGTCATGCGCAGTATATCTGCACTATGATTGGACACTCTGACTGTGGCTGTCTTGTGTTATGATTCATAGCCGTTAAAGGTACTTGGTAAACTTTGTGGTCATCATCAGTGGCACATGCCAACTACGTAAAGGCATTGCGCACAATAGCCGTGCCAAGCCACCAGTTTTATAACTTGTTTATACCTCCAAGGTCATGCATATTAGATGTGCACTGTGACTGGGCACTCTGACTGTGGCTGACTTGTGTTACGATTCGTAGAAGTTAAAGTCACTTGGTAAACTTTGTGGTCATGGTCAGTGGCACATGACAACTTTGTCAAGGCATTGCGCACAGTACCCACACCGAGCCACCAGTATTCTACCTTGTTTGCACCTGCAAGATCATGCCTAGTACATCGGCACTTTGATTGGACACTCTGACCGTGGCTGACTCGTGTTATGATCAATAGAAGTGAAAGCCACTTGGATACATTTGTGGTCATGGTCAGTGGCACATGCCAACTCTGTCAAGGCATTGCACACAATAGCCACACCGAGCCACCAGTATTGTACCTTGTTTATACCTGTAAGGTCATGTCCTGTATATCAGCACTGTGATTGGACACTCTGACCGTGGCTGACTCGTATTACGATTCGTATAATTTAATGTCACTTGGTAAACTTTGTGGTCATGGTCACAGCACATGCCAACATTGTCAAGGCATTGCGCACAACAGCCACACCGAGCCACCAGTATTCTACCATGTTTTTACTTACAAGATCATGCATAGTACATCTGCACTGTGATTCGACACTCGGACCGTGGATGACTCGTGTTATGATCAATAGAAGTAAAAGTCACTTTGATACATTTGTGGTCATGGTCAGTGGCACATGCCCACTTTGTCAAGGCATTGCACACAATAGCCACACCGAGCCACCCGTATTCTACCTTGTTTGCACCAGACAGATCATGCATAGTACATCTGCACTGTGATTAGACACTCAGACCGTGGCTGACTCGTGTTATGATTCGTAGAAGTTAAAGTCACTTGGTAAACTTTGTGGTCATGGTCAGTGGAACATGCAAACTTTGTCAAGGCATTGCGCACAATAGCCGTGCCAAGCCGACGGTTTTTTACCTTGTTTATACCTGCAAGGTCATGCATATTAGGTGTGCACTGTGATTGGGCACTCTGACCGTGGCTGACCCGTGTTACCATTCATAGAAGTTAAAGACACTTGGTACACTTTGTGGTCATTGTCCGTGGCACATGCCAACTTCGTAAAGGCATTACGCACAATAGCCACACCGAGCCACCAGTATTCTACCTTGTTTGTACCTGCAAGATCATGCCTATCACATGTGCACCGTGATTGGAGACTCCGACCGTGGCTGACTCGTGTTATGATCAATAGAAGTAAAAGTCACTTGGAAACATTTATGGTCATGGTCAGTGGCACATGCCAATTTTGTCAAGGCATTGCGCACAGTAGCCACACCGAGCCACGAGTATTCTACCTTGTTTATACCTGCAAGGGCATACCCTTTACATCTGCACTGTGATTGGACACTCTGACCGTGGCTGGCTCGCGTTATGATTCATAGCCGTTTAAGGTAGTTGGTAAACTTTGTGGTCATGGTCACTGGCACATGCCAACTTTGTCAAGGCATTGCGCACAATAGCCGTGCCAAGCCACCGAGTTTTTACCTTGTTTATGCCTGCAAGGTAGTGCATATTAGATGTGCACTGTGATTGGGCACTCTGACCGTGGCTGAATCGTGTTAGGATTCGTAGAAGTTAAAGTCACTTGTAAACTTTGTGGTCATGGTCAGTGGCACATGCCAACTTTGTCGAGGCATTGCGCACAATAGCCAAACCAAGCCACCCGTATTCTACCTTGTTTGAACCTGCAAGATCATGCCTATTACATCTGCATTGTGTTTGGACACTCTGACAATGGCTGACTCGTGTTATGATCAATAGATGGAAAAGTCACTTGGATACATTTGTGGTCATGGTCAGTGGTACATGCCAACTTTGTCAAGGCATTGTGCAAACTAGCCACACCGAACCACTCGTATTCTGCCTTGTTTATACCTGTAAGGTCATGCACAGTATATCTGCACTGTCATTGGACACTCTGACCGTGGCCGACTCGTGTTATGATTAATAACCGTTCAATGTACTTGGTAAACTTTGTGGTCATGGTCAGTGGCAAATGCAAACTTTGTCAAGGCATTGCCACCGGATTTTTACATTGTTTATTCCTGCAAGTTCATGCATATTAGATGTGCGCTGTGATTGGGCACTCTGACCGTGGCTGACTCATGTTACAATTCGTAGAAGTTAAAGTCACTTGGTAAACTTTGTGGCCATGGTGAGTGGCACATGCCAACTTTATCAGGGCATTGCGCACAATAGCCACACCGAGCCACCAGTATTCTACCTTGTTTGCACTTGCAAGGTCATGCCTATTACATTTGCACTTTGATTTGACACTCTGACCGCGGCTGACTCGTGTTATCATCAATAGAAGTACAAGTCACTTGAATACATTTAAGGTCATGGTCAGTGGCACATGCCAACTTTCTCAAGGCATTGCGCACAATGGCCACACCGAGCCACCAGTATTCTACCTTGTTTGCACCTGCAAGATCATGCCTAGTACATATTCACTGTGATTGGACACTCTGACCGTGGCTGACTCGTGTTATGATCAATAGAAGTAAAAGTCACTCGGGTACATATGTGGTCATGGTCAGTGGCACATGCCAACTTTGTCAGGGCATTGCACACAATAGCCACATCGAGCCACCAGTTTTCTACCTTTCTAATACCTATAAGGTCATGCCCAGTATATATGCACTGTGATTGGACACTCTGACCGTGGTAGACTCGTGTTATGATTCATAGCCCTTTAAGGTTCTTGGTAAACTTTGTGGTCATGGTCAGTGGCATATGCCAACTTTTTCAAGGCATTGCACACAATAGCGGTGCCAAGCCACCGGGTTTTTACCTTGTTTATAACTGCAAGGTCATGCATAGTACATCTGTAGTGTGATTGGACACTCTGACCATGGCTGACTCGTGTTATGATCAATAGAAGTGAAAGTCACTTGGATACATTCGTGGTCATGGTCAGTGGCACATGCCAACTTTGTCAGGGCATTACACACAATAGCCACACCGAGCCACCAGTTTTCTAACTTTTTTCTTCTGTAAGGTCATGCCCAGTATATATGCACTGTGATTGGACACTCTGACCCTGGCTGACTCGTGTTATGATTCATAGTCGTTTAAGGTTTTTGGTAAACTTTGTGGTCATGGTCAGTGGCACATGCCAACTTTGTCAAGGAATTGCACACAATAGCCGTGCCAAGCCACCGGTTTTTTACCTTGTTTATACCTGCAAGGTCATGCATATTAGATGTGCGCTTTGATTGGGCACTCTGACTGTGGCTAACTTGTGTTATGGTTCGTAGAAGTTAAAGTCACTTGGTACACTTTGTGGTCATGGTCAGTGGCACATGCCAACTTTGTCAAGGCATTGCGCAGAATAGCCACACCGAGCCACCAGTATTCTACCTTGTTTGCACCGGCAAGATCAAGCCTAGTACATCTGCACTGTGATTTGACACTCTGACTGTGGTTGACTCGTGTTATGATCAATACAAGTAAAAGTCACTTGGATACATTTGTGGTCATGGTCAGTGGCACATGCCAACTTTGTCAAGGCATTGCGCACAATAGCCACACCGAGCCACCAGTATTCTACCTAGCTCATGCCTAGTACATCTGCACTGTGATTTGACACTCTGACTGTGGTTGACTCGTGTTATGATCAATACAAGTAAAAGTTACTTGGATACATTTGTGGTCATGGTCAATGGCACATGCCAACTTTGTCAAGGCATTGCGCAGAATAGCCACACCGAGCCACCAGTATTCTACCTAGCTCATGCCTAGTACATCTGCACTGTGATTTGACACTCTGACTGTGGTTGACTCGTGTTATGATCAATACAAGTAAAAGTTACTTGGATACATTTGTGGTCATGGTCAATGGCACATGCCAACTTTGTCAAGGCATTGCGCAGAATAGCCACACCGAGCCACCAGTATTCTACCTAGCTCATGCCTAGTACATCTGCACTGTGATTTGACACTCTGACTGTGGTTGACTCGTGTTATGATCAATACAAGTAAAAGTTACTTGGATACATTTGTGGTCATGGTCAATGGCACATGCCAACTTTGTCAAGGCATTGCGCAGAATAGCCACACCGAGCCACCAGTATTCTACCTAGCTCATGCCTAGTACATCTGCACTGTGATTTGACACTCTGACTGTGGTTGACTCGTGTTATGATCAATACAAGTAAAAGTTACTTGGATACATTTGTGGTCATGGTCAATGGCACATGCCAACTTTGTCAAGGCATTGCGCAGAATAGCCACACCGAGCCACCAGTATTCTACCTAGCTCATGCCTAGTACATCTGCACTGTGATTTGACACTCTGACTGTGGTTGACTCGTGTTATGATCAATACAAGTAAAAGTTACTTGGATACATTTGTGGTCATGGTCAATGGCACATGCCAACTTTGTCAAGGCATTGCGCAGAATAGCCACACCGAGCCACCAGTATTCTACCTAGCTCATGCCTAGTACATCTGCACTGTGATTTGACACTCTGACTGTGGTTGACTCGTGTTATGATCAATACAAGTAAAAGTTACTTGGATACATTTGTGGTCATGGTCAATGGCACATGCCAACTTTGTCAAGGCATTGCGCAGAATAGCCACACCGAGCCACCAGTATTCTACCTAGCTCATGCCTAGTACATCTGCACTGTGATTTGACACTCTGACTGTGGTTGACTCGTGTTATGATCAATACAAGTAAAAGTTACTTGGATACATTTGTGGTCATGGTCAATGGCACATGCCAACTTTGTCAAGGCATTGCGCAGAATAGCCACACCGAGCCACTAGTATTCTACCCTGTTTGTACCTGCAAGATCATGCATAGTACATCTGCACAGTGATTGGATACTCTGACCGTGGCTGACTCGTGTTACGATTCGTAGAAGTTAAAGTCACTTGGTAAACTTTGTGGTCATGGTCAGTGGCACATGCCAACTTCTTCAAGGCATTGCGCACAATAGCCACGTCGAGCCACCAGTATTCTGCCTTGTTTGCACCCGCATGGTCATGCCTAGTACATCTGTACTGTGATTGGACACTCTGACCGTGGCTGACTTGTGTTATGATCAATAGAATTAAAAGTCACTTGGATACATTTGTGGTCATGGTCAGTGGCACGTGCCAACTTTTTCAAGGCATTGCGCACAATAGCCACACCGAGCCACCCGAATTCTACCTTGTTCATACCTGTAAGGTCATGTCCAGTATATCTGCACTGTGATTGGACACTCTGACCGTGGCTGACTTGTGTTATAATTAATAGCCGTTTAAGGTACTTGGTAAACTTTGTGGTCATGGTTAGTGGCATATGCCAACTTTGTCAAGGCATTGCGCACAATAGTTGTGCCAAGCCACGGGTTTTTTACCTTGTTTATACCTGCAAGGTCATGCCTAGTACATGTCAACTGTGATTGGGCACTCTGACTGTGGATGACTCCTGTTACGATTCGTAGAAGTTCAAGTCACTTGGTAAACTTTGTTATCATGGTCAGTGGCACATGCCAACCTTGTCAAGGCATTGCGCACAATAGCCGTGCCAAGACACCGGTTTTTTACCCTGTTTATACCTGCAAGGTCATCCATATTAGATATGCACTGTGATTGCGTACTCTGACCGTGGCTGACTTGTGATATGATTCCTAGAGGTTAAAGTCATTTGGTAAACTTTGTGGGCATGGTCAGTGGCACATGCCAACTTTGTCAAGGCATTGCGCACTGTAGCCACATCGAGCCACCAGTATTCTACCTTTTTTGCACCTGCAATTTCATGCCCAGTACATCTGCACTGTGATTGGACACTTTGATAGTGGCTGACTCGTGTTATGATCAATAGAAGTAAAAGTCACTTGCATACATTTGTGGTCATGGTCAGTGGCACATGCCAACTTTGTCAAGTCATTGCGCACAATAGCCACACCGAGCTACCAGTAGTCTACCTTGTTCATACCTGCAAGGGCATGCGCAGTATTTGTACTGTGATTGGACACTCTGACCGTGGCTGACTCGTGTTATGATTCATAGCCGTTTAAGGTACTTGGTAAACTTTGTGGTCATGGTCAGTGGCACATGCCAATTTTGTCAAGGCATTGCGCACAATAGCCGTGCCAATCCACCGGTTTTTTAAGTTGTTTATACCTGCAAGGTTATGCATATTAGATGTGCACTGTGATTGGGCACTCTGACCGTGGCTGACTCATATTACGATTCGTAGAAGTTAAAGTCACCTGGTAAACTTTGTGGTCATGGTCAGTGGCACATGCCAATTTTGTCAATGCACTGCGCACAATAGCCACACCGAGCCACAAGTATTCTACATTGTTTGTACCTACAAGGTCATGCCTAGTACATCTACATGGTGATTGGGCACTCTGACTGTGGCTGACTCGTGTTATGAGCAATAGAAGTGAATGTCACTTGGATACATTTGTGGTCACGGTCAGTGGCACAGGCCAAAATTGTCAAGGCATTGCACACAAAAGTCACACCAAGCCACTAGAATTCTACCTTTTTAATACCTGTAAGGTCATGCCCAGTATATCTGCACTGTGATTAGACACTCTGACAGTGGCTGACTTGTGTTATGATTCATAGCCGTTTAAGGTACTTGGTAATCTTTGTGGTCATGGTCAGTGGCACATGCCAACGTTGTCAAGGCATTGCCCACAATAGCCGTGCCAAGCCACCGGTTTTTTAACTTGTTTATACCTGCAAGGTCATGCATATTAGATGTGCACAATGATTGGGCACTCTGACCGTGGCTGACTCGTGTTACGATTCGTAGAAGCTAAAGTCACTTGGTAAACTTTGTGGTCATGGTCAGTGGCACATGCCAACTTTGTCAAGTCATTGCGCACAATAGCCACGTCGAGCCACCAGTATTCTGCCTCGTTTGGACCCGCAAGGTCATGCCTAGTGCATCTGCACTGTGATTGGACACATTGACCGTGGCTGACTCGTGTTATGATCAGTAGAATTAAAAGTCACTTGGATACATTTGTGGTCATGGTCAGTGGCACATGCCAACTTTGTGAAGGCATTGCGCACAATAGCCACACCGAGCCACCAGAATTCTACCTTTTTCATACCTGTAACGTCCTGTCCAGTGTCTCTGCACTGTGATTGGACCCTCTGACCGTGGCTGACCTGTGTTATAATTAATAGCCGTTTAAGGTACTTGGTAAACTTTGTGGCCATGGTCAGTGGCACATGCCAACTTTGTCAAGGCATTGCGCACAATAGCCGTGCCAAGCCACCAGTTTTCTACCTTGTTTATACCTGCAAGCTCATGCCTAGTAAACCTGAACTGTGATTGGGCACTCTGACTGTGGCTGACTCGTGTTACGATTCGTACAAGTTAATGTCACTTGGTAAACTTTGTTGTCATGGTCAGTGGCACGTACCAACTTTGTCAAGGCAGTGCGCACAATAGCGACACCGAGCCACCAGTACTCTACCTTGTTCATACCAGTGAGGTCATGCGCAGTATATCTGCACTATGATCGGACACTCTGAATGTGGCTGACTCGTGTTATGATTCATAGCCGTTTAAGGTACTTGGTAAGCTTTGTGGTCATGGTCAGTGGCACATGCCAAATTTGTCAAGGCATTGCGCACAATAGCCATGCCAAGCCACTGGTTTTTCAATTTGTTTATACCTGCAAGATCATGCAAATTAGATGTGCAATGTGATTGGGCACTCTTACCGTGGCTGACTCGTGTTATGATTCGTAGAAGTTAAATTCACTTGGTAAACTTTGTGGTCATGGTCAGTGGCACATGCCAACTTTGTCAAAGTATTGCGCACAATAGCCACACCGAGCCACCAGTATTCTACCTTGTCTGTACCTGCAAAATCATGCCTAGTACATCTGCACTGTGATTGGACACTCTGACCGTGGGTGACTCGTGTTATGATCAATAGAAGTAAAAGTCACTTGCATACATTTGTGGTCATGGTCAGTGGCACATGCCAACTTTGTCAAAGTATTGCGCACAATAGCCACACCGAGCCACCAGTATTCTACTTTGTTTATGCCTGTAAGGTCATACCCAGTGTATCTGCATAGTGATTGGACACTCTGACCGTGGCTGACGCGTGTAATAATTCATAGCCGTTTAAGGTACTTGGTAAACTTTGTGGTCATGGTCAGTGGCACATGCCACCTTTGTCAAGGCATTGCACACACTAGCCGTTCCAAGCCACCAGTTTATTTACCTTGTTTATACCTGAAATGTCATGCCTAGTACATCAGAACTGTGATTGGGTACTCTGACCGCCGCTGAATCGTGTTATATCTTCACTGTGATTGGACACTCTGACCGTGGCTGACTCGTGTTATGATACATAGCCGTTTAATGTTCTTGGTAAACTTTGTGGTCATGGTCAGTGGCACATGCCAACTTTGTCAAGGCATTGCGCACAATAGCCGTGCCACGCCACCCAGGTTTTACCTTGTTTATACATGCAAGGTCATGCTTAGTACACCTAAACTGTGATTGGGCACTTTGACTGTAGTTGACTTGTCTTACGATTTGTAGAAGTTAAAGTCACTTGGTACAACTTGTGGTCATGGTCAGTGGCACATGCCAACTTTGTCAAGTCATTGCGCACAATAGGCGTGCCAAGCCACCAGCTTTTTTCCTTGTTTATACCTGCAAGGTCATGCATATTAGATCTGCACTGTGATTGGGCACTCTGACCATGGTTGACTCGTGTTACGATTTGTAGAAGTTAAAGTCACTTGGTAAACTTTGTGGTCATGGTCAGTGGCTCATGCCAACTTTGTCAAGGCATTGCGCACAATAGCCACACCGAGCCTCCAGTATTCTACCTTGTTTATACCTACACGATCATACCTAGTACATCTGTACTGTGATTAGACACTCGGACCGTGGCTGACTCATGTTATGATCAATAGAAGTAAAAGTCATTCTGATACATTTGTGGTCATGGTCAGTGGCACATACCCACTTTTTCAAGGCATTGCGCACAATAGCCACACCGAGCCACCAGTATTTTACCTTGTTTGCACCAGCAAGATCATGCATAGTACATGTGCAATGTGATTAGACACTCTGACCGTGGCTGACTCGTGTTATGATTCATATCGGTTAAAGGTACATGGTAAACGTTGTGGTCATGGTCAGTGGCACAAGCCAACCTTGTCAAGGCATTGCACACAATAGCCGTGCCAAGAAACTGGTTTTTCACCCTGTTTATACCTAAAAGGTCATGCATGCTACATGTACACTGTGATTGGGCACTCGAACTGTGGCTGAGTCGTGTTACGATTCGTAGAAGTTAAAGTCACTTGGTAAACTTTGTGGTCATGGTCAGTGGCACATGCCAACTTTGTCAAGGCATTGCGCACAATAGCCGTGCCAAGCCACTGGTTTTTTACCTAGTTTATACCTGCAAGGTCATGCATATTAGATGTGCACTGTGATTGGGCACTCTGACCGTGGCTGACTCGTGTAACGATTCATAGAAGTTAAAGTCACTTGGTACACTTTGTGGTCATGGTCAGTGGCACATGCCAACTTCGTCAAGGCATTGCGCACAATAGCCACACCGAGCCACAAGTATTCTACCTTGTTTGTACCTGCAAGATCATGCCTTGTACATCTGCTGTGTGATTGGACACTCCGACCATGGCTGACTTGTGTTATGATAAATAGAAGTAAACGTCACTTCAATACATTTGTAGTCATGGTCAGTGGCACATGCCAAGTTTGTCAAGGCATTGCGTACAATAGCCACACACATCCACCAGTATTCTACCTTGTTTATACCTGCAAGGGCATGCCGAGTATATCTGCACTGTGGTTGGACACTCTGACCGTGGCTGGCTCGCGTTATGATTCATAGCCGTTTAAGGTAGTTGGTAAACTTTGTGGTCATGATCATTGGCACATGCCTACTTTTTCAAGGCATTGCGCACAAAAGCTACACCGAGCCACCAGTATTATACGTTGTTTGAACCTGCAAGATCTTGCCTAGTACATCTGCACTTTGATTGGACACTCTGACAGTGTCTGACTTGTGTTATGATCAATAGAAGTAAAAGTCACTAGGATACATTTTTGGTCATGGCCAGTGGCACATGCCAACTTTGTCAAGGCATTGCGCACAATAGCCACACCGCGCCACCAGTATTATACTTTGTTTATACCTGTAAGGTCATTCCCAGTATATCTGCATAGTGATTGGACTCTCAGACCGTGGCTGACTCGTGTAATGATTCATAGCCGTTTACGGTACTTGGTAAACTTTGTGGTCATGGTCAGTGGCACATGCCACCTTTGTCAAGGCATTGCACACAATAGCCGTCCCAAGCGACCGGTTTTTTCACCTTGTTTATACCTGAAATGTCATGCCTAGTACATCAGAACTTTGATTGGGTACTCTGACCGCCGCTGAATCGTGTTATGATTCGTAAACGTTAAAGTCACTTGGTAAACATTGTGGTCACGGTCAGTGGCACATGCCATCTTTGTCAAGGCATTGCGCACAATAGCCACACCAAGCCACCAGTATTCTACCTTGTTTATACCTGCAAAGTCATAATCAGTATATCTACACTGTGATTGGACACTCTGGCCGTTGCTGACTCATGTTATGATTCATAGCGGTTTAATGTACTTGATAAACTTTGTGGTCATGGTCAGTGGCACATGCTAACTTTGTCAGGGCATTGCGCACAATAGCCACACCGAGCGACCAGCATTCTACCTTCTTTGTACCTGCAAGATCATGCCTAGTACATCTGCACCGTGATTGGACACTCTGACCGTGGCGGACTCGTGTTATGGTTAGTATAAGTAAAAGTCACTTTGATATATTCGTGGTCATGGTCAGTGGCAAGTGCCAACTTTGTCAAGGCATTGCGCAAAATAGCCAACCGAGCACCAGTATTCTACCTTGTTTATACCTACAAGGTCATGCCCAGTACATATGTACTGTGATTTGAACCTCTGACCGTGGCTGAATTGTGTTATGATTCATAGCCGTTTAATGTACTTGGTAAAATTTGTGATCATGGCCAGTGGCACATGCCAACTTTTTCAAGGAATTGTGCACAATAGCCGTGCCAAGCCACCGGTTTGTTACCTAGCTTATACCTGCAAGGTCATGCATATTAGATGTACGCTGTGATTGGACACTCTGACCGTGGCTGACTCGTGTTACGTTTCGTAGAAGTTAAAGTCACTTGGTAAACTTTGTGGCCATGGTGAGAGGCACATGCCAACTTTATCAAGGCGTTGTGCACACTGAGCCACCAGTATTCTACCTTGTTTGCACCTGCAAGATCATGCCTAGTACATCTGCATTTTGATTGGACACTCTGAAAGTGGCTGACTCGTGTTATGATCAATAGAAGTGAAGTCACTTGGATACATTTGTGGTCATGGTCAGTGGCACATGCCAACTTTGTCCAGGCATTGCGTACAATAGCCACACCGAGCCACAAGTATTCTACCTTGTTTGTACCTGCAAGGTCATGCCCAGTATATGTGCACTGTGATTGGACACTCCGACCAAGGCTGACTCGTGTTATGATTCATAGCCGTTAAGGTACTTGGAAAACTGTGTGGTCATGGTCAGTGGGACATGCCAACATTGACAAGGTAATGCGCAGAGTAACCGTGCCAGGCCACCGGTTTTGAAACCTTTTTATATACCTGCAAGGTAATGCCTAGTACATCTAAACTATGATTTGGCACTCTGACTGGGGCTGACCCGTGTTACGATTCGTGGACGTTAAACTCACTTGCTAAACTTTAAGGTCATGGTCAGTGGCACAAGCCAACTTTGTCAAGACATTGCGCACAATAGCCACACCAAGCCACCAGTATTCTACCTTTTTTTAACCTGCAAGATCATGCCCAGTACATCTGCACTGTGATTGGACACTCTGACCGTGGCTGACTCGTGTTATGATCAATAGAAGTAAAAGTCACTGGGATACATCTGTAGTCATCGTCAGTGGCACATGCCAACTTTGTCAAGGCATTGCGCACAACAGCCAAACCGAGCCACCAGTATTCTACCTTGTTTGCACCTGCACGATCATGCCTAGTACATGTGCACTGTAATTGGACACTCTGACCGTGGCTGACTCGTCTTATGATCCAGAGAAGTAAAAGTCACTTGGATACATTTGTGGTCATGGTCGGTGGCACATGCCAAATTTGTCAAGGCATAGCGCAAAATAGCCACACCGAGCCACCAGTATTCTACCTTGTTTGAACCTGTAAGATCATGCCTAGTACATCTGCACTATGATTGGACACTCTGACCATGGCTGACTCGTGTTATGATCAATAGAAGTAAAAGTCACTTGGATACATTTGTGGTCATGGTCAGTGGCACATGCCAACGTTGTCAAGGAATTGCACACAATAGCCACACCGAGCCACCAGTTATGCACCTTGTTTATACCTGCAAGTTCATGCCCAGTATATCTGCACTGTGATTGGACACTCTAACCGTGGCTGACTCGTGTTATGATTCATAGCCGTTTAATGTACTTGGTAAACTTTGTGGTCATGGTCAGTGGCACATGCCAACTTTGTCAAGGCATTGCGCACAATAGCCGTGCCAAGCCACCGGGTTTTTACCTTGTTTTTACCTGCAAGGTCATGCATATTAGATGTGCGCTTTGATTGGGCACTCTGACCGTGGCTGACTCGTGTAATGGTTCGTAGAAGTTAAAGTCACTTGGTAAACTTTGTGGTCATGGTCAGTGGCACATGCCAACTTTGTCAAGGCATTGCGCACAATAGTCACACCGAGCCACCAGAATTGTACCTTGTTTGCACCTGCAAGATCAAGCCTAGTACATCTGCACTGTGATTGGACACTCTGATCATGGTTGACTCGTGTTATGCTTAATAGAAGTAAAAGTCACTTGGATACATTTGTGGTCATGGTCAGTGGCACATGCCAACTTTGTCAAGGCATTGCGCACAAAAGCCACACCGAGCCACCAGTATTTTACCTTGTCTATACCTGTTATATCATGCCCAGTATATCTGCACTGTGATTGGGCACTCTGACCGTGGCTGACTCGTGTTATGGTTCATAGCCGTTTAAGGTACTTGGTAAACTTTGTGGTCATGGTCAGTGGCACATGCCAACTTTGTCAAGGCATTGCGCACAATAGCCGTGCCAAGCCACCGGTTTTTTAACTTGTTTATACCTGCAAGGTCATGCATATTAGATGTGCACTGTGATTGGGCACTCTGACCGTGGCTGACTCGTACTACGATTCGTAGAAGTTAAATTCACTTCGTACACTTTGTGGTCATGGTCAGTGGCACATGCCAACTTTGTAAAGGCATTACGCAGAATAGCCACACCGAGCCACCAGTATTCTACCTTGTTTGCACCTGGAAGATCATGCCTAGTACATCTGCACTGTGATTGGACACTCTGACCGTGGCTGACTCGTGTTATGAT
>SZWC01001385.1:247468-265686 GCA_023375785.1 Penium margaritaceum | reverse complement strand
GGCACATGCCAACTTTGTCAAGGCATTGCGCACAATAGCCATGCCAAGCTACCGGTTTTTTACCTTGTTTATACCTGCAAGGTCATGCCTAGTACATCTGGACTGTGATCGGGCACTCTGACTGTGGCTGACTCGTGTTACAATTCATAGACGTTAAAGTCACTTGGTAAACTTTGTGGTCATGGTCAGTGGCACATGCCAACTTTGTCAAGGCATTGCGCACAATAGCCACACCAAGCTACCAGTATTCTACCTTGTTTGCACCTGCAAGATCATGCCTAGTACATCTGCACTGTGATTGGACACTCTGACCGTGGCTGACTCGTGTTATGATCAATAGAAGTAAAAGTCACTTAGGATACATTTGTGGTCATGGTCAGTGGCACATGCCAACTGTCTCAAGGCATTGCGCACAATAGCCACACCAAGCCACCAGTATTCTACCTTGTTTGCACATGAAAGATCATGCCTAGTACATATGCACTGTGATAGGACACTTTGACCGTGGCTGACTCGTGTTATGATTCAGAGCCGTTTTAGGTACTTGGTAAACTTTGTGGTCATGGTCACTGGCACATGCCAATTTTGTCAAGGCATTGCGCACAATAGCCATGCCAAGCCACCGGTTTTTTAACTTGTTTATACCTGCAATGTCATGCATGTTATATGTGCACAATGATTGGTCACTCTGACCATGGCTGACTTGCGTTACGATTCGTAGAAGTTAAAGTCACCTGGTAGACTTTGTGGTCATGGTCAGTGGCACATGCCAACTTCGTCAAGGCATTGCGCACAATAGCCACATCGAGCCACCAGTATTCTACCTTGCTTGCACCCGCAAGGTCATGCCTAGTACATCTGCACTGTGATTGGACACTCTGACTGTGGCTAACTCGTGTTATGATCAATAGAATTAAAAGTCACTTGGATACATTTGTGGTCATGGTCAGAGGCACATACCAACTTTGTCAAGGCATTGCGCACAATAGCCACACCGAGCCACCAGAATTCTACCTTGTTCATACCTGTAAGGTCGTGTCCAGTATATCTCCACTGTGATTGGACACTCTGACCGTGGCTGACTTGTGTTATAATTAATAGCCGTTTAAGGTACTTGGTACACTTTGTGGTCATGGTCAGTGGCATATGCCAATTTTGTCAAGGCATTGCGCACAATAGCCGTGCCAAGACACCGGTTTTTTACCCTGTTTATACCTGCAAGGTCATGCATATTTGATGTGCACTGTGATTGGGTACTCTGACCGTGGCTGACTCGTGTTATGATTCCTAGAGGTTAAAGACACTTGGTAAACTTCGTGGTCATGGTCTGTGGCACATGCTAGCTTTGTCAAGGCATTGCGCACAATAGCCATGCCAAGCCACCGATTGTTTACCTTGTTTATACATGTAAGGTCATGCCTAGTACATCTGAACTGTGATTGGGCACTCTGACTGTGGCTGACTCGTGTTACGATTCATAGAAGTTAAAGTCACTTGGTAAACTTTGTGGTCATGGTCAGTGGCAAATGCCAACTTGGTCAAGGCATTGCGCACAATAGCCACACTCAGCCACTAGTATTCTACCTTGTTTGCACCTGCAAGATCATGCCTAGTACATCTGCACTGTGATTGGACACTCTGACCTTGGCTGACTCGTGTTATGATCAATACAAGTAAAAGTCACTTGGATACATTTGTGGTCATGGTCAGTGGCACATGCCAACTTTGTCAAGGAATTGCACACAATAACCACACCGAGCCACCAGTATTCTACCTTGTTTATACCTGTAAGGTCTTGCTCAGTATATCTGCACTGTGATAGGACACTCTGACTGTGGCTGACCCGTGTTATGATTCATAGCCGTTTAAGGTACTAGGTAAACTTTGTGGTCATGGTCAGTGGCACATGCCAACTTTGTCAAGGCATTGCGCACAATAGCCGTGCCAATCCACCGGTTTTTTACCTTGTTTATACTTGCAACCTCAAGCCTAGTACATCTGAACTTTGATTGGGCACTCTGACTGTGGCTGACTCGTGTTACGATTCGTACAAGTTAAAGACACTTGGTAATATTTTGTGGTCATGGTCAGTGGCACATGCCAACTCTGTCAAGGCATTGCGCACAATAGCCGCGCCAAGACACCGGTTTTTAACCCTGTTTATAGCTGCAAGGTCATGCATATTAGATGTGCACTGTGATTGGGTACTCTGACTGTGGCTGACCCGTGTTATGATTCGTAGAAGTTAAAGTCTCTTGGTAAACTTTGTGGTCATGGACAGTGGCACATGCCAACCTTGTCAAGGTATTGCGCACAATAGCCACACCAAGCCTCCAGTATTCTACCTTGTTTGCACCTGCAAGATCATGCCTAGTACATCTGCACTGTGATTCGACACTCTGACCGTGGCTGACTCATGTTATGATCAATAGAAGTAAAAGTCACTTGGATACGTTTGTGGTCATGGTCAGTGGCACATGCCAACTTTGTCAAGGCATTGCGCACAATAGCCACACCGAGCCACCAGTACTCTACCTTGTTCATACCTGTGAGGTCATGCACAGTATATATGCACTATGATTGGACACTCTGACTGTGGCTGACTCGTGTTATGATTCATAGCCGTTTAAGGTACTTGGTAAACTTTGTGGTCATGGTCAGTGGCACATGCCAACTTTGTCAAAGCATTGCGCACAATAGCCATGCCAAGCCACTGGTTTTTCAACTTGTTTATACCTGCAAGGTCATGCATATTAGGTATGAACTGTGATTGGACACTCTGACCGTAGCTGACTCGTATTAGGATTCGTAGAAGTTAAAGTCACTTGGTAAACTTTGTGGTCATGGTCAGTGGCACATGCCAACTTCGTCAAGGCATTGCGCACAATAGCCATGCCGAGCTACCATTATTCTACCTTGTTTGCACCTGCAAGGTCATGCCTAGTAAATCTGCACTGTGATTGGACACTCTGACCGTGGCTGACGCGTGTTATGATCAATTGAAGTAAAAGTCACTTGGATACAATTGTGGTCATGGTCAGTGGCACATGCCAAATTTGTCAAGGCATTGCACAAAATAGCCATTCCAAGCCATCAGAATTCTACCTTGTTCATACCTGTAAGGTCATTCCCAGTGTATCTTCACTGCGATTGGACACTCTGACCGTGGCTGAATTGTTTTATAATACATAGCCGTTTAAGGTACTTGGTAAAATTTGTGGTCATGGTCAGTAGCACATGCCAACTTTGTCAAGGCATTGCGCATAATAGCGGTGCCAAGCCATGGGTTTTTTGCCTTGTTTATACCTGCAAGTTCATGCTTGGTACATCTAAACTGTGATTGGGCACTCTGACTGTGGATGACTCCTGTTACGATTCGTATACGTTTAAGTCACTTGGTAAACTTTGTCGTCATGGTCAGTGGCACTTGCCAACATTGTCAAGGCATTGCACACAATAGCCGTGCCAAGACACTGGTCTTTTACCCTGTTTATACCTGCAATGTCATGCATATTAGATGTGCACTGTAATTGGATACTCTGACCGTGGTTGACTTGTGTTATGATTCGTAGAGGTTAAAGTCACTTGGTAAACTTTGTGGTCATGGTCAGTGGCACATGCCAACTTTGTCAAGGCATTGCGCACAATAGCCACACCAGGCCACCAGTATTCTACCTTTTTTGCACCTGCAAGATCATGCATAGTACATCTGCACTGTGATTGGACACTCTGACATTGGCTAACTTGTGTGATGATCAATAGAAGTAAAAGTCACTTTGATACATGTGTGGTCATGGTCAGTGGCACATGCCAACTCTGTCAAGGAATTGCACACAATAGCCACCCCGAGCCACCAGTATTCTACCTTGTTCATACCTGCAAGGTCATGCGCAATATATCTATACTGTGATTGGACACTCTGACCGTGGCTGACTCGTGTTTTGATTCATAGCCGTTTAAGGTACTTGGTAAACTTTGTGGTCATGGTCAGTGGCACATGCCAAATCTGTCAAGGCATTGCGCACAATGGCCATACCAAGCGACCGATTTTGCAACTTGTTTATACCTGCACGGTCATGCATATTATATGTGCACGATGATTGAGTACTCTGACCGTGGCTGACTCGTTTTACGATTCATAGAAGTTAAATTCACTTGGTTAACTTTGTGGTCATGGTCAGTGGCACATGCCAACTTCGTCAAGGCATTGCGCACAATAGCCACATCGAGCCACCAGTATTCTACCTTCTTTGCACATGCAAGGTCATGCCTAGTACATCTGCACTGTGATTAGACACTCTGACCGTGGCTGACTCGTGTTATGATCAATAGAATTAAAAGTCACTTGGATACATTTGTGGTCATGGTCAGTGGCACATGCCAACTTTGTCAAGGCATTGCACACAATAGCCACACCGAGCCACCAGTATTCTACCTTGTTCATACCTGCAAGGTCATGCGCAATATATCTATAATGTGATTGGACACTCTGACCGTGGCTGACTCGTGTTCTGATTCATAGCCGTTTCAGGTACTTGGTAAACTTTGTGGTCATGGTCAGTGGCACGTGCCAAGATTGTCAAGGCATTGCACACAATAGCCATGCCAAGCGACCGGTTTTTTAACTTGTTTATACCTGCACGGTTATGCATATTAGATGTGCACAATGATTGGGCACTCTGACCGTGGCTGACTCGTGTTACGATTAGTAGAAGTTAAAGTCTCTTGGTTAACTTTGTGTTCATGGTCAGTTACACATGCCAACTTCGTCAAGGCATTGCGCACAATAGCCACGTCGAGCCACCAGTATTCTACCTTCTTTGCACATGCAAGGTCATGCCTAGTACATCTGCACTGTGATTGGACACTCTGACCGTGGCTGACTCGTGTTATGATCAACAGAATTAAAAGTCACCTGGATACATTTGTGGTCATGGTCAGTGGCACATGCCAACTTTGTCAAGGCATTGCGCACACTAGCCGCACCGAGCCACCAGAATTCTACCTTGTTCATACCTGTAAGGTCATGCCTAGTATATCTGCACTGTGATTGGACACTATGACCGTGGCTCACTTGTGTTATAATTCATAGCCGATTAACATACTTGGTAAACTTTGTGGTCATGGTCAGTGGCACATGCCAACTTTGTCAAGGCATTGCGCACAATAGTCGTTCCAAGCCACGGGTTTTTTACATTGTTTAGACCTGCAAGGTCATGCGTATTAGATGTGCACTATGATTGGGTACTCTGACCGTGGCTGACTCGTGTTATGATTCGTAGAGGTCAAAGTCACTTGGTAAACTTTGTCGTCATGGTCAGTGGCACATGCCAACTTTGTCAATGCATTGCGCACAGTAGCCACACCGAGCCACCAGTATTCTACCTTTTTTGCACCTGCAATTTCATGCCTAGTACATCTGCACTGTGATTGGACACTCTGACTGTGGCTGACTCGTGTTATGATTCATGGCCATTTAAGGTACTTGGTAAACTTTGTGGTCATGGTCAGTGGCACATGCCAACTTTGTCAAGGCATTGCGCACAATAGCCGTGCCAAGCCACCGGTTTTTTAACTTGTTTATACATGCAATATTATGCATATTAGATGTGCACAATGATTGGTCACTCTGACCGTGGCTGACTCATGTTACGATTCGTAGAAGTTAGAGTCACTTGGTAAACTTTGTGGTCATGGTCAGTGGCACATGCCAACTTTGTCAAGGCATTGATCACAATAGCCACACCGAGCCACCGGTATTCTACCTTGTTTGCACCTGCAAGGTCATGCCTAGTACATCTGCACTGTGATTGAACACTCTGACCGTGGCTGACTTGTGTTATGATCACTAGAATGAAACGTCACTTACTTGTATTTGTGGTCATGGTCAGTGGAACATGCCAACTTTGTCAAGGCATTGCGCACAATAGCCACACCGAGCCACCAATATTCTACCTTGTTTATACCTGTAAGGTCATGCCAATTATATCTGCACTATGACTGGACACTCTGACTGTGGCTGACTCGTGTTGTGATTCATAACCGTTTAAGGTACTTGGTTAACTTTGCGGTCATGGTCTGTGGCACATGCCAGCTTTTCAAGGCATTGGGCATTTTAGCCATGCCAAGCCACCGTTGTTTTACCTTGTTTATACCTGTAAGGTCATGCCTAGTACATCTGAACTGTGATTGGGTACTCGGACTGTGGCTGACTCGTGTTACGATTCATAGAAGTTAAAGTTACTTGGTAAACTTTGTGGTCATGGTCAGTGGCACATGCCAACTTGGTCTAGGCATTGCGCACAATAGCCACACCGAGCCACCACTATTCTACCTTGTTTGCACCTGCAAGATCATGCCTAGTACATCTGCACTGTGATTGGACTTTCTGACCGTGGCTGACTCCTGTTATGATCAATAGAAGGAAAAGTCACTCGGATACATCTGTGGTGATGGTCAGTGGCACATGCCAGCTTTGACAAGGCATTGCACACAATAACCACACCGAGCCACCAGTATTGTACCTTGTTTATACCTGTAAGGTCATGCTCAGTATATCTGCACTGTGATTGGACACCCTGACTGTGGCTGACCCGTGTTATCATTCATAGCCGTTCAAGGAACTTGGTAAACTTTGTGGTCATGGTCAGTGGCACATGCCAACTTTGTCAAGGCATTGCGCACAATAGCTGTGCCAAGCCACCGGTTTTTTTCCTTGTTTATGTCTGCAAGCTCATGCCTAGTACATCTGAAAAGTGATTGGGCACTCCGACTGTGGTTGACTCGTGTTACGATTCGTACAAGTTAAAGTCACTTGGTAAACTTTGTGGTCATGGTCAGTGGCATATGCCAACTTTGTCAAAGCATTGCGCACAATAGCCGTGCCAAGACACCGGTTTTTAACACTGTTTATGCATGCAAGATCATGCATATTAGATGTGCACTGTGATTGGGTACTCTGACTGTGGCTGACTCGTGTTATGATTCGTAGAAGTTAAAGTCACTTGGTAGACGTTGTGGCCATTGTCAGTGGCACATGCCAACCTTGTCAAGGCATTGCGCACAATAGCCACACCAGGCCACCAGTATTCTACCTTGTTTGCATGTGCAAGATAATGCCTAATACATCTGCACTGTGATTGGACACTCTGGCTGTGGCTGACTCGTGTTATGATCAATAGAAGTAAAAGTCACTTGGATACATTTTTGGTCATGGTCAGTTACGCATGCCAGCTTTTTCAAGGCATTACACACAATAGCCACACCGAACCACCAGTATTCTACCTTGTTCATACTTGCGAGGTCATGCGCAGTATATCTGCTCTATGATTGGACACTCTGACTGTGGCTGACTCGTGTTATGATTCATAGCCGTTAAAGGTACTTGGTAAACTTTGTGGTCATGATCAGTCGCACATGCCAACTACGTAAAGGCATTGCGCACAATAGCCGTGCCAAGCCACCAGTTTTTTAACTTGTTTATACCTGTAAGGTCATGCATATTAAATGTGCACTGTGATTGGGCACTCTGACCGTGGCTGACTCGTGTTACGATTTGTAGAAGTTAAAGTCACTTGGTAATCTTTGTGGTCATGGTCAGTGGCACATGACAACTTTGTCAAGGCATTGCGCACAATAGCCACACCGAGCCACCAGTATTCTACCTTGTTTGCACCTGCAAGATCATGCCTAGTACATCGGCACTTTGATTGGACACTCTGACCGTGGCTGACTCGTGTTATGATCAATAGAAGTAAACGTCACTTGGATACATTTGTTGTCATGGTCTGTGGCACATGCCAACTTTGTCAGGGCATTGCACACAATAGCCACACCGAGCCACCAGTATTGTACCTTGTTTATACCTGTAAGGTCATGTCCTGTATATCAGCACTGTGATTGGACACTCTGACCGTGGCTGACTCGTGTTATGAGTCATAGCCGTTTAAGGTACTTGGTAAACTTTGTGGTCGTGGTCAGTGGCACATGCCAACTCTGTCAAGGCATTGCGCACAATAGCCATGACAAGCCACCGGTTTTGTAACTTGTTTATACCTGCAAGGTCATGCATATTAGATGTGTACTGTGACTGGGCACTCTGATCGTGGCTGACTCGTGTTTCGATTCGTAGAAGTTAAAGTCACTTGGTAAACTTTATGGTCATGGTCAGTGGCACATGCCAACTTTGTCAAGGCATTGCGCACAATAGCCACACCAAACCACCAGTATTCTACCTCAGTGTTGACCCGGGGTTCCGAGGTGACCCTGTCACTGTTGCCGGTCTACATCGAGGGGGCCTTTATGTGGACCGCGTTCGCGTTCGCCAAAAAACGCGAGGTGGGGTCCTCGGACGCGTGAGCTGGCCCCAGCCCACCGACCAGCCCTGCCACGCGGAAGCCCACCGAGGTGCCCCCCCCCCCCTTGCCCAGCCACCATCCCTCGCTCGCATGTCCTCCTCCACACATTCCGTTTTCATTCAACTTTCAAACCCATGTCATATTAGGGTTTGATATTCTCTTTTAAAATTGTTGAACCAGGGTTTGACATTCCAATGATTTCTGAAATTATCTTAATGGACATATATTTCTGAAATTCTCTTGAATTGAGGTGTCAAGTGAAAATGAAAATAATTGTGGGGTATGATAGGGATATCCGACAGGTGGCAGATATTGGGTCCACCGGTCACTGGTTGTTTCACTGCCATATCAACGATTACTCCTGCTGCACAGTTTGAGTCCACGTACGTGGATGATTGTTGATTTCTTTCTGAACATTTTTACTTTCAGTTCTGTCCGCAAATCGTACTTCAGCCCATTTTTTGAACTATCATTTTGTGCGCTCCTGGTGGAGAAATCAGCGCAAACGCGAGGTTCACAATGAAACTCGCAGCTCGAAAGTTTTGCAATGCCCCTTTTTGTTTTTGACGCATTCGATTGCCGTCGATCAATCAGCTGATGCAATCAATCCCCGTCGGTTGCTCGGACGCTGTCTATCTCTCTACCGACGGCGAGCAAGAACCGACGATCGATTGATGTCGATCGATTGGCCGACGGCCGAGGAACGATCGACGAGGGCTAATTGTCGATGGGACCACTGCCGGTGGTCGCCGGAAGTGGATCCATCGACAGTGGCTCCTCGTCGGATCGATCCACTGCCGGTGTTCGCTGGCCGTGGATCCATCGACGGTGGCTCCTCGTCGGATCGATCCACTGCCGGTGGTCGCCGGCCGTGGATCCATCGACGGTGGCTCCTCGTCGGATCGATCCACTGCCGGTGGTTGCCGGCCGTGGATCCACAGCCGGTGGTCGCCGGCTGAGGGCTGACCAGCCCGTCCACCAT
Source organism: Penium margaritaceum (assembly GCA_023375785.1). Classification (NCBI taxonomy): domain Eukaryota; kingdom Viridiplantae; phylum Streptophyta; class Zygnematophyceae; order Desmidiales; family Peniaceae; genus Penium; species Penium margaritaceum. The sequence goes on along the minus strand of SZWC01001385.1, from coordinate 256,347 downwards.
TGATCCGCTTGGATTGATGGTGAACGGAGCATGGATCCAAAGGCCGACGAGGCCTGGCGGGAAGCAGGAGGCAGGAGCAGGGCCTCGCAACCACCCACCGGTCCGGTCCTATGCCTCAAGCGAGGCCGATGAGGCCTGGCAGGAGGCAGGGGCAGGGGCAGGGGCCCTTGCAACCACCCACCGCTCGGGTGGTTGACGCTGGATCCGCATCGTAACAACGCTATGAAGTACTACTAGTCATTCCGCGTCACTCATACGCGAATAGAGCATTGCGATTGTAGGAACGAGGTGCATCCATGGCACCTCGGCGCCAGACTGCACCATCTGTGATGGAATCGTCATCCCTTCCATCTTCAACCTCTGTTGCCTCTACGTACCGTCTGAACCATGCGGACTTCAACCCCCCTCCTGCCGGGCGTCTCCATGGAGATCATCTAACGCTGGCCCTCTCGCGTCACTGTCGGCCAGTGCCTACGGCCTCAAGGAAACCTGGGTTCTTTTGTGGATCATGCGGCGTTACGTCAAGCGACACTTGCGACCGCATCCGCGGGCATTTCGGTATCCCAAACGGCAACATGGCCACGTGCCCGTTCCCACCGCCTCACGCCAAAGATGTTCTTGGCCTTGAGAGGGCCCCTCGTCCAGCAGCCGACTGGAAACCTGCTTGCCCCCATCTGTACAACGGCCTCGGGGATTCATGGGGTACAAGCAGCAAGCCTGTGAAATGGGTTAATTTGGCGGAGAGCTTGCAGCGACAGGAGACTCAGCGCCGAGCTGGCCTACCAAGTAGAGATGATGAGGGTGATGCAACCGGTGCCGGTCCTGGCATGGAGTCTGCTGGCATGAGCTCCATTGACCAACAGATAAGGCGGCAGCAAGACGTAGCACTCCTCAGAGCAGCAGACCTTCGTGGGCAGCAGCAGCAGCAGCAGCAGCTGCTGCACCAGCAGCAGCAGGTGTACCAGCAGTAGCCACAGGTGTACCTGCAACAGCCGTCGGCGTACCAGCAGCAGCTGCAGTTGTACCAGCAGCAGCCGCAGACAGTTCGGCTGGTGGATGTTAACCGGATGGCTGGTATGGTTCAAACGTCCGTGAGGCCTCATTGTGAGGCAGCCGGGAACAAGAGCTGCCAGATGGCAGTAATCAAGCTCATGGCCTGTGCTGCGTACCCAATCAGCTTCTCACGTGAGCCGCTGCTGAACGACGTGGTGCGCACAGGCCAAAGCACTAACAGCTCATTTAGCCTTCCAAGCCAAGGCACTGTCGTGGGTGACATACTGCCAGCATTGGACAAGAAATTAGAGGTCGAGGATACGTCGCTGAAGCAAGCCTGGCCCATTTGTGACGTCACAGTTGCCGTGGACGAGTAGGCGGATCAGCAGCAGCGTCCAATTTACAATGCGATGGCTGTAAACGCTAAGGGTGCCTGTCGCGTGTTTTCACGTGATGCCAATGGGAAGACCCGCAATGCATCCCACATGGGGGCCATGATTGAGGAGGCGGTCGAGGCCGTCGGTGTCAAGCACGTGGTGTCTGTTGTTTCGACAACACAGCAGTCAACAAACGCGCATTCCAATACCTCGCAGGGAAGTATCCAAAAGTCCTGTGGTAAGGTTGCTGTACACACAACTGTGACCTTGTCATGAAGGACATTGGCAAGACAGAGTAGGGGTCGGCAATCTTGTCCAAGGCTGAGAAGGTTGTCAAATTGTTTCGCAACAACGACATGCCACCAACCTGGTTGAAGCAACAGTCGGGTGGGCGGGTCTTGCACGCCAAATGTGACACGCGTTTTGCATCTGCGCACTCCATGTTGCAGCGCCTGCTAGACATGCGTCCAATTCTGCTGAAACTGGTCAACCATGAGTCCTGGACGGCCATGGGCAATCAGCGGGATGGGATGTTCAAGGCACGCAAGAAGGCTGTGAGATGTCTTGTGCACCGCCGCGTGTTTTGGCTACAGGTTCGCCAGCCGAGAGATTTTTTTACGCCGTTGGTAACCGTGCTACGCATTGCTGACACGTCGGGAGGGACAACGGGTGAGATATATGAAAGATTGCTCGATTGCATGAGTGATCTTGCTGCACTGTCGCGCCCCCGCGGGCGCAAGCCAGCAAAGGTTTCTGCTGCGCCTGTGAAGCATGCTATGCAGTGCCTGCAAGCCCGCTGGACTGCTGACATGAGCTGCCCGTTGTATGCTGCTGCGTGCCGTGTGCACCTGCGCCACTTTGGCAATGACCTTGGGGGTGAGGTTGACATGGTTACGACTTGGTCCACAGTGGTGGATGCGCTTGCGCCGCCTTAGCGTCAGCATGCTGGAGATGCTGGTGCGCTGCAACGTGTGGCTGCGCCGTCAGTACAAGGCAAGTGGGAGGCGGTGCTAGCCCACCAACTTCACGAGGCCCGACGACTTGGAGAGTGAGCAGGATGGTGAGCCACGCCGGTCGCCTGGCGCCTAACGTGACTCTGGGCGCCACGCCGGGTGCAGCTGTCGTAGAAGGCAGTACCTCCTATCCCTGCTACTTTGCTGTTGCTGTTGGTGGTACTGGCACTCTGGGTGCCGCACCGGGTGCAGCTGCCGTAGAAGGCAGCGCCTCTTGCTCTCGCTGCTCTGCTGCCGATGATGCTAACGCTCCGGGCACCGCGCCAGGTGCAGCTGCCACAGAAGGCAGCACCTCATGTCCCCGCTACTCTGCTACTGCTACTGGTGGTGCTTGCGCCCTGGACACCGTGCCGGGTGCAGCTGCCGTAGAAGGCAATACCTCCTGCTCCCGCTGCTCTGCTGCTGCTGCCGATGGTGCTGGCGCTCCAGGCGCCTCGCAAGATGCAGCTGCCGTAGAAGGCAGTACATCTTGTCCCCACTGCTCTGCTGCAGCTGCTGGTGGCGCTGGCACTCCGGATGCCGCGCCGGGTGTAGTTGCCGCAAAAGGCAGGACCTCCCGCTCGTGCTGCTCTGCTGTTGCTTCCGATGGTGCTGGCACTCCGGGCGCCGCGCCGAGTGCAGCTGCCGTAGAAGGAAGCGCCTCCTGTCTCTGCTGCTAGGGTCTCCCGAGACGCACTCTTGATGTTGTCGCGGTCGATAGCAATAGGCCCAGGCTATGTCTAGCATCTGCCACCGTCGATGCGGGTTGATCATCTGTCATATGTGGTATTGTCGCAGCGTGTGGCCGCTGCGCCCGCCTTTGTCGCGTGGCTGTCGTTACTGCACCAGGTGCCGCTCCGAGACTCTGGTGTACCTGCTTTGCTTTCGACACTGGTTGTCCCGGAGCCTCAGGCACCACATTTACCGCGGCCTCGCATGGAGGCAGCTGTTGCTTGACTTCTGGTACCGTTCCTGACGGCACCTCCTCTGTGGTCCTGGGCCGCTGGGTAGCGAGCTTATCTCCTGGCCCGATGTCGCTTCTTGGTGATGCCTTCCATCTCTGCGCGTGTGGCCGCTGCGCCCGCCTTCGTTCAGATCTCCTTGGATAAAGTCCGTGGACACGTCCATGGCATGTAGTTCCATGTCTTTAGTGGGCGTAATATGTAGTAGGACTCGTAGGGTGGTCAGCTTGGCAGTGGGTGAGAAGGTGTCAAAGACGTCCACGCCATATCGCTGTGAGAACCCCTTTGCCACATAACGAGCTTTGAATTCTGGTGGCTTCCCTAGATGAGTTTTAACACGGAAGACCCATTTCCATGTGACCACATTGGTGTGAGCTGGTCGAGGTACGTCAGTGTAGGTGGAGGTAGCCTTAAAGAGGCCAGTTCATTGGCAATGGCGGCTCGCCATTGGTCTGCTTGGGGCCCATTTACAGCCTCCGCATATTTTCTGGGGATGGCAATGGGAGCTGTGGTAATGGTGGTGCTGAGTAGAGGAAGGCGAGGATAGCGTCGTCGTCGAGGATTCATGGGAGGAGTTGGTCGTCGAAGAGATATGAGACCGTCTCCAGCTGCAATCCAGGAGGGCCGGAAGGAGGTTCGAAGAAGCTCCACCTGGCAATCCTCCTGGATGTCAGGGTCTCCGTCTGTGTCAGTTAGGGTGATAAGCGAGGCTGCTGCTCTGTTTCTGGTAGACTATGGGAGCACCAGTTCTGCTACTGGTGTCATTCTCGGGACTGGTACCCCAGATGCTGTAGTTGTTGTAGGTTCTTCTGTATCTGCTACTGTTATTGTTGGTGCTGGTGCTGCTGTGGCTGGAGGAGGGACTAGTGTTGCTGAGGGAAGCGTTCTTCCGAGTGTTGGCAGATGTTATGAGATGGATTGAAAATCAGCGTTAAGAGTGAGAGGAGGGAGTGGTGGTAGTGCCATTGGTCGTGGTTGTGTGGGAGTGTGTGTAGGAGAGAAGATTGGTGGAGTGGATACTGTTGGAGGAGTTGCTGGTGTGGCAGGAGCGACTACAAGAGGTAAGGTGGCCGGAGTTGTAGGCATTATAGCTTGTTCAGGAAAGAGTGTCCAGGTAAGAGGAGTAGTGGAGATTGGCGCGGATTGCCGGAACAAAGGAGTAATTTCATGGACATCTATACTACATGTTTCCTGTTTGAGGTCCGGCTCGTAAAATAAGTAGCTAGGGGAGTTGAGGGCGAATCCAACGAACATGTAGCGCGAGGCTCGTGGCCCAAATTTGGAGAGACGCGCGTGAGCTCGGTCAAATTGAAAGAGTAGGACGTAGGCTGTGGAACCCCAGACTCGAAGCTTGGAGACATCTGGCGTATATCACAGCCAGAGTTCTGCTGGGGTGATGTCGGGAAGATGCTTGGCTGGATAAACGTTGTGTACCCTGGTGGCATAGCGGAATGCATAGGTCCTGAAGGTTTCCGGCNCTCCGGCATGCACAAGTAGAGTGCGCGTGAGAGCGGCCAGGACACCATTCTGTCTTTCTACCACTCCGTTCTGCTTGGGTGCTTCTGGGACACTCATCTCATGCCCAATGCCGCGTTCTGCCAGGAATACACGGAGCTCATGAGATAGGAATTCACTACCTCTGTCTGTCCGGATTTTACCAATGGACCGGTTGAGGCGACTCATCTAATACTTTGACCACTTGACGAAGGCAGGCTTGGCATCGGCTTTAGACTTGAGAGGGATTGTGGCGCCGAAGCGAGAATGGTCGTCCACAATGGTGAGGAAGTACTCATAGCCTTGAAGGGAGGTGGAACGAATTGGTCCCACAAGATCCATGTGGAGGATGTCAAGAGGTCTTGCTGTTCGAGCGGCTCGAGGAGGGTGAGGGGATGCTTTTAATTTCCCAAGACTGCAAGCAGTGCAGGATGGTCATGCAAGGCGAGTTAGTGGGGAGAGCAATGGCGGGCCTTTTACCATGTTTTTGGCCTGAACACGGAGAAGCGTATTGAAATTTTGATGACCAAGGCGATGCTGATGCAGGAGTAGAGGATGTGAGAGGCTGCGGCAGTCACAGGTGGAGGGTTGAGTGTCGGCTTCAACAGCAAAGATTGCTGTTGTGCGAGGAATCTGCAGGTGATATAGGTTGTTGCGACTGTGAAGGTTGCATGCGGTTTGTTATCAGCTATCGTCAGTTGGGCTTCCGAACCATAGGCGGGGAAGAAGATGTTTACACCTTCCTTTTGGAGTTGATGAACAGAAAGGAGATTGTGTCGTAGGTCAGGGGTATGGTAACCCCGGATTTGTCCACTTGGTGCTGCCGGAGACGTGAGAGTAGCGGAGTAGCGGCAGAGATATGTCATTCCTTTGGTGGCACCGGTGATGGTTACTGGTGTTGCCAATGGTGTGGTGACGTCAGCATCTTTGAGAGCATGAATAACACACCCTGAGTCGAGAACTTGTTCAATGTAGAGGGAGGCAGATGTTGTAAGAAGAGTCAGCGGAGGAGGTTCTCCATCTTGAACGAAAACTTGTGCGACATCGAGAATGGAGGGCTCAGGTGCGGTGTCACCGTCCGTATTGTCATCGGCTGGCGCGGCGCGAGGTGGAAGGAGGCGAACAAGCACAGTTGTGACTGTGAAGAAGATCACTGGAATCATGGTGGCCTGTCAACCAGGGCTGGAAACTGTCAGAATAATGTAGTCACGAGAGTGACAGCAGCAGAAGCAAGCTGAAGCAACAGACAGGCATGCGGGCGTCAGCAGAGTGACGTAGGCGAGAGCGATGCGAGCAGTTAGTCGTGAGAGCAGGTGGAGACTGAGAAGCGAGGTAGCCGAGGTAGACAAGTTGATGTGAGAGAGAGTGCTTGCTAGGCGAGTGATGATTGGCAGAGTGTGAGGGCTGAGCGAAGGAGCGAGAGTGACTGAGCAAAGCGTTGAGAGGTGGCGAAGACAAGAAGCGTGACAGATGAGGAGAGCGAGGACACGGCGGCGAAGCCGCGGAACCAAAGGAGAACAGGATGGGCAGAACTGTTATGTTTAAGTTTTGGAGGGAATGAACATCCTCCATATATACAAGCGAACAGGACATACGAGCAATGGCTTCTTCGCTAGCCGGACGCGAGCGACTCATTGTCACGTTGGTCGGTCACGGTTCGCATGGGACCGTTGGACCGTTTATTTATTCTCTCTTGCGAGAGGTGACCTGGACTTCTGCTTGTGTTATCCGAAGCCTCTTTCCGCAACAAGAATCGGAGTCAGAGAACATACATTTCTGACACCCTCCCTGAATCTGACTCGATTCTTGTAAGGTTGGCTTCCTCCTTGGGTCCATCAAAGTACTTGATGAATGTGGTTCCCGGGAGGTTTCCTTGTAGCAGTCACGGACCAGTGGAATTCGAGCAGATGCTACTACTTAGCAGTGTTGTAGTCTTGGTGGTTCGTGGGCTGGCGGAGGCATGGGGCAACGGCATGCATGAAGTAGGTCTCTCCACATTTTGCTGAGGGTGCATTTGCGTTTGCGAATGAGGGGATGGAAGATGGGAGTAGTGATGCTGAGCAGGGCTCCTCGAATTTCTTCTTCCACAAAGGGTACCAGAGTGCAGCGGAAATTTGCAGGAAAGCGTCCTCCTCCTTTGTACAGAAGGTAGTGTTGGAGGGTGTAGGAGACAGGGACGCCTTTGATGTAGCAGAGGTGGAAGAGGTTGCAGAAGTCTTGCGACCACTGGAGAATGTTTGTCGCTCCACTTGCACTGGGTACCAGATCCTCACATTGTGTGAGGAAGTGCCATGGGAAAGAGGAGAAGTTGACTGGTCCATAAATACTGCTGGTAGTGTTGACAAGTGGTCGGTCTGCTGGAAGAGGAGATCTCTTGGCAATGAAGGTCATTTCGAAATGACGAGAAGCCGAGAGGTGGTGAGATGAGAGCAGTTGTTGATGGAACTGAAGAGGCAGGTGAAGAGCGTTTCGATGAAGGCAGAGAAGACTTGAGAGGTTGGAGCGAAGAGACTGAGAAGGGCTGAGTGCGGTGAAGGAGGATGTGAATGAGTTACTGGGCAGGGCGGATAAAGACGGGCAGAGGTTCTGATGAGGACTTGATGGGTGCAGGGATGGAACCTCGTGCACTGTGGAAATTTTCGGCGTAGACGCAGGTCGTTGCAGGGGAGGTGATATGACCGGGCGGATTCTTGTGTCGAGCGGAGCGGAAGCTGATGATGAAGGAGGAATGCTCGATGATGGAATGGGCGCAGGGGCGAATCACGTGCATATAAGTAAGTTACGGCGTGGGCGCAGGTCGTCGCAGAGAAGGCGATGCAACCGGGCGGATCCTTGTGCCGAGCTGAAGTGGAAGCTGAAGCGGAGGAAATGATTGATGGATGAGTGGGCGCAGGGGCGAAACCTCGTGCGCTGAGGAAGTTTCAGCGTGGACGCATGTCGTCACGAAAAAGGCGAAGCGACCGGGCGGATCCTTGTGCCAAGCTGGAAGGAATGCGAAGCGGAGAAGCAATTGATTGATGAGTGGGCGCAAGGCCAGAATCACGTGCGCTAAAGGAAGTTTCCAGCGTGGGTACAGGTCGTCGCGGAAAAGGTGATACGACCGGGCAGATCCTTGTGCCGAGCGGAGCTGAAGCGGATGATGGCGAAAAACGATTGATGATGGAGTGGGCACAGGGGCAAAACCACGTGCGTGAGGAGATGATGCTGATGCGGATGATGAACGGAAGGCGGTGCGGAGAATGCTGATGATGGAGGGGGAGGCGATGCGGAGGCGGTCCGGATGATGCTGATGACAAAGGGATGAAGACTAGGCAGAGGCGAGCGGCCTATGAAGCTGAGGAACCTCGAATGAGGAGGAAGAGGAATGAAGGAGGCAGATGAAAACGGCGAGAGACGGAGAGCGACGTGGGCGGAGAGGGAGAGGATGAAACGCGGTGCGGCCGATGGAGGTGAATTAACCACTTCCTCTTGCGTTCAGGAGAGTGACGGCTTGTTCCCCAGTTGGCTCGGAAGTGGGAGCAGGAAGACTGGTGGTGTCCGATATCCTATTGGCTGGAGGAAGTTGGCTGTGGCAGAGGAAGTCAGGCAGCGGGCAGGGACTTAGACTGTTGATGCCAAGAGAGTGATGGCTTGTTCCCCAGTTGGCTCGGAAATGGGAGCAGAAAGACTGGTGGTGTCCGATATCCTGGCAGCGACAGCTTTGACTGCAGCTGCTGAAGAGGCGAGGAGGTGATGCAAGAAGGTGGCTCGAGATGATGGATGCTGGCAAGATGGGGATGACAGCGAGGAAGGGGCAGATGAGGCTGATGAGGCGAGGAGAAAGCGAGGAAGATGCTGGCGGAGGCAGATGTGATGAGGAGCAGCGGACGACAGAGAGTAGGAAGCTTCTCGGTAGTTGACAGCAGGTGGCGGCTCGGGAGTCACTTGCAACTGATATAGGCGACACGTCACCGGTTGTTGGCCACGGGCGCGGAAATGGGCGCAGGGCCTTCTTAGGACGACGAGGCGTTTCTTCAGCGTAGAGAACTCATCGGACTGCTGGTGTCAGCTGCGGATGAAGC
>SZWC01001385.1:143775-205939 GCA_023375785.1 Penium margaritaceum | reverse complement strand
TTGTGGTCATGGTCAGTGGCACATGCCAACTTTGTCAAGGTATTGTGCACAATAGCCGCACTGAGGCACCAGTGTTTTACCTTGCTTATACTTGCAAGTTTATGCCTAGCACACGTGCACTGTTATTGGGCACTCTGACCGTGGCTGACTCATGTGATGATTCATAGAAGTTAAAGTCACTTCGTAAACTTTGTGGTCATGGTCAGTTGCACTTGCCAACTTTGTCAAGACATTGCGCACAGTAGCTGCACTGAGCCACCAGTATTTTACCCTACTTATACCTGCAAGGTTTATGCATTATACAAGTGCACTGATATTGGACACTCTGACCGTGGCTGGCTCGTGTTCTGATTTGTAGAAGTTAAAGTCACTTGGTAAACCTTTTGGTCATGGTCAGTGGCACATGCCAACTTTGTCAAGTCATTGCACACAATAGCCACGCCAAGCCACCGGGGTTTTACCTTGATTATACCAGCAAGGTCATGCATAGTACATGTGCACTGTGATTGGGCACTCTGACCATGGCTGACTCGTGTTACAATTCTTAGAAGTTAAAGTCACGTGGATACGTTTGTGGTCATGGTCAGTGGCACATGCCAGCTTTGTCAAGGCATCGCGGACAATAGCCGCACTGAGCCAGTGTTTTCCCTTGTCTATACCTGCAAGTTTATGCCTAGCACACGTGCACTGTGATTGGGAACTCTGACCGTGGAAGACTCGTGTCATGATTTATAGACGTTTAAGATACTTGGATATATTTGTGATCATGGTCAGTAGCACATGCCACCTTTGTTAAGGCATTGCGCATAATAGCCACGCCAAGCCACTGGTTTTTTACCTTGTTCACACCAGCAAGGTCATGCATACTACATGTGCCCTGTGATTGGGCACTCTGACCGTGGCTGACTCGTGTTACGATGCGTAGACGTTAAAGTCACTTGGTAAACTTTGTGGTCATGGTCAGTGGTACAGGCCAACGTTTTCAGGGCATTGTTCACAATAGCACTGAGCCACCAGTGTTGTATCTTGTGTATACCTGCAAGTTTATGCCTAGCGCATGTGCACTGTGACCAGACACTCTGATTGTGGCTGACTCATGTGATGATTCATAGAAGTTAAAGTCACTTGGTTCACTTGGTTGTTGTCAACAAGTCACCAATTGTTGGCCACGGGCGCGGAATGGGCGCAGGGCTTCCTTAGGATGATAAGGCATTGCTTCAGCGCGAAAAGACTCCGGGTGACGTTGCTGATGTCAGCTATCTCCGAGGTGGAGAGGTACAAAGTGACGGCAGAGGCGACGGAAGAGTGAAGGTACGAGAGGCGAGGTAGTGATGGAGGCAGAGCGATGATGAGGTCACGGGGCACCAGGTCATGTTGCCTGATGCTCTGATACCATGTCAGAAGAATGCAATGCGCGAGGATGGCAAGAGCGGAAGCAGGTAGAAGCACTGGGGCATGCTGAAGTGAGTTAGCAGAATGACGGAAGCAGAAAGGCGAAGCTGGTCCCAAGGAGTAAGTCACAGGACCTTGAGAGAAGCGCGGCACACAAGATCCAAGGTAGACAGAGGGCAAGGAGAGAGCACGGGAGCAAAACGAGTGAAGCGCTATATGTGAGCGAAAGGTCACGAGTGACGAAGCGAAGCAAGAGATGGTAGGCGATGTGAGCGTAGGCAGGAGGCGAGCAGAGCGAAGACACGGCGGCGAAGCCGCGGAACCGAAAGGGATCAAGATGTGTAGAACTGTTCTGGTTTAGCTAGGAGTGAATGAACATCCTCCTTATAATGAACAAGACAAGACAAAAGGGAAAGCAACGGCTTTCTGTGCACTGGCTGCACGTGCTGGCGGTCGGGCCGCTTGTTAGGGGATTACTCGGTTTCGTGCCGTTGGTCGGTTCTCACTGTCAACGGTTTGTGTGTGATGGGACCGAGGTGGTTCATGCAGAGGCTTGAAACGTTATTGAGAGTGCTCGGTATATCCGAGAGCGGAAGAGCCAGAGACTCCTGGAGATGAACCCGTTAGATGTACTGCCTTGAGAGAGACCATTCTGACACCCTCCTTGAATCTGTCAAGGCAGAAAGTCTCTCCAGTTTCCCAGTAAGTAGCACTAGACCGACCCTCCACAGTGGGTGATAAGGCCGTGCCACATGAGGGGTAAGTTGCGACTGTCATGCTTGGCCAGGAGAAAGTGTAGTGGAGGGTCAACAAGTGTGTGAAGCCCGCGTCTCTGTTCTGCGTTGAACAGCGCAAGCTGAGCTTGAAAGTCATCGGGGCTGTCGTGGTCGTTGGGACTGCACCAGAGTGGTCTCTCCAGAAGAGGTCTCACAATGGGAAAGTGGAAGAGGTAATAGGGTTTCAAGTTTTCGTAGAAGATCTGCTGCCACTTGTCGATGTTGGTCACTGTGACGTCACCCTAGTCGTCCTATGGAAGGAAGAGGAGCTTGGGCATGTCTGGCAGAGTGGGGAAAATGTCCACATAACAGATCCAGAGATAGTAGGAGTGTTTCATCCATGCATACTGCAGCAGGGAGTACCATCGCTGAGCTACAGTGTCAGTTGGCTGTTCAATGCGGATGTAGATGCTACCAAGGAACTTTCTGAGTATATTCAAGATTGCAGTGAAGGTGGCGTCGTTATCCGTGGGCTGACGCCAGTTGCTGTGGAGGTGGTCATATTTGCCAAGCAGCATTCTGGCCACCTCGTACCCATTGATATAGATGCCTTGTACACTGGAAATGACGCTCTCCGACCAACAAAGGATGTTGCTGGCCTTGGGGCCAAGAACAGGAAGTTCAGTCCACGCAGTGGTCTGCCTGTCCATGTTAAGCGAGGAAAGAGAGGAGTTGACAATAGATGTTGAAGGAAAGGGAGAACGGATGGGAAAGTGAGCAAAGGGGTGAGATCACGTGTACGGAGGAAGGCTTTGGGCGCGCAAGTTGATCCAGAGTGAGTGATGTGCCGTGTACACGATGAAGGAAGGTGAAGGAGGAAGGCTCAACGATGGAGTTGGTGCAGGGATGAGACCTCGTGCTAGGCTGAAGTTTCGGCGTGGGCACAGGTCGTCGTGCAACGGGTGATGCGACCGGGCGCATCCTTGTACCGAGCAGATAATATTGAAGTAACCAGGAGGAGGCACAGACGGCTGATGAATGAATGGGTGCAGGGGCAAAAGCACATTTGCTGTCGTAATAGAGGGATAGAATACGGCAAGGGGAAGGCAGGTGCCAACGCGCCGCGAGAAATCTGCTGCCAGCGTGGGTGCAGGCTGCTGCAAAGTGATTAGCTAGCTCGTGCAGGTCCTTGTGCTGGTCGCAAATGCAGATGATGAGGAGGCGAAAGCTGATAAAAGAGGAGTGGGCGCAAGGCCAAAACCACGTGCACTGCGGAAGGTTTCAGCGTGGGCGCAGGTCGTCGTGAAAAGGGCGATGCGACCGGGCGGATCCTTGTGCTGAGCTGATGTGGAAGTGAAGCGGAAGAAGGCGGAGGCAACTGATGACTGAGTTGGTGCAGGGCTGAAATCACGTGCGCAGCGGATGAAGGCTGATGAGGAAGGTAGCGTGGATGATGCTGCTGACGAGGAACTTGGGAGGAGGTGACAGAAGACGAGATGAGACGAGCTGTTTATGAAGCTGGAGAGACAGGCGAAGGGCGACACGAGGAGGGCAGATGAGACTGAGACAATGAAGGAGGCTCACGTGAAGATGACGACAAGGGTGGAGGGCAGATGACGGAGGCGGAGGATGGAGATGTAGCCGGAGGATGACGGGGTGCTAGGAAGAGCGAGTGGGGCAACAAATGGCTATACTTTCAAGAGAGTGACGGCTTGTTCCCCAGTTTGCCCGAGACCGACGGGCAGGAAGACTGGTGGTGTCCGATGTCTTGGTTGCTGGAGGGACTTGGTTGCAGCACATGGAGTCATGCGGAGGGCAGAGACACTGGTCCGCTGATGTCAAGAGAGTGATGGTTTGTTCCCCAGTTGGCTCAGAATGGGAGCAGGAAGACTGGTGTTGTCCAATGTTCTCCCGGCGGGCGTTGCACTGCTGCTGGTGACAATGCTAGAAGGCGGTGCGAGGACGTGGTGCAACACACCGAGTGCGAGGGGGCTGATGTCGATGGGGCAGATGGAGCAGATGAGGCTGATGAGAGGAGAGAAGAAGGACGGAGGTGCTTGTGAAGATGAGAGGCAGCAGGTGACGAGCGGCAAGAAGCTTCCGGGAAGTTGACGACAGGCGGCGGCTCGGGAGTTGGTTGCTTGCGGCTGTTGTAAACAAGTCACAAATTGTTGGCCACGGGTGCGGAATGGGCGCAGGGCTTCCTTAGGATGATGAGGCTTTGCTTCAGCGCGAAAAGACTCCAGGCGACGTTGTTGATGTCAGCTATCTCCGAGGTGGAGAGGTACAAAGTAACGGCAGAGGCGACGGAAGAGTGCAGATACAAGAGGCGATATAGTGATGGAGGCAGAGCAATGACGAGGTCACGGGGCATCAGGTGATGTTGCCTGATGCTCTGATACCATGTCAGAAGAATGCAATGCGCGAGGATGGCAGGAGCAGAAGCAGGTAGAAGCACTGTGGCATGCAGAAGTGAGTTAGCAGAATGACAGAAGCAGAAAGGCAAAGCTGGTCCCAAGGAGTTAGTTGTAGGACTTTGAGAGAGGCGAGGCACACAAGCTCCGAGGTAGAAAGAGGGCAATGAGAGAGCACGGAAGCGAAGCGAGTGAAGTGCCAGATGTGAGCGAAAGGTCACGAGTGAGGAAGCGAAGCGATAGATGGTAGGCGAGGTGAATGCAGGCAGGAGGCGAGCAGAGCGAAGACACGGCGGCGACGCTGCGGAACCAAAAGGGAACAGGATGCGTGCAACTGTTCTAGTTAAGCTAGGAGGGAATGAACGTCCTCCTTATAAGGGATAGGACAAGACAAAAGGGAAAGCAAAGGCTTATTGTGCACTAGCCGGACGTGATGGCGGTCAGGCCGCTTATTAGGAGATTACTCGGTATCGTGCCATTGGTCGGTTCTCACCGTCAACGGTTTGTGTGTGATGGGACCAAGGTGGTTGATGCAGAGGCTTGAACCATTATTGAGAGTGCTTGGTATTTCCGAAAGCGGAAGAGCCAGAGAATCCTGGAGATGAACCCGTTAGATGTCCTGTCTTGATAGAGACATCATTCTGACAATAGCCGTGCCAAGCCAGCAAGGTCATGCATAGTACATGTGCACTGTGATTGGGCACTCTGGCCGTGGCTGACTCGTGTTACGATGCGTAGAAGTTAAAGATACTTGGTAAACGTTGTGGTCATGATCAGTGGCACATTCCAACTCTGTCAAGGCATTGTGCACAATAGCCACACCAAGCCACCAGTATTGTACATTGTTTGCACCTGCAAGATCATGCCTCGTACATCTGCACTTGATTAAACACTCTGATTGTGGCTGACTCGTGTAATGATTCATAGAAGTTAAAGTCACTTGGTTAACTTTGTGGTCATGGTCTGTGGCATATGCCAACTTTGTCAAGGCATCACGCACAATAGCCGCACTGAGCCACCAGTGTTTTACCTTGCTGATACCTGCAAGGTCATGCATATTGCATCTGCACTGTGATTGGGTACTCTGGCCGTGGCGGACTCGTGTTACGATGCGTATAAGTTAAAGTCACTTGGTAAACTTTGTGGTCATGGTCAGTGGTACAGGCCAACTTTGTCGAAGCATTGCGTACAATAGCCACACCGAGCCACCGGTATTCTACCTTGTTTATACCTGCAAGATCATGCATAGTACATGTGCACTGTGATTAGGAACTCTGACCGTGGCTGACTCGTGTTACAATTTGTAGACGTTCAAGTCACTTGGTGAACTATGTGGTCATGGTCAGTTGCACAAGCCAACTTTGTCAAGACATTGCGCACAATAGCCATGCAAATCCAATGGGTATTTACCTTGTTTATACCTGCAAGGTCATGCATAGTACAAATGCACTAAAATTGGGCACTCTGACCGTGGCTGACTCGTGTTACAATTCGCAGAAGTTAAAGTCACGTGGATACGTTTGTGGTCATGGTCAGTGGCACATGCCAACTTTGTCAAGGCATCATGCACAATAGCCGCACTGAGCTACCAGTGTTTTACCTTGTTTATACCTGCAGGTGTATGCCTAGTACACGTGCACTTTAATTGGGCACTCTGACAGTGGCTGACTCGTTTCATGATTCATGTACGTTTAAGGTACTTGGATAAATTTGTGGTCATGATAAATGTGTGGTGCACCTGCCAACTTTGTCAAGGCTTTGCGCACAATAGCCACGCCAAGCCACCGGTTGTTTACCTTGTCTATACCTGGAAGGCCATGCATACTACATGTGCACTGTGATTGGGCACTCTGACCGTGGCTGACTCGTGTTACGCTGCGTAGACGTTAAAGTCACTTGGTAGAATTTGTGGTCATGGTCAGTGGCACAGGCCAACTTTGTCGAGGCATTCCGCACAATAGCCGCAAAGAACCACCAGTGTTTTACCTTGTTTGTACCTACAACTAGCACACGTGCACTGTGATTGGGCACTCTAACCGTGGCTGACTCATGTGATTATTCATATAAGTTAAAGTCACTTGGTTGACTTTGTGGTCATGGTCAGTTGCACAGGGCAACTTTATCAAGGCATTGCCCACAATAGCCACACCAAGCCACCGGGTTTTTACCTCGTCTATACCTGCAAAACCATGCATATTATATGTGCACAGTGATTGGGCACTCTGACCGTGGCTGACTCATGTTACAATTCGTAGACGTTAAAGTCACTTGGTAATCTTTGTGGTTATGGTCAGTGGCACATGCCAACTTTGTCAAGGCATTGTGCACAATAGCCACACCAAGCCACCGGTATTCTACCTTTTTTACACCTGCAAGGTCATGCATCGTACATGTGCACTTTGATTGGGCACTCTGACCGTGGCTGACTCGTGTTACAATTCGTATAAGTTAAAAGTAGTTGGTTTACTTTGTCGTCATGGTCAGTTACACATGCCAACATTTTCAGGGCATTGCGCAAAATAGCCACACAAAGACACCGGTTTTTTTACCTTTTTTATACCTGCATGGTCCTGCATAGTACATGTGCACTGTGATTGGGCACTCTGACCGCGGCTGACTTGTGTCATTATTCATAGAAGGTCAAGTCACTTGGATAGATTTGTGGTCATGGTCAGTTGCACATGCCAACTTTGTCCGGGCATTGCGCACAAAAGCCATGCCTGGCCTTTGGTTTTTTGCCTTGTCCATACCAGCAAGGTCATGCATACTACATGTGCACTGTGATTGGGCACTCTGACTATAGCTAACTTGTGTTACGATGCGTAGAAGTTAACGTCACTTGGACAACTTTGTGGTCATGGTCAGTGGCACATGCCAACGTTGTCAAGGCATTGTGTACAATAGCCACACCGAGCCACCAGTATTCTACCTTGTTTATACCTGCAAGGTCATGCATATTACACGTGCACTGTGATAGGGCACTCTGACCGTGGGTGTCTCGTGTTACGATGCGTAGACGTTAAAGTCACTTGGTAAAGCTTGTGGTCATGGTCAGTGGAACATGCCAACTTTGCCAGGGCATCACGCACAATAGCCGCACTGAGCCAACAGTATTTTACCTTGCTTGTACTTGCAAGGTCATGCATAGTACGTGTGCAATGTGACTGGGCACTCTGACCATGGCTGACTCGTGTTACAATTCGTAGAAGTTAAAGTCACTTGGATAAATTTGTGGTCATGGTCAGTGGCACATGCCAACTTTGGCAAGGAATTGCCCACAATAGCCACACCAAGTCACCGCGTTTCTGCCATGTTTACACCTGCAAGGTCATGCATAGTACATGTGCACTGTAATTGGGCACTCTGACCGTGGCTGACTCGTGTTACGATGCTTAGAAGTTCAAGTCACTTGGGAACCTTTGTCGTCATGGTCAGTGGAACATGCCAACCTTTTCAAGGCATTGCACACAATAGCCACACCAAGCTACTGATTTTTTACCTTTTTTTTACCTGCAAGGTCACCCATAGTACTTGTGCACTGTTATTGGGCACACTGACTTCGGCTGACTCGTGTGATGATTCATAAAAATTAAAGTCACTTGGTAAACTTTGAGGTCATGGTCAGTGGCACATGCCAAATTTGTCGAGGCATTGTGCACAATAGCCACACCGAGCCACCAGTATTCTACCTTGTTTGCAGCTCCAAGATCATGCCTAGTACATCTGCATTGTGATTGGACACTCTTACCTTGGATGACGCATGTGATGATTCATAGAAGTGAAAGTCACTTGGTGAACATTTTGGTCATGGTCAGTTGCACATGCCAACTTTGTCAAGGCATTGCCCACAATAGCCACACCAAGCCACCAGTTTTGTATCGTGTTTAAACCTGCAATGTCATCCATAGTACATGTGCATTGTGACTGGGCACTCTGACCATGGCTGACTCATGTTACGATTCGTAGAAGTTCAAGTCACCTGGATACGTTTGTGGTCATGGTCAGTGGCACATGCCAACGTTATCAAGGCATTGCGCACAATAGCCACAACAAGCCACCGGGTTTTTCCCTTGTTTATACCTGAAAGGCCATGCATATTACACTCACACTGTGATTGGGCACTCTGACCGTGGCTGACGCATGTGCTGATTCACAGAAGTTAAAGTCACTTGGTTCACTTTATGGTCATGGTCAGTGGCACATGCCAACTCTGTCAAGGCATTGTGCACAATAGCCACACCGAGCCACTAGTATTCTACCTTGTTTTCACCTGCAAGGTCATGCATAGTACTTGTGCACTGTGATTGGGTACTCTGACCGTGGCTGACTTGTGTTACAATTTGTATAAGATAAAGTCACTTGGATAAATTTGTGGTCATGGTCAGTGGCACATGCCAACGTTTTCAAGGCATTGCCCACAATAGCCATGCAAAGCCACCGGGTTTTTACCTTGTTCATATCAGCACGGTCGTGCATAACACATGTGCACTGTGATTGGGTACTCTGACCATGGCTGAATCGTGTGATGACTCATAGAAGTTAAAGTCACTTAATCCACTTCGTGGTCATGGTCAGTTTCACATGCCAACTTTGTCAAGGCATTGCCCACAATAGCCACATGCATATTACATGTACACATTGATTGGGCACTCTGACCGTGGCTGACTTGTGCTACAATTCGTACAAGTTAAAGTCACGTGGATACATTTGTGGTCATGGTCAGCGGCACATGCCAACTTTATCCATGCATTGCGCACAAAAGCCGCACTAAGACACCAGTATTTTATCTTGTTTATACCTGCAAGTTTATGCCTAGCACACATGCACTGTGATTGGGCACTCTGACCATGGCTGACTCGTGTCGTGATTCATAGACGTGTAAGGTACTTGAATAGATTTGTGGTCATGGTCAGTTGCACATGCCAACTTTCTCAAGGCTTGTTCGTACCAGCAAGGTCATGCATACTACATGTGCACTGTGATTGGGAACTCTGACCGTGGCTGACTCGTGTTACGATGCGTACAAGTTAAAATCATTTGGTAAACTTTGTGGTCATGGTCAGTGGCACAGGCCAACTTTGTCAAGGCATTGCGCACAATAGCCACACTAAGCCACCAGTGTTTACCTTGTTCATACCTGCAAGTTTATGCCTAGCACACGTGCACTTGGATTGAGCACATGACTGTGGCTGACTCTTGTGATGATTCATAGAAGTTTAAGTCTCTTGGTTCACTTTGTGGTCATGGTCAGTTGCACAGGCCAAATTTGTCAAGGCATTGCAGACAATAGCCACACCTAGCCGCCAGTATTCTACCTTTTTTGCACCTTCAAGATCATGCCTAGTACATCTGCACTGTGATTGGACACTCTGAACGTGGCTGACTCATGTGATAATTGATAGAAGTTAAAGTCACTTGGAAAACTTTGTTGTCATGGTCAGTTGAACAGGCGAACATTGTCAAGGCGTTGCGCACAAGAACCCCACCAAGCCGCCCGGTTTCTACCTTGTTTATACCAGCAAGGTCAAAATAGTACATGTGCACTGTGATTGGGCACTCTGACCGTGGCTGATTCGTGTTAGAATTCGTTGAAGTTGAAGTCACGTGGATACGTTTGTGGTCATGGTCAACGGCACATGCCAACTTTGTCATGGCATCAGGCACAATAGCCGCACTGAGCCACCAGTGTTTTACCTGGTTTATACCTGCACGTTTATGCCCAGCACACGTGCACTGTGATTGGGCATTCTAACCGTGGCTGACTCGTGTCATGATTCATAGACGTTTAAGGTATTTGGATAAATTTGTGGTCATGGTCAGTTGCACATGCCAACTTTGTCAAGGCATTGCGCACAATTGCCACGCCAAGCCACTGGTTTTTACCTTGTTTTTACCAGCAACGTCATGCATACTACATGTGCATTGTGATTGGGCACTCTGACCGTGGCTGACTCGTGTTACGATGCGTAGAAGTTAGAGTCACTTGGTAAACTTTGTGGTCATGATCAGTGGCACAGGCCAACTTTGTCAAGGCATTGCGCACAATACCCGCACAGAGCCACCAGTAATTTACCTTGCTTAAAGCTGCAAGGTCATGCATAGTACATCTGCACTGTGATTGGACACTCTGACCGTGGCTGACTCGTGTTAGGATGCGTAGAAGTTAAAGTCACTTGGATACGTTTGTGGTCTTGGTCAGTGGCACAGGCCAACTTTGACAAGGCATTGTCCACAATAGCCGCACCAAGCCACCAATGTTTTACCTTGCTTAAACTATACCTGCAAGTTTATGCCTAGCACACGTGTACTGTGATTGGGCACTCTGACTGTGGATGACTCGTGTTACAATTCGTAGAAGTAAAAGTCACGTGGATAAATTTGTGGTCATGGTCAGTGGCAAATGCCAACTTAGTCAAGGCATTGTGCACAAAAGCCACACAAAGCCACCATTATTCTACCTTGTTTATACATGCAATGTCCTGCATAGTACATGTGCACTGTGATTGGGTACTCTGACCGTGGCTGACTCGTTTCATGATGAATAGAAGTAAAAGTCACTTGGATAAATTTAGGGTCATGGTCAGTTGCACATGCCAAATTTGTCAAGGCATTGTGCACAGTTGCCACACCGAGCCACCCGTAATCTACCTTGTTTATACCTGCAAGGTCATGCATAGTACATGTGCACTGTGATTGGGCAATCTGACTGTGGCTGACTTGTGTTATAATTCGTAGAAGTTAAAATCACTTGGTTAACTTTGTGGTCATGGTCAGTTGCACATGCCAACTTTGTCAAGGCATCTCACACAATAGCCACACCAGGCCACCGGGTTTTTACCTTGATTATACATGCAAGGTCATGCATAGTACATGTGCACTGTAATTGGGTACTCTGACCGCGGCTAACTTGTGTTACAATTCGTAGAAGGTAAGGTCACGTGGATACGTTTGTGGTTATGGTCAGTGGCACATGCAAACTTTGTCAAGGCATCGCGCACAATAGCCGCACTGAGCCACCGGTATTTTACCTTGTTTGTACCTGCAAGTTTATTCCTAGCACACGTACAGTTTGAATGGGAACTCTGAGTGTGGCTGACTTATGTAATGATTCATAGGAGTTATGGTCAGTTGAACAGGACAACTTTGTCAAGGCATTGGACACAATGGCCACACAGAGCCAACATAATTCTACCTTGTTTGCACCTGCAAGATCGTGCATGGTAATGTGCACTGTGATTGGGCACTCTGACCGCGGCTGACTCGTGTTACAATTCGTAGAAGTGAAAGTCCCTTGGATAAATTTGCGGTCATGGTCAGTGGCACATGTCAACTTTGTCAAGGCATTGCGCACAATAGCCACACCAGGCCACCGGTTTTTTTACCTTGTTTAGACCTGTAAGGTCATGCATAGTGTATGTGCACTGTAATTGCGCACTTTGACTGTGGCTGACTCTTGTTACAATTTGTAGAGGTTAAAGTCACTTGGATCAGTTTGTGGTCATGGTCAGTGGCACATGCCAACTTTGTCAAGACATTGCGCACAATAGCCACACCGAGCCACCAGCATTCTTCCTTGGTTGTACCTGTAAGATCATGCCTAGTACATCTGCACTGTGATTGGACACTCTGACCGTGGCTGACTCGTGTTATGATCAATACAAGCAAAATTCACTTGGATAAATTTGTAGTCATGGTCAGTTGCACAGGCCAACTTTGTCAAGGCCTGTCTTACAATAGCCAAATCCAAGCCACCTGTTTTTTATCTTGTTCATACCTGCAAGGTCATGCATTTGTACACGTGCACTGTGATTGGGCACAATGACCGTGGCTGACTCATGTTACAATTCAGAGAAATTAAAGTCACTTGGTGAACTTTGTGGTCATGGTCAGTTACACAGGCCAACTTTGTCAAGGCATTGCGCACAATAGCCACACCAAGCCACCGGGTTTTTACCTTGTTCATACCAGCAAGATCATGCATAGTACATAAGCACTGTGATTGGGCAATCTGACCATCGCTGACTCATGTTACATTTTGTATAAGTTCAAGTCACTTGGATAAGTATGTGGTCATGGTCAGTGGCACATGCCAACTCTGTCAAGTCATCGCTCGCAATAGCCTCACTGTGCCACCAGTGTTTTACCTTGGGTAGACCTGCAAGTTTTTATTGGAAAAAGGACAGCCGTCGGATTACCTCGATCCAATGATCTACTAGGCTGACTCATGTGATGATTCATAGAAGTTAAAGTCACTTGGTTAACTTTGTGGTCATGGTCAGTGGTACATGCCAACTTTGTCAAGGCATCGCGCACAATAGCCGCACTGAGCCACATGTGGTTTACCTTGCTTATACCTGCAAGGTCATGCATAGTACATCTGCAGTATGATTGGGCACTCTGATCGTGGCCGACTCGTGAAACGATGCGTAGAAGTTAAATTCACTTGGTAAACTTTGTTGTCATGGTCAGTGGCACAGGCCAACTTTGTCAACGCATTGCGCACAATAGCCGCACCAAGCCACCAGTATTATACCTTACTTATACCTGCAAGTTTATGCCTAGCACATGTAACTGTGATTGGACACTCTGACCGTGGCTGACTCGAGTTATGATTCATAGCCGTTTAAGGTGCTTGGAGACCTTGTGGTCATGGTCAGTGGCACATGCCAAATTTGTCAAGACATTACGCACAATAGCCACACTGAGCCACCAGTATTCTACCTTGTTTGCACCTGCAAGATCCTGCTTAATAAATCTGCACTGTTATTGGACACTCTAACCTTGACTGACTTGTGTTTTGGTCAATAGAAGTTAAAGTTACTTGGATACATTTGTGGTCATGGTCAGTGACACATGCCAACTCTGTCAAGGAATTACGCACAATAGCCACACCAAGCCACCAGTATTCTGCCTTGTTTGTACCTGCAAGATCATGCCTAGTACATCTGCACTTTGATTAGATACTCTGACCATGGCTGACTCGTGTTATGATCAATAGAAGTATAAGTCACTTGGATACATTTGTGGTCATGGTCAGTGGCACATGCCAACTTTGTCAAGGCATTGCGCACAATAGCCACACCAAGCCACCGGAATTCTACCTTGTTTGTACCTGTAAGGTCATGCCCAGTATATCTGCACTGTGACTGGAAACTCTAACCGTGGCTGACTCGTGTTATGATTCATAGCCGTTTAAGGTACTTGGTAAACTTTGTGGTCATGGTCAGTGGCACATGCCAACTTTGTCGAGGCATTGCGCACAATAGCCAAACCGAGCCACCAGTATTCTACCTTGTTTGCACCTGCAAGATCATGCCTAGTATATCTGCACTGTTATTGGACACCCTGACTATGGCTGACTTGTGTTATGATCAATAGAAGTAAAAGCCACTTGGGTACATTTGTGGTCATGGTCAGGGCACATGCCAACTTCGTTGAGGCATTGCTCACAATAGCCACACCGAGCCACTAGTATTCTACCTTGGTTGCACCTGCAAGATCATGCCTAGTAGATATGCACTGTTATTGGACACTCTGACCGTGGCTGACTTGTGATATGATCAATAGAAGTAAAAGTCACTTGGATACATTTGTGTTCAAAGTCAGTAACACATGCCAACTTTGTCAAGGCATTGCACACAATGGCCACACCGAGCCACCAGTACTCTGCCTTTTTTGTACCTGCAAGATCATGCCTAGTACATCTGCATTGTGATTAGACACTCTAACCGTGGCTGACTCGTGTTATGTTCAATAGAAGTAAAAGTCACTTGGATACATTTGTGGTCATGGTCAGTGGCACATGCCAACTTTGTCAAGGCATTGCGCACAATAGCCACACCGGGCCACCAGTATTCTACTTTTTTTGCACCTGCAATATCATTCCAAGTACATCTGCACTGTGATTGGACAGTCTGACTGTGGCTGACTCGTGTTATGATTCATAGCGGATTAAGGTACTTGGTAAACTTTGTGGTCATGTTCACTGGCACATGCCAACTTTGTCCAGGCATTGTGCACAATAGTCGTACCAAGCCACCAGTTTTTTACCTTCTTTATACCGGTAAGGTCATGCCTAGTACATCTGAACTGTGATTGGGCACTCTGACTGTGGCTGACTTGTGTTACGATTCGTAGAAGTTAAAATCACTTGGTAAACTTTGTGATCATGGTCAGTGGCACATGCCACCTTTGTCAAGGAATTGCGCACAATAGACGCACCGTGCCACCAGTAGTCTACCTTGTTTATACCTGTAAGGTGATGTCCAGTATATTTGCACTGTGATTGGACACTCTGTCCGTGGCTGACTCGTGTTATTATTCATAGCCATTTAAGGGACTTGGTAAACTTTGTGGTCATGGTCAGTGGCACATGCCAACTTTGTCAAGGTATTGCGCACAATAGCCACACCGAGCTACCAGTATTGTACCTTTTTTGTACCTACAAGATCATGCCGTTTAAGGTCACTTGGTAAACATTGTGGTCATGGTCAGTGGCACATGCCAACGTTGTCAAGGCATTGCGCACAAAGCTACTCCGAGCTACCAGTATTCTACCTTGTTTATACCTGCAAGGTCTTGCACATTAGATGTGCACTGTGATTGGACACTCTGACTGTAGTTGACTCGTGTTATGATCAATAGAAGTAAAAGTCACTTGGATACATTTGTGGTCATGGTCAGTGGCACAAGCCAACTTTGTCAAGGAATTGCGCACAATAGCCACACCGGGCCACCCGTATTCTACCTTGTTTGTACCTGCAAGGTCATGCCTGATACATCTGCACTGTGACTGGGCACTCTGACCGTGGCTGACTCATGTTATGATTCGTATAAGTTAAAGTCACTTGGTGAACTTTGTTGTCATTGTAAGTGGCACATGCCAACTTTGTCAAGGCATTCCGCACAATAGCTGTGCCAAGCCACCAGTATTGTACATTGTTTGAACCTGCAAGATCATGCCTAGTACATCTGCACTGTGGTTGTACACTCTGACCGTGGCTGACTCGGGTTATGATCAATAAATGTAAAAGTCAACTCGATACATTCGTGGTCATGGTCTGTGGCAAATGCCAACTTTGTCAAGGCATTGCGTACAATAGCCACACCGATCCACCAGTATTCTACCTTTTTTGTACGTGCAAGGTCAAGTCCAGTATAGCTGCACTGTGATTGGACACTCTGACCATGGCTGACTTGTGTCATGATTCACAGCCGTTTAAGGTACTTGGTAAACTTTGTGGTCATGGTCAGTGGCACATGGCAACTTTGTCAAGGCATTGCGCACATTAGCCATGCCAAGACACTGGTTTTTTACCCTGTTTATACCTGCAAGGTCATGCATATTAGTTATGCGCTGTGATTGGGCACTCTGACCATGGCTGACTCGTGTTACGATTCGTAGAAGTTAAAGTCACTTGGTAAACTTTTTGGTCATAGTCAGTGGCACATGCCACCCTTTTCAAGGCATTGCGCACAATAGCCACACCGAGCCACCACTATTGTACCTTGTTTGCACATGCAAGATCATGCCTAGTACATCTGCACTTACATTGGACACTGACCTTGGCTGACTCGTGTTATGATCAATAGGAGGAAAAGTCACTTGGATACATTTGTGGTCATGGTCAGTGGCTCATGCCAAATTTGTCAAGGCATTGCGCACAATAGTAACACCGAGCAACCAGTATTATACCTTGTTTACACCTGCAAGATCATACCTACTATATCTGCACTGTGATTGGACACTCTGACCGTGGCTGACTCGTCTTATGATTCATAGCCGTTTATGGTACTTGGTAAACTTTGTGATCATGGTCAGTGGCACATGCCAGCTTTGTCAAGGCATTGCGTACAATAGCCACACCGAGCTACCAGTATTGTACCTTGTTTGCACCTGCAAGATCATGCGTAGTTTATCTGCACTGTGATTGGACACTCTGACCGTGGCTGACTCGTGTTACGATTCGTAGAAGTTAACGTCACTTGGTAGACTTTGTGGTCATGGTCAGTGGCACATGCCAACTTTGTCAAGGCATTGCGCACAATAGCCACACCGAGCCACCAGTATTCTACCTTGTTTGTACATGCAAGGTCATGTCTAGTATATCTGAACTGTGATTGGACACTCTGATCGTGGCTGACTCGTGTTATGATCAATTGAAGTAAAAGCCACTTGGATACATTTGTGGTCATGGTCAGTGGCACATTCCAACTTTGTCAAGGCATTGCGCATAATAGCCTCACCGATCCACCAGTATTCGACCTTGTTTGCACCTGCAAGATCATGCCTAGTACATCTGCACTGTGATTGGACACTCTGACCGTGGGTGACTCCTGTTATGATCAATAGAAGTAAAAGTCACTTGGATACATTTATGGTCATGGTCAGTGGCACATGTCTACTTTTTCAAGGCATTGCACACAATAGCCACAATGAGCCACCAGTGTTCTACCTTGTTTGTACCTGCAAGGTCATGCCCAGTATATCTGCACTGTGATTGGACACTCTGACCGTGGCTGACTTGTGTTATGATTCATTACCGTTGAAGGTACTTGGTAAATTTTGTGGTCATGGTCAGTGGTACATGCCAACATTGTCAAGACATTGTGCACAACAGCCACACTGAGCCACCAGTATTTAACCTTGTTTGTACCTGCAAGGTCATGCCTAGTATATCTGCACTGTGATTGGACACTCTGACCGTGGCTGACTCGTGTTACGATTCGTAGAAGTTAACGTCACTTGGTAGACTTTGTGGTCATGGTCAGTGGCACATGCCAACTTTGTCAAGGCATTGCGCACAATAGCCATACCGAGCCACCAGTATTCAACCTTGTTTGTACCTGCAAGGTCATGTCCAGTATATCTGCAATGTGATTGGAAACTCTGACCGTGGCTGACTCGTGTTATAATTCATAGCCGTTTAAGGTACTTGGTAAACTTTGTGGCCATGGTCAGTGGCACATGCCAACTTTGTCTAGGCATTGCGCACAATAGCTGTGCTAAGACACCGGTTTTTTACCCTGTTTATACCTGCAAGGTCATGCATACCAGATGTATGCTGCTATTGGGCAATCTGACCGTGGCTGACTCGTGTTACGATTCGTAGAAGTTAAAGTCACTTGGTAAACTTTGTGGCCATGGTCAGTGGCACATGCCACCTTTGTCAAGGCATTGCGCACAATAGCCACACCGAGCCACCGGTATTGTACATTGTTTGCTCCTGCAAGATCATGCCTAGCACATCTGCACTGTGATTGGACACTCTGACCGTGGCTGACTCGTGTTATGATCAATAGAAGTAAAAGTCACTTGGATATATTTGTGGTCATGGTCAGTGGCACATGCGGAATTTGTCAAGGCATTGCGCACAATAGCCACACCGAGCCACCAGTAGTCTACATTGATTGCACCTGTAAGATCATGCCCAGTATATCTGTACTGGTATTGGACACTCTGACCGTGGCTGACTTGTGTTATGATTTATAGCCGTTTAAGCTACTTGGTAAACTTTGTGGTCATGGTCAGTGGCACATGCCAGTTTTGTCAAGGCGTTGCGCACAATAGCCACACCGAGCCACCAGTATTGAACCTTTTTTGCACCTGCAACATCATGCCTAGTACATCTGCACTGTGATTTGGACACTCTGACCGTGGCTGACTCGTGTTGTGATTCATAGCCGTTTAAGGTACTTGGTAAACTTTGTGGTCATGGTCAGTGGCACATGCCAACTTTGGCAATACACTGCGCACAATAGCCGTGCCAAGACACCGGGTTTGAACCCTGTTTATACCTGCAAGGTCATGTATATTAGATGTGCACTGTGATTGGACACTACGACCGTGGCTGACTCGTGTTATTATTCGTAGAAGTTAAAGTCACCTGGCAAACTTTGTGGTCATGGTCAGTGGCACATGCAAACTTTGTCAGGGCATTGCGCACAATAGCCACATCAAGCCACCAGAATTGTACCTTGTTTGCACCTACAAGATCATGCCTAGTATATCTGCACTGTGATTGGACACTCTGACCGTGGCTGACTCGTGTTATGGTTCATAGCCGTTTAACATACTTGGTAAACTTTGTTGTCATGGTCATTGGCACATGCCAACTTTGTCAAGGCATTGCACACAATAGCCACACCGAGCCACCAGTATTCTACCTTTTTTGCACCTGCAAGATCATGCCTAGTAAATGTGCACTGTTATTGGACACTATGACCGTGGCTGACTTGTGTTATGATCAATAGAAGTAAAAGTCACTTGGATACATTTGTGGTCATGGTCAGTGGCACAAGCCAACTTTGTCAAGGAATTGCGCACAATAGCCTCACCAAGCCACCAGTATTCTACCTTGTTTGTATCTGCAAGGTCATGACTGATACATCTGCACTGTGACTGGGCACTCTGACCGTGGCTGACTCGTGTTATGATTCGTATAAATTAAAGTCACTTGGTAAACTTTGTTGTCATTGTAAGTGGCACATGCCAACTTTGTCAAGGCATTCCGCACAATAGCCGTGCCAAGCCACCAGTATTGTACATTTTTTGAACCTGCAAGATCATGCCTAGTACATCTGCACTGTGATTATACACTCTGACCGTGGCTGACTCGGGTTATGATCAATAAAAGTAAAAGTCAACTCGATACATTCGTGGTCATGGTCAGTGGCAAATGCCAACTTTGTCAAGGCATTGCGTACAATAGCCACACCGATCCACCTGTATTCTACCTTTTTTATACGTGCAAGGTCAAGTCCAGTATATCTGCACTGTGATTGGATACTCTGACCATGGCTGACTTGTGTCATGATTCACAGCCGGTTAAGGTACTTGGTAAACTTTGTGGTCATGGTCAGTGGCACATGCCAACTTTGTCAAGGCATTGCGCACATTAGCCGTGCCAAGACACTGGTTTTTTACCCTGTTTATACCTGCAAGGTCATGCATATTAGTTATGCGCTGTGATTGGGCACTCTGACCGTAGCTGACTCGTGTTACGATTCGTATAAGTTAAAGTCACTTGGTAAACTTTGTGGTCATGGTCAGTGGCACATGCCACCTTTGTCAAGGCATTGCGCACAATAGCCACACTGAGCCACCACTATTGTACCTTGTTTGCACATGCAAGATCATGCCTAGTGCATCTGCACTTACATTGGACACTGACCTTGGCTGACTCGTGTTATGATCAATAGGAGGAAAAGTCACTTGGATACATTTGTGGTCATGGTCAGTGGCTCATGCTAACTTTGTCAAGGCATTGCGCACAATAGCAACACCGAGCAGCCAGTATTATACCCTGTTTACACCTGCAAGATCATACCTACTATATCTGCACTGTGATTGGACACTCTGACCGTGGCTGACTCGTGTTATGATTCATAGCCGTTTATGGTACTTGGTAAACTTTGTGATCATGGTCAGTGGCACATGCCAGCTTTGTCAAGGCATTGCGTACAATAGCCACACCGAGCTACCAGTATTGTACCGTGTTTGCACCTGCAAGATCATGCGTAGTTTATCTGCACTGTGATTGGACACTCTGACCGTGGCTGACTCGTGTTATGATCAATAGAAGTAAATGTCACTTTGATTCATTTGTAATCATGGTCACTGGCACATACCAACTTTGTCAAGGCATTACGCACAATAGCCACACCGAGCCACCAGTATTCTACCTTGTTTGTACATGCAAGGTCATGTCTAGTATATCCGAACTGTGATTGGACACTCTGATCGTGGCTGACTCGTGTTATGATCAATAGAAGTAAAAGTCACTTGGATACATTTGTGGTCATTGTCAGTGGCACATGCTTACTTTGTCAAGGCATTGTGCATAATAGCCACACGGAGCCACCAGTATTCTACCTTGTTTGTACCTGCAAGGTCATGCCTAGTACATCTCAGCTGTGATTGGGTACTCTGACCGTGGCTGACTCGTGTTCTGATTCGTAGAAGTTAAAGTCACTTGGTAAACTTTGTGGTCATGGTCAGTGGCACATGCCAACTTTGTCAAGGCATTACACACAATAGCCGTGCCAATCCACCAGTATTGTACCTTGTTTGCACCTGCAAGATCATGCCTAGTATATCTGCATTGTGGTTGGACACTCTGACCGTGGCTGACTCGTGTTATGATCAATATAAGTAAAAGCCACTTGGATACATTTCTGGTCATGGTCAGTGGCACATGCCAACTTTGTCAAGGCATTGCGCATAATAGCCTCACCGATCCACCAGTATTCGACCTTGTTTGCACCTGCAAGATCATGCCCAGTACATCTGCACTGTGATTGGACACTCTGACCGTGGGTGACTCCTGTTATGATCAATAGAAGTAAAAGTCACTTGGATACATTGATGGTCATGGTCAGTGGCACATGTCTACTTTTTCAAGGCATTGCACACAATAGCCACACTGAGCCACCAGTGTTCTACCTTGTTTGTACCTGCAAGGTCATGCCCAGTATATCTGCACTGTGATTAAACACTCTGACCGTGGCTGACTCGTGTTATGATTCATTGCCGTTTAAGGTACTTGGTAAACTTTGTGGTCATGGTCAGTGGCACATGCCAACATTGTCAAGACATTGCGCACAACAGCCACACTGAGCCACCAGTATTTAACCTTGTCTGTACCTGCAAGGTCATGCCCAGTATATCTGCACTGTGATTGGACACTCTGACCGTGGCTGACTCGTGTTACGATTCGTAGAATTTAACGTCACTTGGTAGACTTTGTGGTCATGGTCAGTGGCACATGCCAACTTTGTCAAGGCATTGCGCACAATAGCCATACCGAGCCACCAGTATTCAACCTTGTTTGTACCTGCAAGGTCATGTCTAGTATATGTGCAATGTGATTGGAAACTCTGACCGTGGCTGACTCGTGTTAGAATTCATAGCCGTTTAAGGTACTTGGTAAACTTTGTGGCCATGGTCAGTGGCACATGCCAAGTTTGTCAAGGCATTGCGCACAATAGCTGTGCTAAGACACCGGTTTTTTACCCTGTTTATACCTGCAAGGTCATGCATACCAGATGTACGCTGCTATTGGGCACTCTGACCGTGGCTGACTCGTGTTACGATTCGTAGAAGTTAAAGTCACTTGGTAAACTTTGTGGCTATGGTCAGTGGCACATGCCACCTTTGTCAAGGCATTGTGCACAATAGCCACACCGAGCCACCGGTATTGTATATTGTTTACTCCTGCAAGATCATGCCTAGCACATCTGCACTGTGATTGGACACTCTGACCGTGGCTGACTCGTGTTATAATCAATAGAAGTAAAAGTCACTTGGATATATTTGTGGTCATGGTCAGTGGCACATGCCGAATTTGTCAAGGCATTGCGCACAATAGCCACACCGAGCCACCAGTAGTCTACATTGATTGCACCTGTAAGATCATGCCCAGTATATCTGTACTGGTATTGGACACTCTGACCGTGGCTGACTTGTGTTATGATTCATAGCCGTTTAAGCTACTTGGTAAACTTTGTGGCCATGGTCAGTGGCACATGCCAATTTTGTCAAGGCGTTGCGCACAATAGCCACACCGAGCCACCAGTAATGAACCTTTTTTGCACCTGTAACATCATGCCTAGTACATCTGCACTATGATTTGGACACTCTGACCGTGGCTGACTCGTGTTATGATTCATAGCCGTTTAAGGTACTTGGTAAACTTTGTGGTCATGGTGAGTGGCACATGCCAACTTTGTCAATGCACTGCGCACAATAGCCGTGCCAAGACACCGGGTTTTAACCCTGTTTATACCTGCAAGGTCATGTATGTGAGATGTGCACTGTGATTGGACACTACGACCGTGGCTGACTCGTGTTATTGTTCGTAGAAGTTAAAGTCACCTGGCAAACTTTGTGGTCATGGTCAGTGGCACATGCAAACTTTGTCAGGGCATTGCGCACAATAGCCACATCAAGCCACCAGAATTGTACCTTGTTTGCACCTACAAGATCATGCCTAGTACATCTGCACTGTGATTGGACACTCTGACCATGGCTGACTCGTGTTATGGTTCATAGCCGTTTAACGTACTTGGTAAACTTTGTGGTCATTGTCACTGGCACATGCCAACTTTGTCAAGGCATTGCACACAATAGCCACACCAAGCCACCAGTATTCTACCTTGTTTGCACCTGCAAGATCATGCCTAGTAAATCTGCACTGTTATTGGTCACTATGACCGTGGCTGACTTGTGTTATGATCAATAAAAGTAAAAGTCACTTGGATACATTTGTGGTCATGGTAAGTGACACATGCCAACTTTGTCAAGGCATTGCGCACAATAGCCACACCGAGCCACCAGTATTCTGCCTTGTTTGTACCTGTAAGATCATGCCTAGTACATCTGCACTGTGATTAGACACTCTGACCGTGGCTGAGTCGTGTTATGATCAATAGAAGTAAAAGTCACTTGGGTACATTTGTGGTCATGGTTAGTGGCACATGCCAACTTTGTCAAGGCATTGCGCACAATAGCCACACCGAGCCACCAGTATTCTACCTTGTTTGTACCTGCAAGGTCATGCCAGG
The DNA here is from genome assembly GCA_023375785.1 of Penium margaritaceum. Lineage (NCBI taxonomy): Eukaryota > Viridiplantae > Streptophyta > Zygnematophyceae > Desmidiales > Peniaceae > Penium > Penium margaritaceum. Next base: position 182,853 of record SZWC01001385.1, on the reverse strand, counting down.
TATATCTGCACTGTGACTAGACACTCTGACCGTGGCTGACTCGTGTTATGATCAATAGAAGTAAAAGTCACTTGGATACATTTGTGGTCATGGTCAGTGGCACATGCCAGCTTTGTCAAGGCATTGCGCACAATAGCCACACCGGGCCACCAGTATTCTACCTTGTTTGCACCTGCAAGATCATGCCTGCACATCTGCACTGTGATTGGAACTCTGACTGTGGCTGACTCGTGTTACTATTCATAGCCGTTTAAGGTACTTGGTAACTTTGTGGTCATGGTCAGTGGCACATGCCAACTTTGTCAAGGCATTGCGCACAATAGCCACACCAAGCCACTAGTATTGTACCTTGTTTGTACCTGTAAGATCATGCCTAGTACATCTGTCATGTGATTGGACACTCTGACCGTGGCTGACTCGTGTTATGATTCATAGCCGTTTAAGGTACTTCGTAAACTTTGTGGTCATGGTCAGTGGCTCATGCGAACTTTGTCAAGGCATTGCGTACAATAGCCACACGAAGCTACCAGTATTGTACCTTATTTGTACCTGCAAGCTCATGTCCAGTATATCTGTAGTCTGATTGGACACTCTGACCGTGGCTGACTCGTGTTATGATTCATAGCCGTTTAAGGTCACTTGGGAAACTGTGTGGTCATGGTCAGTTGGACAGGCCAACATTTTCAACGCATTGCGCACAATAGCCACACCGAGCAGCCAGTGTTCTACCTTGTTTATACCTACAAGGTCATGCATATTAGATGCACGTTGTGATTGGGCACTCTGACCATGGCTAGCTCGTGTTACGATTCGTAGAAGCTAAAGTAACTTGGTAAACTTTGTGGTCATGGTTAGTGGCACATGCCAACTTTGTCAAGGCATTGCGCACAATAGCCACACCGAGCCACCAGTATTCTACCTTGTTTGCACCTGCAAGGTCATGCCCAGTATATCTGCACTGTGAATGGACACTTTGACCGTGGCTGACTCGTATTACGATGAATAGAAGTAAAAGTCACTTGGATACATTTGTGGTCATGGTTAGTGGCACTTGCCAACTTTGTCAAGGTATTGTGCACAATAGCCACACCGAGCCACCAGTATTCTACCTTCTTTGCACCTGCAAAATCATGCGTAGTACATATGCACTGTTATTGGACACTCTGACCGTGGCTGACTCGTGTTACGATTGATAGAAGTAAAAGTCACTTGGATACATTTGTGGTCATGGTCCGTGGCACATGCCAACTTTGTCAAGGCATTGCTCACAATAGCCACACCGAGCCACCAGTATTCTACCTTGGTTGCACCTGCAAGACCATGCCTAGTATATCTGCACTGTGATTGGACACTCTGACCGTGGCTGACTCGTGTTACGATTCATAGAAGTAAAAGTCACTTGGATACATTTGTGGTCATAGTCAGCGGCACATGCCAACTTTGTCAAGGCATTGCACACAATAGCGACACCGAGCCACCAGTATTCTACCTTTTTTGCACCTGCAAGGTCATGCCTAGTACATGTCCACTGTGATTGGACACTCTGACCGTGGCTGACTCATGTTATGATTCTTAGCCGTTTAAGGTACTTGGTAAACTTTGTAATAATGGTCAGTGGCACATGCCAACTTTGTCAAGGCATTGCACAGAATAGCCGTGTCAAGCCACCAGTAGTCTACCATGTTTATATCTGCAAGGTCATGACTAGTACATCTGAACTTTGATTGGACAATCTGATCATGGCTGACACGTGTTATGATTCACATAAGTAAAAGTCACTTGGAAACACTTCTGTTCATGGTCAGTGGCACATGCCAACTTTGTCAAGGCATTGCGCGCAATAGCCACACCGAGCCACCAGTTCTCTACCATTTCTATACTTCTAAGGTCACGCCTAGTATATCTGTACTGTGATCAGACACTCTGACCGTGGCTGACTCGTGTTATGATTCATAGTCGTTTAAGGTACTTGGTAAACTTTGTGGTCATGGTCAGTGGCAGCTGCCAACTTTGTCAAGGCATTGCGCACAATAGTCGTACCAAGACACCGGTTTTTTACCCTGTTTCTACCAGCAAGGTCATGCATATTAGATGTGCACTGTGATTGGGCACTCTGACCGTGGCTGACTCGTGTTACGATTCATAGAAGTAAAAGTCACTTGGATACATTTGTGGTCATGGTCCGTGGCACATGCCAACTTTGTCAAGGCATTGCTCACAATAGCCACACCGAGCCACCAGTATTCTACCTTGGTTGCACCTGCAAGACAATGCCTAGTATATCTGCATTGTGATTGGACACTCTGACCGTGGCTGACTCGTGTCATGATCAATAGAAGTAAAAGTCACTTGGATACATTTGTGGTCATAGTCAGCGGCACATGCCAACTTTGTCAAGGCATTGCACACAATAGCGACACCGAGCCACAAGTATTCTACCTTTTTTGCACCTGCAAGGTCATGCCTAGTACATGTCCACTACGATAGGATACTCTGACCGTGGCTGACTCATGTTATGATTCTTAGCCGTTTAAGGTACTTGGTAAACTTTGTAATAATGGTCAGTGGCACATGCCAACTTTGTCAAGGCATTGCACAGAATAGCTGTGTCAAGCCACCAGTAGTCTACCATGTTTATACCTGCAAGGTCATGCCTAGTACATCTGAACTGTGATTGGACAATCTGACCATGGCTGACACGTGTTATGATTCACAGAAGTAAAAGTCACTTGGTAACACTTTTGTTCATGGTCTGTGGCACATGCCAACTTTGTCAAGGCATTGCACACAATAGCCACACCGAGCCACCAGTATTCTACCCTTTCTATACTTATAAGGTCATGCCTAGTATATCTGCACTGTGATCAGACACTCTGACCATGGCTGACTCGTGTTATGATTCATAGTCGTTTAAGGTACTTGGTAAACTTTGTGGTCATGGTCAGTGGCACTTGCCAACTTTGTCAAGGCATTGCGCACAATAGTTGTACCAAGATACCGGTTTTTCACCCTGTTTCTACCTGAAATGTCATGCATATTAGATGTACACTGTGATTGGGCACTCTGATCGTGGCTGACTCGTGTTACGATTCATAGAAGTCAAAGTCGCTTGGATACATTTGTGGTCATGGTCAGTGGCACATGCCAACTTTGTCAAGGCATTGCGAACAATATCCACACCAAGCCACCAGTACTTTACCTTGGTTGCACCTGCAAGATCATGCCTAGTATATCTGCACTATGATTGGACACTCTGACCGTGGCTGACTCGTGTTATGATCAATAGAACTTAAAGTCACTTGGATACATTTGTGGTCATGGTCAGTGGCAAATGCCAGCTTTGTGAAGGCATTGCGCACAATAGTAACACCGGGCCACCAGTATTCTACCTTTTATGCACCTGCAAGATCATGCCTAGTACATCTGTACTGTGATTGGACACTCTGACCGTGGCTGACTCGTTTTATGATTCATAGCCGTTGAAGGTACTTCGTAAACTTTGTGGTCATGGTCAGTGGTACATGCCAACTCTGTCAAGGCATTGCGCACAATAGCCACACCGAGCCACCAGTATTCTACCTTGTTTGCACATGCAAGATCATGCCTAGTACATGTGCACTGTGATTGGACACTCTGACCGTGGCTGACTCATGTTATGATTCATAGCCGTTTAAGGTATTTGGTAAACTTTATGATAATAGTCAGTGGCACATGCCAACTTTGTCAAGGCATTACGCACAATAGCCGTGTCAAGCCACCAGTATTCTACCTTATCTACACCTGCAAGGTCATGCCTAGCACATCTGAACTGTGATTGGACACTCTGACCGTGGCTGACTCGTGTAATGATTCATAGAAGAAGAAGTCACTTGGAAACATTTCTGTTCATGGTCAGTGGCACATGCCAACTTTCTCAAGGCATTGCGCACAATAGCCACACCAAGCCACCTGTATTCTACCATGTATACACCTGTAAGGTCATTCCTAGTATATGTGCACTGTGATTGGACACTCTGACCGTGGCTGACTCGTGCTATGATTCATAGCCGATTAAGGTGCTTGGTAAACCTTGCGGTCATGGTTAGTGGTACATGCCAACTTTGTCAATGCATTGCGCACAATAGCCGTGCCAAGCCACCGGTTTAATTCCTTGTTTATACCTGCAAGGTCATGCATTTTACATGTGCACTGTGATTGGACACTATGACCGTGGCTGACTCGTGTTATGATTCGTAGAAGTTAAAGTCACTTGGTAAACTTTGTGGTCATGGACAGTGGCACATGCCAACTTTAGCAAGGCATTGTGCACAATAGTCACACCGAGCCACCAGTATTCTACCTTGTTTGAACCTGCAAGATCATGCCTAGTACATCTGCACTGTGATTGGACACTCTGACCATGACTGACTCGTGTTATGATCAACAGAAGTAAAAGTCACTTGGATACATTTGTGGTCATGATCAGTGGCACATGCCAACATTGTCAATGCATTGTGCACAATAGCCACACCGAGCTACCAGTATTCTGCCTTGTTTGTACCTGTAAGATCATGCCCAGTATATCTGCACTGTGATTGGACACTCTGACTGTGGCTGACTCGTGTTATGATTCGTAGAAGTTAAAGTCACTTGGTAACCTTTGTGGTCATGGTCATCTACACTGTGATTGGACACTATGACCGTGGCTAACTAGTGTTATGGTCAATATAAGAAAAAGTCACTTGGATACATTTGTGGTCATTTTCAGTGGCACATGGCAACTTTGTCAAGGCATTGCGCACAATAGCCACACCGAGCCACTAGTGTTCTACCTTGTTTATACCTGCAAGGTCATGCCCAGTATATCTGCACTGTTTATGGACACTCTGACCGTGGCTGACTCGTGTTATGATTCATAGCCGTTTAAGGTACTTGTGTCAGAATACACTCACAATTTCACAAGTCTGCCCCAACTGAGCCTCATACTCCACAAGTGCCCCTCCGCGGCAAAGCAAGGGCATTCGAGTATTGGACACCGAAAACCTCTGTCGGTGACCAGCTCATCCCTGCGACGATGGCTCCACACAGGAACTGGTTCGGAGTTTCCCTGACCGACACTTCAGGAACAGACGGTTGCATGATAACGGTCATCCAGAACCAACGTTCCGGACCTCGCTCCGCGCTCACGTGGCGGAGAAGCGCTCTCTTGCCCACGTACCAAAAACGGACGTAGCTCAACAACACCGGCGCACCACTCCAGGACTATGTGCCTCCACGACGTCAGGCACCTCTCTTGTTTGTACCGAGTCACGAAGCAGCTCCGCACCCTGCCTCCATGGCAGAAGCAGCCAAGCGGCTGTGGCACCACTTGGGCTATCGCCCCCCATAGTAGAGACTAGGACTGGTACTTAAGTAGTTCAATGCTCCTTGTATTTTCTGCCTCTGTTATCGGCTATTTACTCATATCAATCAAGCTTGCCTTATCTTCCGCTACGCCCGCCATCACGGCTGTGGCCTCACTGTGTCATCTCTTTGTCCACCTTCACAGCTGTGGTACTTGCATTCCTCGTTACCTTCATTCACTTTCACCAGCTTTGCCCTTTGTCGCTCCTTTGCTTTGCTCAGTCTCACCCACATCGCCTCGTCGAGGCACCTTTGTACTTCTGCGCCCGTGCCTGTCGGCACTGCGCTCACGCAAGTCACACTTCCGGATAGGCTCGTGTCTTTGGCACCGCCCCCACGCTTGTTCTGCTTCCTCGCTTCAGCTTGTCAGTACTTGGTTGCCCCAGGCAACCGTGTNCCTTGTATTTTCTGCCTCTGTTATCGGCTATCTACTCATATCAATCGAGCTTGCCTCATCTTCCGCTACGCCCGCCATCACGGCTGTGGCCTCACTGTGTCATCTCTTCGTCCACCTTCACAGCTGTGGTACTTGCATTCCTCGTTACCTTCATTCACTTTCACCAGCTTTGCCCTTTGTCGCTCCTTTGCTTTGCTCAGTCTCACCCACATCGCCTCGTCGAGGCACCTTTGTACTTCTGCGCCCGTGCCTGTCGGCACTGCGCTCACGCAAGTCACACTTCCGGATAGGCTCGTGTCTTTGGCACCGCCCCCACGCTTGTTCTGCTTCCTCGCTTCAGCTTGTCAGTACTTGGTTGCCCCAGGCAACTGTGTCTTGCCCTTCATGATGATGTCATCGCGCTGTCAGCCGTCTGTAGTTTCGCCGATGCTTCCGCAGCTGACCCATCTGTCCCTCTGCTTCGCCTAATTATCATTACATTTTCCTGACATGGTATCAGAGCACACTGAAAGCTCCTGGCTCTCCTCCTTGCTTCCTCTCCATCAGTGGTGCCGGAACCGCCGCGCCGCGCCGCACCGCCCCTTCCAGTCAGCCGAACCTCCACTTCTCATTTTCTCTCGCAACTGCAAGGACAACAACATTGTGTATGGGCACAACATTGAGAACCTCGCAGCAGCCATCACCTACATCAGTCGCCACCTGACGCCTGAAGCACTCCGCCAAAGCGCGCACCTGGCAATCTGCCAGCAAGCATCTCCAACAGCAGCAGCCATCCGGTCTTACAAGAGAAGCCTCCTCATGTCCTCTTCATCCTTCTACATCGTGTCATCACCACCACTGGGCCGTGTATGGGCACAACCCCCAGTGACGGCACCACACATGAACAACAGCAGCTGAGTCTCCTCAGCCTCTTCAAGAATGTCTCCACATCTCAGCAGCGCTACGTATGTCTCATCCTTCAACGGGGCATCATGATCGTCTACATACTTGGTTGCCTTGCAGTAGCAGCCTGGCATCAGCACAAGCAACAGAAGCAGCGTTCATAGCATCCTGATTCTCAGCCATCTTCAGAAGCAGCAACTTCAGCTACTATCATCACCCACATCAGCATTCCCCAACCTGAATTGACCAAAGACCTTGACTCTCCTCGTGAAACGATCATCTCAGCATCATCTCCCTCACCCGGCCGCCTCCGCACCTTTTCATCACCCTTAGAACCTGAACAGTGTCCATGCACAAACAGCCCTCTAGCCACAGCTCCCCATTGTATGACCTCCTCTTTTTCTACCCACCAAAGCACACGAGCCCCTCTTTCTGGCAACATCTTCTGCGTAGCCGGGTGCATCAAGCATTCACCACCATCCACATCCTCAGGCAACTGCATGCCATATGCCGCCTCCCCCTCTGCCACCAGCAACCAATCCTATGCTCGCATGTCAAAAAGAAAATCACGCCGCCGACGCCGCCAACTACTTACACAAGCCTACTCCTTGTTAATGTCTGGCACAACAGGCTCGGTTCCCCAAGCGCCCATCCGGACATCCTCCTCCTCGAACAAAGGGCACAATCACTACTTCTCAGAAGAATGGGACTCTACAGCAGCAGACGCCGCCTCTTCTTATCCAGACACCATTGCATCCATGGGACTACTACTCTACTCGAACACTCCACTTTTCACCAATGAGGAGCTCAACAACTTCATGATGCTCAACTACGGGACAACCATCTGGAACACAACGCCACAGCAGCAAGACAACCCTGGTGCCGCCACGACAATGACCCTTTCACTCTCTACAGATCCTTCACCTTCTGTATCATCACACTCTCTATCAAGAAACCAGGAACCTTGCATATCCGCAGTGTCTTCACCAGCAGCAGCAGCAACCATCTACCTCCTCCCTCATCAACAACAAGCAGGACAACAGCAGCATCTTAGCCAGCAGGATCACTCATCAGCACCCCCAGCATCTTCTACTAGGACCAATCTCCTAAACACCAATCACTCCACAACGGACGGTACTGAACTCGCTCTTGCCCTCTGGAACTCCATCCTCTTGGGCCGCATGTTCCTCTAGGTGCACACGCGAGGACTGCAGCAGCACCCCCCAAATACTGAAAGCCTTCTCCTCCCAAACCACCTCTGGACGGAAGAGGGTCACTCTGTCAGCAGCTCAGCACAGGGTGTCTCTCTCAGCATCCCTGATTCCTACAGATCAGCGAGGAACTACTTCAGTGCACACATCTGGGCAACCTCTCGCCGGTCTCCCACCAGCAACTCCAGCACACCACCACATCAACTTCAACCACCTGGACTCTCACCTCTCAGACACATAATCAGACTTGTGACATTGAGGGCGGGTGTCAGAATACACTCACAATATCACAAGCTGGCCCCAACTGAGACTCATACTCCACAAGTGCCCCTCCGCGGAAAAGCAAGGGCATACGAATATTGGACACCAAAAACCTCTGTCGGTGACCAGCTCATTCCCGCGACGATGGCTCCACACAGGAAGTGGTTCGGAGTTTCCCTGACCAACACTTCACGAACGGCCGGTTGCATGATAACGGTCATTCAAAACCAGCGCTCCGGACCTCGTTCCGCGCTCATGTGGCTGAGAAGCGCTCTCTCGCCCACATACCAAAAACGGGTGTAGCTGAACAACACCGGCGCACCACTCCAGGACTACGTGCCTCCACGATGTCCCGCACCTCTCTTGTTCATGCCGAGCCGCGAAGCGGCTCCGCACATTGCCTCCATGGCAGAAGCAGCCAAGCGGCTGCGGCACCACTTGGGCTATCGTCCCCCATAGTAGAGACTAGGACTAGTACTTAAGTAGTTCAGTGCTCCTTGTATTTTCTGCCTCTGTTATCAGCTATCTACTCATATCAATCGAGCTTGCCTCATCTTTGGCTGCGTCCGCCATCACGGATGTGGCCTCACTGTGTGATCTCTTTGCCCGCCTTCACAGCTGTGGTACTTGCATCCCTCGTTACCTTCATTCGCTCTCACCAGCTTTGCCCTTTATTGCTCCTTTGCTTTACTCAGTCTCACCCACATTGCCTCGTCGAGGCGCCTTTGTACTTCTGCGCCCGTGCCTGTCCGCACTGCGCTCACGCAAGTCACACTTTCGGATAGGCTCGTGCCTTTGGCACCGCCCCCACGCTCGTTCTGCTTCCTCACTTCAGCTTGTGAGCACTTGGTTGCCCCAGGCAACCGTGTCTTGCCCTTCATGATGATGTCATCACGCTGTCAGCCATCTGTAGTTTCGCCGATGCTTCCGCAGCTGACCCCTGTGTCCCTCCGCTTCGCCTAAGTATCATTACATTTTCCAAACAACTTGGTATACTTTGTGGTCATGGTCAGCGGCACATGCCAACTTTGTCAAGGCATTGCGCACAATAGCCACACCGAGCCACCAGTATTGTACCTTCTTTACACCTACAAGGTCATGCCTCGTACATGTGCACTGTGATTGGACACTCTGACCGTGGCTGACTCATGTTATGATCAATAGAAGTAAAAGTCACTTGGATACATTTGTGGTCATGGTCAGTGGCACATGCCAAAATTGTCAAGGCATTGCACAAAATAGCCACACCGAGCCAATACTGGTAGATCAGTGTGGATATTGTGCGCAATGCTTGGACAAATTTGGCATGTGCCACTGACCATGACCACAAAGTTTACCTAGTGATTTTAACATCTACAAATCGTAACAGGAGTCAACCACGGTCAGAGTGCCCAATCACAGTTAAGATGTACTAGGCATGACCTTGCAGGTAGAAACAAGGTAAAAACCAGTGGCCTTCCACGGCTATTGTGCGCAATGCCCCGACAAAGTTGGCATGTGCCACTGACCATGACCACAAACTTTACCAAGTACCTTAAACGGCTATGAATCATAACACAAGTCAGCCACGGTCAGAGTGTCCAATCACAGTGCATATGTACTGGGCATGACCTTGCAGGTATAAACACGGTAGAATACTTGCAACTCGGTGTGGCTACTGTGTGCAATGCCTTGACAAAGTTGGCATGTGCCACTGACCATGACCACAAATGTATCCAAGTGACTGTTACTTCTATTCATCATAACACGAGTCAGCCACGGTCAGAGTGTCCAATCACAGTGCAGATGTACTAGGCATGATCTTGCAGGTATAAACAAGGAAGAATACTGGCGGCTCGGTGTGGCTATTGTGCACAATACCTTGACGGAGTTGGCATGTGCCACTGACCATGACCACAAAGTTAGCCAAGTGACTTTAACTTCTACGAATCGTAACACGAATCAGCCACGGTCAGAGTGCCCAATCACAGCACACATGTGCATGACCTTGCAGCTATAAACAAGGTAAAAAACCGGTGGTTTGGCACGGCTATTGTGCGCAATACCTTAACAAAATTGGCATGTGCCACTGACCATGACCACAAAGTTTACCAAGTACCTTAAACAGCTATGAATCATAACACGAGTCAGCCACGGTCAGAGTGTCCACTCACAGTGTAGCTGTACTGAGAATGACCTCACAGGTATAAACAAGGTAGAAAGCTGGTGGCTCGTTGTGGCTATCGTGCGCAATACCTTGACAAAGTTGGCATGTGCCACTGACCATGGCCACAAATGTATCCAAGTGACTTTTTCTTCCATGAATCATAACACGAGTCAGCCACGGTCAGAGGGTCCAATCACAGTTCAGATGTACTAGGCATGACCTTGCAGGTATAAACAAGATAGAATACTGGTGTCTTGGCACGGCTATTGTGTGCAATGCCTTGACAAAGTTGGCATGTGCCACTGACCATGACCATAAAGTTTACCAAGTACCTTAAACGGCTATGAATCATAACACGAGTCAGCCACGGTCAGAGTGTCCAATCACAGCGCACATCTAACATGCATGATCTTGAAGGTATAAACAAGGTAAAAACCCGGTGGCTTGGCACAGCTATTGTGCGTAATGCCTTGACAAAGTTGGCATGTGCCACTGACCATGACCACAATGTTTGCCAAGTACCTTAAACGGCTATGAATCAAAACATGAGTCGGCCATGGTGAGAGTGTCCAATCATAGTACAGATGTACTAGGCATTATTTTGCAGGTACAAACAAGGTAGAATACTGGTAGATCGGTGTGGCTATTGTGCACAATGCCTTGACAAAGTTGGCATGTGCCACTGACCATGACCACAAAGTTTACCAAGTGACTTTAGAACGGCTATGAATCATAACACGAGTCAGCCACAGTCAGAGTGTCCAATCACGGTGCAGATATACTGGGCACAACCTTACAGGTATAAACAAGGTAGAATACTGGTGGCCCGGCATGGCTATTGTGCACAATGCCTTGACAAAGTAGGCATGTGCCACTGACCATGACCACAAATGTATCCAAGTGACCTTTAATTCTATTCATCATAACACGAGTCAGCCACGGTAAGAGTGTCCAATCACTGTGCAAATGTAGAAGGCATGATCTTGTAGGTGCAAACAAGGTAGAATACTGGTGGCCCGTTGTGGCTATTGTGCGCAATGCCTTGACAAAGTTGGCATGTGCCACTGACCATGACCACAAATGTATCCAAGTGACTTTTACTTCTATTGCTCATAACGCGAGTCAGCCACGGTCAGATTGTCCAATCAAAGTGCAGATGTACTGGGCATGACTTTAACGTCTATGAATCATAACACGATTCAGCCACGGTCAGGGTACCCAATCACGGTGCACATCTAATATGCATGACCTTGCAGGTATAAACAGGGTAATAAACTGGTGGCTTGGCACGGCTATCGTGCGCAATGCCTTGACAAAGTTGGCATGTGCCATTGACCATGACCACAAAGTTTACCAAGTACATTAAACGGCTATAAGTCATAACACGAGTCAGCCACGGTCAGAGTGTCCAATCACAGTGCTTATATACTGGGCATGACTTTGCAGGAATCAACAAGGTAGAATATTGGCAGCTCGGTGTGGCTACTGTGCGCAATGCCTTAACACAGTTGGCATGTGCCACTTACCATGACCACAAATGTATCTAAGTGACTTTTGCTTCCATTGATCATAACACGAGTCAGCCACGGTCAGAGTGCCCAATCACAGTTGAGATGTACTAGGCATGATCTTGCAGGTGCAAACAAGGTACATTTCTGGTGGCTCGGTGTGGCTATTGTGCACAATGCCTTGATAAAGTTGGCATGTGCCACTGACCAGGCCCACAAAGTTTTCCAAATGACTTTAACTTCTACGAATCGTAACACAAGTCAGCCACGGTCAGAGTGCCCAATCACAGTGCAGATGTACTAGGCATGATCATGCACGTGCAAACAAGGTAGAATACTGGTGGCTCAGTGTGGCTATTGTGCGCAATGCCTTGACAAAGTTGGCATGTGCCACTGACCATGACCTCAAAGTTTACAAAGTGACTTTAACTTCTACGAATCGTAACATGAGTCAGCCACAGTCAGAGTGCCCAATCACAGTTCAGATGTACTAGGCATGACCTTGCTGGTATAAACAAGGTAGAATACTGGTAGCTCGGTGTGGCTATTGTGCGCAATGCCTTGACAAAGCTGGCATGTGCCACTGACCATGACCACAAATGTATCCAAGTGACTTTTACTTCTATTGATCATAACACGAGTCAGCCACGGTCAGAGTGTCCAATCACAGCGCAGATGTACTAGGCATGATCTTACTGATATAAACAAGGTAGAATACTGGTGGCTCCGTGTGGCTATTGTGCACAATGCCTTGACGGAGTTGGCATGTGCCACTGACCATGACCACAAAGGTAACCAAGTGACTTTAATTTCTACGAATCGTAACACAAGTCAGCCACGGTCAGAGTGCCCAATCACAGTGCACATCTAATGGGCATGACCTTGCAGGTATAAACAAGGTTAAAAACCGGTGGCTTGACACGGCTATTGTGCACAATACCTTAACAAAGTTGGCATGTGCCACTGACCATGACCACAACGTTTACCAAGTACCTTAAACAGCTATGAATCATAGAACGAGTCAGCCACGGTCAGAGTGTCCAATCACAGTGCAGATATACTGGGCATGACCTTAGAGGTACAAAAAAGGTAGAATACTGGTAGATCAGTGTGGATATTGTTCGCAATGCCGGGACAAAGTTGGCATGTGCCACTGACCATGACCGCAAAGTTTACCAATTGACTTTAACATCTAGGAATCGCAACACGAGTCAGCCACGGTCAGAGTGCCCAATCGCACTTCAGATGTAATAGGCATGAACTTGCAAGTAGAAACAAGGTAAAAACCGGTGGCCTTGCACGGCTATTGTGCGCAATGCCCCGACAAAGTTGGCATGTGCCACTGACCATGACCACAAAGTTTACCAAGTATCTTAAACGGCTATGAATCATAACACAAGTCAGCCACGGTCAGAGTGTCGAATCACAGTACAGATATACTGGGCATGACATTGCAGGTATAAACAAGGTAGAATACAGGCAGCTTGGTGTGGCTACTGTGCGCAATGCCTTGACAAAGTTGGCATGTGCCACTGACCATGACCACAAACGTATCCAATTAACTTTTACTTCTATTGATCATAACACAAGTCAGCCACGGTCAGGGTGTCCAATCACAGTGCAGATGTACTAGGCATGATCTTGCAGGTATAAATAAGGTAGAATACTGGTGGCTTGGTGTGGCTATTGTGCGCAATGCCTTGACAAAGTTGGCATGTGCCACTGAACATGACCACAAAGTTAACCGAGTGACTTTAACTTCTACGAATCGTAACACGGGTCAGCCACGGTCAGAGTACCCAATCACAGTGAACGTGTAATATGCATGACCTTGCAGGGATAAACAAGGTAAAAACAATACCCGTGGCTTGCCACGGGTATTGTGCGCAATACCTTAACAAAGTTGGCATGTGCCACTGACCATGACCACAAAGTTTACCAAGTACCTTAAACGGCTATGAATCATAACACGAGTCAGCCACGTTCAGAGTGTCCAATCACACTGCAAATATACTAGGCATGACCTTACAGGTATAAATAAGGTAGAATACTGGTGGCTTATTGTGGCTATTGTGCGCAATACCTTGAAAACGTTGGCATTTGCCACTGACCATGACCACAAAGTTTACCAATTGACTTAAAACGGCTATGAATCATAACACGAGCCAGCCACAGTCACAGTGTCCGATCATAGTGCAGATGTACTGGGCATGACATAACAGGTATAAAAAAGGTAGAATACTGGTAACTCGGTGTGGCTATTGTGCGCAATCCCTTGACAAAGTTGGCATGTGCCACTCACCATGACCACAAATGTATCCAAGTGACCTTTACTTCTATTGATCATAACACGAGTCAGCCACGGTCAGAGTGTCCAATCACAGTACCGATGTAATAGGCATGATATTGCAGGTGCAAACAACGTAGAATACTGGTGGCTCGGTGTGGCTATTGTGCGCAATGCCTTGATAAAGTTGGCATATGCCACTGACCATGACCACAACGTTTACCAAGTACCTTAAACGGCTATGAATCGTAACATGAGTCAGCCACGGTCAGACTGTCCAATCACAGTGGAGATATAATGGGCATGACCTTGCATGTACAAACAAGGTAGAATACTGATGGCTCGGTGTGGCTCTTGTGCGCAATGTCTTGACAAAGCTGGCATGTGCCACTGACCATGACCACAAATGTATCCAAGAGACTTTTACTTCTTTTGATCATAACACGAGTCAGTCACAGTCAGAGTGTCCAATCACAGTACATATGTACTAGGCATGATCTTGCTGGTGCAAATAAGGTAGAATGCTGGTGGCTCAGTGTGGCTATTGTGCGCAATGCCTTGACAAAGTTGGCATGTGCCACTAACCATGTCCACAAAGTTTAGCGAGTGACTTTAACTTCTACGAATCATAACACGGGTCACCCACCGTCAGAGTACCCAATCACAGTCCACATCTAATATGCATGACCTTGCAGGTATAAACAGGGTAAAAATCGGTCGCTTGACACGGCTATTGTGCGCAATGTCTTGACAAAGTTGGCATGTGCCACTGACCATGACCACAACGTTTACCAAGTACATTCAACGGCTTTGAATCATAACACGAGTCAGCCACAGTCAGAGTGTGTAATCACAGTGCAGATATATTGGGCATGACCTTGCATGTACAAAAAAGGTAGAATACTGGTGGCTCGGTATGGCAATTGTGCATGATGGCTTGATAAAGTTGGTATGTGCCACTGACCATGACCACAAATGTATCCAGGTGACTTTTGCTTCTATTGACCATAACACGAGTCAGCCACGGTCAGAGTGTCCAATCACAGTGCAGATGTAATCTGCATGATCTTTCAGGTACAAACATGGTAGAATACCGGTGGCCTGGGGTGGCTATTGTGTGCAATGCCTTGACAAAGTTGGCATGTGCCACTGACCATGACCACAAATGTATCCAAGTGACTTTTACTTCTATTGATCATAACACGAGTCAGCCACAGTCAGAGTGTCCAATCACAGTGCCGATGTACTAGGTATGATCTTGGAGGTACAAACAAGGTAGAATACTGGTGGCTCTGTGTGGCTATTGTGCGCAATGCCTTCACAAAGTTGGCATGTGCCACTGACCATGACCACAAATGTATCCAAGTGACTTTTACTTCTATTGATCATAACACAAGTCAGCCACGGTCAGAGTGTCCAATAAGAGTGCACATTTACCAGGCATGATCTTGCAGGTGCAAAAAAGGTACAATACTGGTGGCTCGGTGTGGCTATTGTGCGCAATGCCTTGACAAAGTTGGCATGTGCCACTGAACATGACCACAATGTTCACCAAGTGACTTTAACTTCTACAAATCGTAACACGAGTCAGCCACAGTCATAGTAACCAATCACAGTTCAGATGTACTAAGCATGACCTTGCAGGTATAAACAAGGCAAAGAACCTGTGACTTGGTACGACTATTGTGCGCAATGCCTTGGTAAAGTTGGCATGTGCCATTGACCATGACCACAAAGTTTACCAAGTACCTTAAACGGCTATGAATCATAACATGAGTCAGCCACGGTCAGTGTGTCCAAGCATAGTGCAGATATACTGGGCATGACCTTGCAGATATAAACAAGGTTAGAATACGGGTGGCTCGGTGTAACTACTGTGGGCAATACCTTGACAAAGTTGGCATGTGCCACTGACCATGACCACTAAGTTTACCAAGTACCTTGAATGACTATGAATCATAACATGAGTCAGCCACGGTTAGAGTGTCTAATCACAGTGCAAATATACTGGGCATGACCATACAGGTATAAAACAGGTAGAATATCGGTGGCTTGGTGTGTCTATTGTGTGCAATGCCTTGACAAAGTTGGCATGTGCCACTGACCATGACCACAAAGTTTACCAAGTACCTTAAATGACTATGAATCATAACACGAGTCAGCCATGGTCAGAGTGTCCAATCACAGTGCAGATATATTGGGCATGCCCTTGCATGTATAAACAAGGTGGAATACTGGTGGCTCGGTGTGGCTATTGTGCGCAGTGCCTTGACAAAGTTGGCATGTGCCACTGACCATGACCACAGATGTATCCAAGTGACTTTTACTTCTATTGATCATAAAACGAGTCAGCCAAGGTCAGAGTGTCCAATCGCAGTGCAGATGTACTAGGCATGATTTTACAAGTAAAAACAATGTATAATACTGGTGGCTTGGCACAGCTATTGTGCAAAAAGCCTTGACAAAGTTGGCATGTGCCACTGACCATGACCACAAAGTTTACCAAGTACCTTAAACGGCTATGAATCATAACATGAGTCAGCCACGGTCAGAGTGTCCAATCAAAGTGCAGATGTACTAGGCATGACCTTGCAGGTATAAACAAGGTAGAATACTGGTGGTCCGGTGTGGCTATTGTGCGCACTGCATTGACAAAGGGGGCATGTGCCACCGACCATGACCACAAAGTTTACCAAGTGACTTTAACGTCTATGAATCAAAACACGAGTCTGCCACAGTGAGAGTATCCAATCACAGTGTAGATATACTGGGCATGATCTTGCAAGTACAAAAGATGTAGAATACTGGTGGCTCGGTGTGGCTATTGTGCGCAATGCCTTGACAACGTTGGCAGGAGCACTGACCATGATCACAAATGTATCCAAGTGACCTTTACTTCTATTGATCATAACACGAGTCAGCCACATTCAGAGTGTCAAATCACAGTGCAGATGTTATAGGCATGATCTTGCAGGTATAAACAAGGTATAATACTGGTGGCTTGGTGTGGCTATTGTGCGCAATTCCTTGACAAAGTTGGCATGTGCCACTGACCATGACCACAAATGTATCCAAGTGACGTTTACTTCTATTGATCATAACACGAATCAGCCACGGTCAGGGTGTCTAATCACAGTGCAGATCTACTAGGCATGATCTTGCAGGTATAAATAAGGTAGAATACTGGTGGCTCGGTGTGGCTATTGTGCGCAATACCTTGACGGAGTTGCCATGTGCCACTGACCATGACCACAACGTTAACCAAGTGACTTTAACTTATAGGAATCGTAACACGAGTCAGCCATGGTCAGAGTACCCAATCACAGCGTACATCTAATATGCATGACCTTGCAAGTGTAAACAAGGTAAAAAACTGGTGACTTGGCACGGCGTTTGTGCGTAATACCTTAACAAAGTTGGCATGTGCCATTGACCATGACCACAAAGTTTACCAAGTACATTAAACGGCTATGAATCATAACACGAGTCAGCCACGATCAGAGTGTCCAATCACAGTGTAGATATTCTGGGCATGACCTTACGGTTATAAACAAGGTAGAATACTGGTGGCTGGTTGTGGTTATTGTGCGCAATACCTTGAAAATGTTGGCATTTGCCACTGATCATGACCACAAAGTTTACCAAGTGACTTAAAACGGCTATAAATCATAACACGAGTCAGCCACGGTCAGAGTGTCCAATCACAGTGCAGGTATACTGGACATGACCTTACAAGTATAAACAATGTAGAATACTGGTAACTCGGTGTGGCTACTGTGCACAATGCCTTGACAAAGTTGGCATGTGCCACTGACCATGACCACAAATGTATCCAAGTGACCTTTACTTCTATTGATCATAACACGAGTCAGCCACAGTCAGAGTGTCCAATCACAATTCCGATGTAATAGGCATGGCCTTGCAGGTATAAACAAGGTAGAATACTGGTGGCCCGGTGTGGCTATTGTGCAGAGTGCCTTGACAAAGGTGGCATGTGCCACCGACCATGACAACAAAGTTTACCAAGTGACTTTAACGTCTACGAATCAAAACACGAGTCTACCACAGTCAGAGTATCCAATCACAGTGTAGATATACTGTGCATGATCTCGCAGGTACAAACAATGTAGAATACTGGTGGCTCGGTGTGGCTATTGTGCGCAATGCCTTGACAACGTTGGCAGGTGCCACTGACCATGACCACAAATGTATCCAAGTGACTTTTACTTCTATTGCTCATAACACGAGTCAGCCACGGTCAGAGTGTCCAATCACAATGCCAATGTAATAGGCATGGCCTTGCAGGTATAAACAAGGTAGAATACTGGTGGCCCGGTGTGGCTATTGTGCAGAGTGCCTTGACAAAGTTGGCATGTGCCACTGACCATGACCACAAAGTTTACCATGTGACTTAAAACGGCTATGAATGATAACATGAGTCAGCAATGGCGGAGTGTCCAATCACAGTGTAGATATACTGGGCATGACATTACAGGTATAAACAAGGTAGAATACTGGTGGCCCGGTGTGGCTATTGTGCAGAGTGCCTTGACAAAGTTGGCATGTGCCACTGACCATGACCACAAAGTTTACCATGTGACTTAAAACGGCTATGAATGATAACATGAGTCAGCAATGGCGGAGTGTCCAATCACAGTGTAGATATACTGGGCATGACCTTACAGGTATAAACAATGTAGAATACTGGTAACTTGGTGTGGCTATTGTGCGCAATGCCTTGACAAAGTTGGCATGTGCCACTGACCATGACCATAAATGTATCCAAGTGACCTTTACTTCTATTGATCATAACACGAGTCAGCCACGGTCAGAGTGTCCAATCACAATGCCAATGTAATAGGCATGGCCTTGCAGGTATTAACAAGGTAGAATACTGGTGGCCCGGTTTGGCTATTGTGCGCAATGCCTTGACAAAGGTGGCATGTGCCACCGACCATGACCACAATGTTTACCAAGTGACTTTAACGTCTACAAATCAAAACACGAGTCTGCCACAGTCAGAGTATCCAATCACAGTGTAGATATACTGTGCATGATCTTGCAGGTACAAACAATGTAGAATACTGGTGGCTCGGTGTGGCTATTGTGCGCAATGCCTTGACAACGTTGGCAGGTGCCACTGACCATGACCACAAATGTATCCAAGTGACTTAACTTCTATTGATCATAACACGAGTCAGCCACAGTCAGAGTGTCCAATCACAGTGCAGATGTTCTGGGCATGATCTTGCAGGTATAAACAAGGTAGAATAGTGGTGGCTCGGTGTGGCTATCGTGCGCAATTCCTTGACAAAGTTGGCATGTGCTACTGACCATGACCTCAAATGTATCCAAGTGACGTTTACTTCTATTTATCATAACACGAATCAGCCACGGTCAGGGTGTCTAATCACAGTGCAGATGTACTAGACATGATCTTGCATGTATAAATAAGGTAGAATACTGGTGGCTCGGTGTGGCTATTGTGCGCAATACCTTGACGGAGTTGCCATGTGCCACTGACCATGACCACAAAGTTAACCAAGTGACTTTAACTTCTACAAATCGTGACACGAGTCAGCCACGGTCAGAGTGCCCAATCACAGCGTACATCTAATATGCATGACGTTGCAGGTATAAGCAAGGTAAAAAACTCATGACTTGGCACGGTTTTTGTGCGTAATACCTTAACAAAGTTGGCATGTGCCACTGACCATGACCACAAAGTTTACCAAGTACCTTAAACGGCTATGAATCATAACACGAGTCAGCCACAATCAAAGTGTCCAATCACAGTGTAGATATACTGGGCATGACATTACAGGTATAAACAAGGTAGAATACTGGTGGCTCGTTGTGGTTATTGTGCGCAATACCTTGAAAAGTTTGGCATTTGCCACTGACCATGACCACAAAGTTTACCAAGTGACTTAAAACGGCTATGAATCATAACACGAGTCAGCCACGGTCAGAGTGTCCAATCAGAGTGTAGATATACTGGGCATGACCTTAAAGGTATAAACAATGTAGAATACTGGTAACTCGGTGTGGCTATTGTGCGCAATGCCTTGACAAAGTTGGCATGTGCCACTGACCATGACCACAAATGTATCCAAGTGACCTTTACTTCTATTGATCATAACACGAGTCAGCCACAATCAGAGTGTCCAATCACAATGCCAATGCAATAGGCATGGCCTTGCAGGTATAAACAAGGTAGGATTCTGGTGGCCCGGTGTGGCTATTGTGCGCAGAGCCTTGACAAAGGTGGCATGTGCCACCGACCATGATCACAAAGTTTACCGAGTGACTTTAACTTCTACGAATCAAAACACGAGTCAGCCACAGTCAGAGTATCCAACCACAGTGCAGATATATTGGGCATGATCTTGCAGGTACAAACAAGGTAGAATACTGGTGGCTCGGTGTGGCTATTGTGCGCAATGCCTTGACAAAGTTGGCATGTGCCATTGACCATGACCACAAATGTATCCAAGTGACTTTTACTTCTATTCATCATAACACAAGTCAGCCACGGTCAGAGTGTCCAATCATAGTGCAGATGTTATAGGAATGATCTTGCAGGTATAAACAAGGTAGAATACTGGTGGCTCGGTGTGGCTACTGTGCGCAATTCCTTGACGAAGTTGGCATGTGCCACCGACCATGACCACAAATGTATCCAAGTGACTTTTACTTCTATCGATCATACCACGAGTCAGCTACGGTCAGAGTGCCCAATCACATTGCAGATGTACTAGGCATGATCTTACAGGTGCAAACAAGGTAGAATACTGGTGGCTCGAAGTGTCTATTGTGCGCAATGCCTTGACAAACTTGGCATGTGCCACTGACCATGACGACAAATGTATCCAAGTGACTTTCTCTTCTATTGATCAGAACACGAGTCAGCCACGGTCAGAGTGTCCAATCACAGTGCAGATGTAATAAACATGATATTTCAATTACAAACAAGTTAGAATACTGGTAGCTTGGTGTGGCTATTGTGTGCAATGCCTTGACAAAGTTGGCATGTGCCACTGACCATGACCACAATTGTATCCAAGTGACTTTTACTTCTATGAATCATAACACGCGTCAGCCACAGTCAGAGTGTCCAATCACAGTGCAGATGTACTGAGCATGATCTTAGAGGTACAAACAAGGTGGGATACTTGTGGCTAGTTGTGGCTATAATGCGCAATGCCTTGACAAAGTTGGCATGTGCCACTGACCATGACCATAACGTTTACCAAGTATCTTAAATGGCTATGAATCATAACACGAGTCAGCCATGGTCACATTGTCCAATCACAGTGTACATATAATATGCATGACCGTGCAGGTATAAACAAGGAAAAAAATCATTGACTTGGCACGGTTATTGTGCACAATGCCCTGACAAAGTTGGCATGTGCCACTGACCATGACCACAATGTTTACCAGGTACCTTAAACGGCTATGGATCATAACACGAGTCAGCCACGGTCAGAGTGTCAAATCACAGTGCAGATATACTGGGAATGAACTTGCAGGTATCAACAATGTAGAATACTGGTAACTCGGTGTGGCTATTGTGCGCAATGCCTTGACAAAGTTGGCATGTGCCACTGACCATGACCACAAAGTTTACCAAGTGACTTTAACGTCTACGAATGGTAACACGAGTCAGCTACGGTCAAAGTGTATAATTACAGTTCACATGTACTAGGCATGACCTTGCAGGAATAAACAAGGTTAAAAACCGTTGCCTTGGCACGACTATTGTGCGCAATGCATTGACAAAGTTGGCATGTGCCACTGACTATGACCACAAAGTTTACCAAGTACCTTAAACAGCTATGAATCATAACATGAGTCAGCCATGGTCAGAGTGCCCAATCACAGTGCAGATATACTAGGCATGTCATTGCAGGTATAAACAAGGTAGAATACTGGTGGCCCGGTATGGCTATTTTATGCGATGCCTTGATAAAGTTGGCATGTGCCACTGACCATGACCACAAATGTATCCAAGTGACTTTTACTTCTATTGATCATGACACGAGTCAGCCACGGTCAGAGTGTCCAATCACAGTACAGATGTACTAGGCATGATCTTGCTGCTGCAAACAAGGTAGAATACTGGTGGCTTGGGATGGCTATTTTGTGCAATGCCTTGACAAAGTTGGCATGTGCCACTGACCATGACCACAAATATATCCAAGTGACTTTTACTTCTATTGATCATAACAAGAGTCAGCCACATTCAGAGTGTCCAATCACAGTGCAGATGTACTAGGCATGATCGTGGAGGTACAAACAAGGTACAATACTGGTGGCTCACTGTGGCTATTGTGTGCAATGCCTTGATAAAGTTGGCATGTGCCACTGACCATGACCACAAAGTTTACCAAGTGACATTAACTTCTACGATCGTAACACGAGTCAGCCACGGTCAGAGTGCCCAATCACAGTGTAGATGTGCTAGGCATGATCTTGTAGGTGCAAAAAATGTAGAGTACTGGTGGCTCGGTGTGGCTACAATGTGCAATGCATTGACAAAGTTGACATGTGCCACTGACCATGACCACAAAGTTTACCAAGTGACTTTATCTTCTACGAATTGTAACACGATTCAGCCACAGTCATAGTATCCAATCACGGTGCAGATATACTAGGCATGATCTTGCAAGTACAAACAAGGTAGAATACTGGTGGCTCGGTGTGGCTATTGTACGCAATGCCTTGACAAAGTTGGCATGTGCCACTGACAATGACCACGAATGTATCCAATCGACTTTTACTTCTATTGATCATAACACGAGTCAGCCACGGTCAGAGTGGCTAATCACAGTGCAGATGTTGTAGGCATGATCTTGCAGGTACAAACAAGGTAGAATACTGGTGGCTCGGTGTGTCTATTGTGCGCAATTCCTTGACAAAGTTGGCATGTGCCACTGACCGTGACCACAAATGTATCCAAGTGAATTTTACTTCTATTGATCATACCACGAGTCCGTCATGGTCAGAGTGTCCAATCACAGTGCAGATGTACTAGGCATGATCTTGCAGGTGCAAACAAGGCAGAATACTGGTGGCTCGGTGTGGCTATTGTACGCAATGCCTTGACAACGTTGGCTGTGCCACTGACCATGACCACAAATGTATCCAAGTGACCTTTACTCCTATTGATCAGAACACGAATCAGCCACGGTTAGAGTGTCCAATCACGGTACAGATGTACTAGGCATGATCGTACACGTCTAAACAAGGTAGAATACTGGTGGCTCGGTGTGGCTATTGTGCGCAATGCCTTGACAAAGTTGGCATGTGCCATTGACCATGACCACAAATGTATCCAAGTGACTTTTACTTCTATGAATCATAACACGAGTCAGCCACGGTCAGAGTGTCCGATCAAAGTTCAGATGTACTAGGCATGACCTTGCAGGTATAAAGAAGGTAGAATACTGGTGGCTTGGCACGGCTATTGTGCGCAATGCCTTCACAAAGTTGGCATGTTCCACTGACCATGACCACAAAGTTTACCAAGTACCTTAAACGGCTCTGAATCATAACACGAGTCAGCCACGGTTAGAGTGTCCAATTACAACGCACACCTAATATGCATGTTCTTGCAGGTATAGACAAGGTAAAAAACCGGTGGATTGGCATGGCTATTGTGCGCAATGCCTTGACAAAGTTGGCATGTGCCACTGACCGTGACCACAACGTTTACCAAGTACCTTAAACGGCTATGAATCATAACACAAGTCAGCCACGGTCAGAGTGTCCAATCACAGTGCAGATGTGCTAGGCGTGATCTTGCAGGTTCAAACAAGGTAGAATACTGGTAGATCGGTGTGGCTATTGTGCGCAATGTCTTGACAATTTTGGCTTGTGCCACTAACAATGACCACAAAGTTTACCAAGGGACTTTAAACGGCTATGAGTCATAACACAAGTCCGCCACAGTCAGAGTGTCCAATCACAGTGCAGATATACTGGGCACAACCTTGCAGGTATAAACAAGATAGAATTCTGGTGGCTCGGTATGGCTATTGTGAGCAATGCCTTGACAAAGTTGGCATGTGCCACTGACCATGACCACAAATGCATCCGATTGACTTTTACTTCTATTGATCATAACACGAGTCAGCCACGGTCAAAGTGTCGAATCACAGCACAGATATACTGGGCATGACCTTGCGAGTACAAACTAGGTAGAATACTGGTGGCTCGGAGTGGCTGTTGTGCGCAATGCTTTGACAAAAGAAGCATGTGCCACTGATCATGACCACAATTGTATCCAAGTGACGTTTACTTCTGTTTATCATAACAGGAGTCAGCCATGGTCAGAGTGTCCAATCACAGTGCATATGTACTAGTCGTGATCTTACAGGTACAAACAAGGTAGAATACTGGTGGCTCGGTGTGGCTATTGTCCGCAATGCCTTGACGAGGTTTGCATGTGCCTCTGACCATGACCACAACGATTACCAAGTGCCTTTAACTTCTAGGAATCATGACACAAGTCAGCCACGGTCAGAGTACCCAATCACAGTGCACATCATATATCCTGACCTTGCAGGTATAACCTGGGTAAAAACCCGGTGGCTTGGCACGGCTATTGTGCGCAATGCCTTGACAAAGTTGGCATGTGCCACTGACCATGACCACAAAGTTTACCAAGTACATTAAACGGCTGTGAATCATAACACAAGTCAGCCACTGTCAGAGTGTCCAATCACAATGTAGGTATACTGGGCATGTCCTTGCAGGTATAATCAAGGTAGAATACTGGTGGCTCGGTGTGGCTATTGTGCGTAATGCCTTGACAAAGTTGGCATGAGCCACTGACAATGACCACAAATGTATCCAAGTGACTTTTACTTCTATTGATCATAACACGAGTCAGCCACGGTCAGAGTGTCTTATCACAGTGCAGATGTACTAGGCATGACCTTGCAAGGATAAATAAAGGTAGAATACTCTGACCGTGTCTGACTCGTGTTATGATTCATAGTCGTTTAAGGTACTTGGTAAACTTTGTGGTCATGGTCAGTGGCACTTGCCCACTTTTTCAATGCATTGTGCACAATAGCCGTGCCAAGCCACCGGTTTTTTACCTTATTCATACCTGTAAGGTCATGCCTAGTACATCTGAACTGTGATTGGGTACCCTGACTGTGGCTTACTCGTGTTCCTATTCGTAGAAGTTAAAGTCACTTGGTAAACTTTGTGGTCATGGTCAGTGGCACATGCCAACTTTGTCAAGGCATTGCGCACAATAGCCACACCGAGCCACCAGTATTCTACCGTGTTTGTACCTATAAGATCATGCCTAGTACATCTGAACTGTGATTGGACACTCTGACCGTGGCTGACTCGTGTTATGATTTATAGCTGTTTAAGGTACTTGGTAAACTTTGTGGTCATGGTCAGTGGCACATACCAACTTTTTAAAGGCATTGCGCACAGTACCCATGCCAAGCCACCAGTATTCTATCTTGTTTGTACCTGCAAGATCATGCCTAGTACATCTGCACTATGATTGGACACTCTGACCGTGGCTGACTCGTGTTATGATCAATAAAAGTTAAAGTCACTTGGATACATTTGTGGTCATGGTCTTTGGCACATGCCAACTTTTTCAAGGCATTGCGCACAATAGCCACGCCGAGCCACCAGTATTCTACCTTGTTTATATCTACAAGGTCATGCCTAGTATATCTGCACTGTGATTGGACACTCTGACCGTGGCTGACTCGTGTTATGATTTGTAGAAGTTAAAGTCACTTGGTAAACTTTGTGGTCATGGTCAAAGGCACATGCAAACTTTGTCAAGGCATTGCGCACAATCGCCACACCGAGCCACCAGTATTCTACCTTGTTTGTACCTGCAAGATCATGGCTAGTACATCTGCACTGTGATTGGACAATCTGCCCGTGGCTGACTCGTGTTATGATTCATAGCCGTTTAAGGTACTTGGTAAACTTTGTGGTCATGGTCAGTGGCAGATGCAAACTTTTTCAAGGCATTTTGCACAATAGCCGTGCC
Source organism: Penium margaritaceum (assembly GCA_023375785.1). Classification (NCBI taxonomy): domain Eukaryota; kingdom Viridiplantae; phylum Streptophyta; class Zygnematophyceae; order Desmidiales; family Peniaceae; genus Penium; species Penium margaritaceum. The sequence goes on along the minus strand of SZWC01001385.1, from coordinate 156,736 downwards.
AAGCCACCAGTATTCTACCTTGTTTGTACCTGAAAGATCATGCCTAGTACATCTGCACTGTGATTGGATACTCTGACTGTGGTTGACTTGTGTTATGATCAATAGAAGTAAAGGTCACTTGGATACATTTGTGTACATGGTTAGTGAAACATGCCAACTTTGTCAAGGCATTGCACACAATAGCCACACCAAGCCACTAGTATTCTACCTTCTTTATACCTGTAAAGGTCATGCCCAGTATATCTGCACTGTGATTAGAAACTCTGACCGTGAGTGACTCGTCTTATGATTCATTGCCGTTTAAGGTACTTGGAAAACATTGTGGTCATGGTCAGTGGCACATGCCAACTTTGTCAAGGCATTGCGCACAATAGTTACACCGAGCCACCAGTATTCTACCATGTTTATACATGCAAGGTCATGTCCAATATGTCTGCATTGTGATTGGACACTCAGACCGTGGCTGACTCGTGTTATGATTCATATCCGTTTAAGGTACTTGGTAAACTGTGTGGTCATGGTCAGTGGCACATGCCAGGTTTTTCAAGGCATTGCGCACAATAGCCGTGCCAAGCCACCGGTTTTTTACCTTGTTTATACCTGTAAGGTCATGCCTAGTACATCTGAACTGTGATTGGGTACTCTGACTGTGGCTGACTCGTGTTACGATTTAAAGAAGTTAAAGTCATTTGGTAAACTTTGTGGTCATGGTCAGTGGCACATGCCAACATTGTGAAGGCATTGCGCACAATAGCCACACAGAGCCACCAGTATTCTACCTTATTTGTACCTGTAAGATCATGCCTAGTACATCTGCACTGTGACTGGACACTCAGACCGTGGCTGACTCGTGTTACGATTCGTGGGAGTTGAAGTCACTTGGTAAACTTTGTGGTCATGGTCAGTGGCACATGCCAACTTTATCAGGGTATTGCGCAAAATAGCCACACCGAGCCTCCAGTATTGTACCTTGTTTGTATCTGCAAGATCATGCTTAGCAAATCTATACTTTGATTGGGCACTCTGACCGTGGCTGACTCGTGTTAAGATCAAAAGAAGTAAAAGTCACTTGGATACATTTGTGGTCATGGTCAGTGGCACATGCCAACTTTGTCAAGGCATTGCACACCATAGCCACACCGAGCCACCAGTATTCTACCTTGTTTGTACCTGAAAGATCATGCCTAGTACATCTGCACTGTGATTGGAAACTCTGACCGTGGCTGGCCTGTGTTATGATCAATAGACGTAAACGTCACTTGGATATATCTGTGGTCATGGCCAGTGGCACATGCCAACTTTGTCAAGGTATTGTGTATAATAGCCACACCGAGCCACCAGTATTCTACCTTGTCTATACTTGCAAGGTCATGCCCACTATATCTGCACTGTGATTGTACAATCTGACCGTGGCTGACTCATGTTATGATTTTTAGCCGTTTAATGCAATTGGTAAATTTTGTGGTCATGGTCAGTGGCACATGCCAACTTTGTCAGGGCATTGCGTACAATAGTCGTACCAAGCCACCGGTTTTTTACCCTGTTTATACATGCAAGGTCATGCATATTAGATGTGCACTGTGTTTGGGTACTCTGACCGTGACTTTTGTGTTGTGATTCGTAGAAGTTAAAGTCACTTGGTAAAATTTGTGGTCATGGTCAGAGGCACATGCAAACTTCATCAAGGCATTGCGTATAGTAGCCACACCGCGCCACCGGTATTCTACCTTGTTTGTACCTGCAAGATCATGCCTCGTACATCTGCACTGTGATTGGACACTCTGACTATGGCTGACTCGTGTTATGATCAATAGAAGTATAAGTCACTTGGATACCTTTGTGGTCATGATCATTGGCACATGCCAACTTTGTCAAGGCATTGCACACAATAGCCACACCGAGCCACCAGTATTCTACCTTGTTTGTACCTGCAAGGTCATGCCCAGTACATATGCACTGTGATTGGATACTCTGACCGTGGCTAACTCGTGTTATGATGAATAGAAGTAAAAAACACTTGGATACATTTGTGGTCATGGTCACTGGCACATGCCAACTTTGTCAAGGCATTGCGCACAATAGCCACACCGAGCCACCAGTGTTGTACCTTGTTTATACCTGTAAGGTCATGCCGAATACATCTGCACTGTGATTGGACACTCTGACTGTGGCTGACCTGTGTTATGATTCATAGCCGTTTAAAGTCACTTGGTAAAACTTGTGGTCATCGTTAGTGGCACATGCCAACTTTGTCAAGGCATTGCGCACAATAGCCACACCAATCAACCAGTATTCTACCTTGTTTCTGTCAGAAATCAGCATCAAAGAAACTCACTCTAGTCACTCAGCCAGGAAAAGATCCGCCTTTTCCCAATAACGGTTGAAGCTCAAGTCCGAACCATCTCGGTCACCAACGGTAGGATCTCAGGACCGTTGAGACCGAGTTATCCCTTAATAAAGTGACACCTGTCACCCACGTCCGGCTAGTGGGAAGAGCCGTTGCACATACCTTTGTCCTGTTCAATCCATATATACCGAGGAGACTCATTCCCTCGAGTCAACCAGAACAGTTCTACTCATCCTGTTCCCCTTTGGTTCCGAGGCTTCGCCGTTGTGTCTTCGCTCTGCTCGCTCCTCACATTCTTTGTCTTCGCCAACTCCTCTCAACACTTTGCTCCTTCACTCTCGCTCCTTCGCTCAGCTCTCACACTCCGCCAATCATCACTCATCTCGCCAACACTCCTTCTCACATCAACCGTCTACCCCAGCTATCTCACCTCTCAGCTTCTATCAGCTCCCGCGAATAACTCCTTGGACCGCCCTTGCCTACGTCACTTCAGTGACGTATGCTTGCATGTTCTGATGCTTCTGCCTGCTTCTGCCACTGTTGTTCTCGTATCTGCATTCTTCTGACATGGTATCAGAGCATCAAGCAACATCACCTGGTGCCTTGGAACTGCGTCATCACTCTGCCGGCATCTCTTCTCCAACGCTTCTGCTCACATTCATCTGTTGCCGCTGCCGTCACCCCGCGCCTCTCCGCTTCATCCGCAGCTGACATCAGCAGTCGCGCATAACGAGTTCTCCACGCGGAAGAAATGCCTTGTCATCCCAAGGAAGCCCTGCGCCCATTCCCGTGCCCATGGCCAACTACCGGTGACTTGTCACCCACATCAGCTGCAAGTAACTTTCGAGCCGCCATCTGCCGTCAACTACCAAGAAGCTTCCTGCCACCCACCATCTGCTGCCCCTCATCACATATGCCTCTGCAAGCATCTCCTCCTCTTTCATCCTACCTTATCAGCCTCATCTGCCCCTCCTTACCGTCATCCTCAGCCCGCCCGCGTCCATCATCTTGAACCGCTCTCTTGCATCGCCTCCTCCCCTCGTCAACAGCTGCAACCAAAACTGCTGCCGTCAGGATATCGGACACCAACAGTCTTCCTGCTTTGACTTCCGAGCCAACTGGGGAACAAGCCGTCACTCTCCTGACATCAGCGGTCCGGTGGACCTGCCCGCTGCCTGACTCCCTCTACCGCAGCCAACTTCTTCCAGCTGACATGATATCGGACACCACCAGTCTTCCTGCTCCCACTTCCGAACCAACTAGGGAACAAGCCGTCACTCTCTTGAACACAGAAGAAGTAGCTGTACCGCTTTGCCCACCTGCCGCACCGCGTCTCATCACAGCTCTCTCCGCTCGAGTTGCTTCTTGTCTCCCGTCTTCTCCATCAACATCAGCCTTTGGCCTTCATCTTCGCTCATCTCCGTCATTCCTCCTCCTCCTCCTCGCTCCAGTTTCCTCTACTTCATTAGGCACTCATTCTTGCCTCATCTCCGCCTCTCCATCATCAGCATCATCCGCACCGTTGTCCATCCATCATCCTCATCAGCATCGTCTCTTCGCACATGAGGTTCCGGCCCTGCACCCACTCATCAATTAATTTCTTCCTCCACTTCTCAAAATCGTCTTCAGCTCGGCACAAGGATCCGCCCGGTCGCATCGCCCATTCCGCAATGACCTGCACCCATGCCAAATACATCCGCAGTGCACGTGGTTCGCCCCTACGCCCACTTATCAATCAATCATTTCCTCAGCTTTGCATCGCTCTGAGCTCGGCACAAGGATCCGCCCGGTCGCATCGCCTTTTCCGTGACAACCTGCGCCCACGCCAAAACTTCCTGCAGCGCACGTGGTTCGCCCCTGCGCCCACTCAGCCATCGTCATCAGCCTCCGCTTCATCAGCAATCACCAGCATCTGTGAACGGCATTAGGATCTGCACGAGCTAGCTGCCCGCTTCGCAGCAGCCTGCACCCACGCCAGCAGCAGATTTCTCGCGACGCGTTCGCACCTGCCTTACCCTTGCTGCATCCTACTCTCCTCTTTAAATCGCGCACGTGGTCTCGCCCCTGCGCCCACTCAATCATCCATCGTTCCTCCGCAGTCATCCGCTTCCGCTCCACTTGGTATAAGAATCCGCCAGGTCGCATCGCCCGTTTTTGCGACGACCTGCGCCCACGCCGAAACCCACTTCATCGTCAATCAATTCCTCATCATCTGCATCACCTTCAAGCTCGACACAAGGATCTTCCCAGTCGTATCACCTGTTCCGCGGCGACCTGCCCTCACGCCGAAACCTCCATCAACACACTCAACCAGTCTGCGCTCCCACTAAATCACAAATTGCTTCCCCTTCCTCAGCACTATCCCGAAACCTGGACAGCGCCTTCACATGGTCGAATCTTCTCCTCCCCGAACAACATACCTTCTCCAACACAAAAACGTAACATCTGCTCTCACTTCATCCTCCAGTGGGTTCCTCTCCTTTCAGTCTCTGCCAGCCCTGACTCCATCCCTTCAACCAAATCCACATGGCGGGACAACGTTCAACCTCTTGGTGGGACCAACGGCAAATCACTCCTCGAACATTCGGCATTGCCAGACGGATTCCAATTCTTCACTTCAACTCTACTGGAATCCACAACTACCACATCTGGCACACAACTCTACGAAGAACTACGAATGTAGAGATGCGCCATATCAATCTTTGGACCATCTTCTCTCAGCGAAGAGGCTACTTCCACTCTGACCACTACAACTTCAACGACAATCAAGAAGTTGCCCGATACTAGCAAGACTACTTCTATGCTGAGTATCAGGCACTTCTCATTCTCTGGCTCACTACTGAAGAGCCCTTCCGATCATCTCTCATACATTATGATGTTCAGGTATCTGACATCTACACTCTAACTCTGGAACTGAGAGAAGTCAGCGAAACGAGAGGAGAGCGTCGATGGCTCAGTCGTCCACAACGGGTCAGGGTGAGAGACCTCCCGGTACCACTGAGGGTTCCCCACCCTGAGTATCTTCCTGGCCCTCCTTCCCAACTATCAGTGGCCACACCTTCAACAGAAGAGGACTAAAAATACTCATGGATCAGCCTATCTGAACTGCCTGAATGACCATTGTGAATTTCAAGGGGGGTGTCAGAAATTGGCATCAAGAAACTCACTCTGGTCACTCGGCAAGGAAAAGATCCGCCTTTTCTCAATAACGGTTCAAGCTCAAGTCCGAACCACCTCGGTCACCAACAGTAGGATCTCAGGACCGTTGAGACCGAGTTATCCCCTAAAAAAGTGACACCTGTCACCCACGTCCGTCAAGTGGGAAGAAGCCATTGCACATACATTTGTCCTGTTCTGTCCATATATACCGAGGAGGTTCATTCCCTCGAGTCAAGCAGAACAGTTCTACTCATCCTGTTCCCCTTTCGTTCCGCGGCTTTGCCGCCGTGTCTTCGCTCTGCTCGCTCCTCACATTCTTTGTCTTCGCCAACTCCTCTCAACACTTCGCTCCGTCACTCTCGCTCCTTCGCTCAGCTCTCACACTCCACCAATCATCACTCATCTTGCCAGCACTCCTTCTCACATCAACCATCTACCTCAGCTATCTCACCTCTCAGCTTCTATCAGCTCTCGTGACTAACTCCTCGGACCGCCCTAGCCTACGTCACTTTGCTGACGTATGCTTGCGTGTTTTGACGCTTCCGCCTGCTTCTGCCGCTGATGTTCTCGTGTCTGTATTCTTCTGACTATTTGTACTTGCAAGATCATGCCTAGTACATATGTACTGTGATTGGACACTCTGATCGTGGCTGACTCGTGTTATGATTCATAGCCGTTTAAGGTACTTGGTAAACTTTGTGGTCATGGTCAGTGGCACGTGCCAACTTTGTCAAGGCATTAAGCACAATAGCCGTACCAAGCCACCGATTTTTTACCTTGTTTATAACTGCAAGAGCATGCATATTAGATGTGCGCTGTGATTGGACACTCTGACCGTGGCTGACTCGTCTTATGATTCATAGCTGTTCAAGGTACTTGGTAAACTTTGTGGTTATGGTCAGTGGCACATGCCAACTTTTTCAAGGCATTGCGCACAATAGCCGGACCAAGCCACCAGTGTTCTACCTTGTTGATACCTGCAAGGTCATGCATAGTACATCTGAAGTGTGATTGGTCACTGTGACCGTGGCTGACTCGTGTTATGATTCATAGAAGGAAGTGTCACTTGGATATATTTGTGGTCATGGTCAGTGGCACATGCCAACTTTGTCAAGGCATTGCGCCTAATAGCCACAACGAGCCTCCTGTATTCTACTTTGTTTATGCATGTAAGGTCATGCCTAGTGTATGTGCACTGTGATTGGACACTCTGGCCGTGGCTGACTCGTGTTATGATTCATAGCCGTTTAAGGTACTTGGTAAACTATGTGGTCATGGTCAGTGGCACATGCCAACTTTGTCAAGGCATTGCGCATAATAGCCACAACGAGCCTCCTGTATTCTACTTTGTTTATGCATGTAAGGTCATGCCTAGTGTATGTGCACTGTGATTGGACACTCTGGCCGTGGCTGACTCGTGTTATGATTCATAGCCGTTTAAGGTACTTGGTAAACTTTGTGGTCATGGTCAGTGGCACATGCCAGCTTTGTCAAGGCATTGCGCACAATAGCTGTTGGGAAAATGCAAGCGTCATGGGAATCATCGACTGAAGCGGAGAGGAAGAGATGACAGTGTGGAATGCGGGGCCGCGGTCCGAGGGAGGAGCGCTGCGAATTAGGATCAGACAAGACATGAGTGGGCGCGGTGCACATGCTCGAGCGCTGATGTAGGGATGAGTCACCATAACGATGAGAAGATAAGCTGAGCTTTAAGAAGTGGGGACAGTGCCGAGGCACGGGCCGCAAGGCTGAAGCGCCAAGGTACGGGCCGGCTGAATCCGTGTACCGCAGCATCGAAGCGCGGGCTGATCAACATGAGAGGAGATTATAGTGGAGATACAAGAACTGAAGGACGGTTGAAGGTGCTGCAGCGTGAGGTTGCTTGTACCAAGGTCGGTTGCCTGTGCTTGCCGCAGCGCTGGTGTGCGGGCTGGCATGACAATGCGGCCTAAGTACTTCAATACATCTGAGTGGCCGCTGAAGAATGAGACGATAAGGAGGATGATGAACAGCGACAAAGAGTTGTGGCGGGCCATAAGGCCGAGCCTGAGTAGGGGCAGGGCGAGAGCCCGGGCTGAGAAACGAAGCATGATAATTGATTGATAACCGAATGACCACAAAAGGGTATCTCCTAATACACGAGGTACGCACATATATAGTAGCTTCTATTCTAGGTCTAAGCCTATGGCGGGCGGTACGCTAGTCGTAACCGTAGCCGCGCTGCTACTACTACGGCTGACACCGATGACGGAGTCGCGGAGCGACTCCGCCTGAGTCCTTGAACGAGAGGCTGGGGCGTGGAGGCATTGATAGTGCCGGTGCCGGCTGGCTTCTCCAGCGGATCAGAGCCGTCGGGCGTCTTTGGCGCGTAGTGAAGACCGAGGCGCTCTTTTGTTGGTGGTGATTGGGCGGGATGTGCGGAAGGTGGCAACCGTTGGCTTGGTTGCGCGGGAGTAGGTGTCGGCCATTGGGGAGTTGCCGGCTATATTCCTCGCGGTACAGTGCTTGAGCCGAACCAGTGGAATATTCCGGAGGGTATTCCAGGATATGGGCTCCGAGGGGGCAATCCAGTACTAGGGAGTACTTCATAAAGAATTCTTTCGTCGGGTTGCAGAGTGCCTTGTACCCATTGATCTTTTTGCTGACAGGCCCCCTCAATGGTGCAAGGCACGACAATTATGGAGTTGCAAAGGAGTCGTTTTCTGAAGGCTGCAATATTGATTTTGATGGACTTGGCAGGATGGCGAAGTGACTGGGGCAGGGAGGAGGAGGAAGCAGGAGTGTAGAGGTTGAAAGGGATAAGGTTTGCATGATGCACCATTGAGAAGAGATGTGTGGTTGGCTGCAGCGGGGATGTGGAGGGTGGAGTAGATGAGAGGGAGCACTTGTTGCTACCGTTGAACAAGAGTTTGGCATGTGGAGGCGGATGTGGTGGCACATAGTTCTGCTGCTGTAGTTTGCAACTGTGGGATAGGCAGAGGTAGCCGGAGCAGATACAGATGATACCTTGCTAATTTTATGGGATTGATGCCACTGAGTGTTGTACTGGTGGCTGCTTGCTGTCGTCTGGAGTCGTGGTCTTGATGGTGCCGAGTAACCAGGTACGCTTGTCACATCGTGGAGGAGGGGTTGAGGTTTGCTGATTATGTTGTTTCAAGAGTACTGGGAAGCTTTAAAAGATGTGAGGCCAATTGAGAGGTCGACAGGCACCGCTGTTGAACAGTAGGAGGGATGCTGGTTTTGTTTAAGGGAAGGAGCCTGATGATGTGAGACCGTGGATGAAGTTGAGAAGTTTAGGCAAGCTGCCGTCGTTTGTCCAGGGTGAGTCTGTGCCTGTTGCTGGATGTTGTGCGGCTGTATGTGCCAGGAACCTCTGGTGCAAGAATGGCTGCATTGCGGATGCGAAGTAGACTGAGACGAGTGGACCAGAGGACCTTGAAGGATGACTGGTTGTTGATGCTACCGAGGTGAGGTTCCTCTTGAGTTACTGGAGTTTTTGCTTCTATTGTTGGTAATACTGGTTGACAGGAGATGGAGTGAGAGCGTAGTCCCAAAGAGAGCTGTTGTTGATGTATGGTGTGAGCGTTGTTGCTGATGGTGATCGATGCTCCGTGCTGGAGGGAGATGTGGTAGGAACGGAGAAGTACCAGGTGCATTGTGAAGGGTAGGAGCAATCAGAGGAACAAACATAACTGTTGTGCCGCATGGAAGGATCTGCTGTTGTGCTGGTATGTTTGGGGAAAGGATGTTCTTTTCGATTGTGAGAAGGGAGCTGCTTCATGAAGGACCCATTGATGTGTAAGTGCGTGTAAGTGCGTGTAAGTGCGTGTAGGTACGTGTAGGTGTGTGTAAGTGCGTGTCGGCATGTGTAAATGCGTGTAAGTATGGGTGAGTTTGTGTAAGTGAATGTAAGTTCGTGTAAGGGCGTGTAAGTACGTGTAAGTGTGTATAAGTGCGTATAAGTGCATGTAAGTGCATGTAAGTGCGTGTGAGTGCATGTAAGTGCATGTAAGTGCGTGTAAGTGCGTATAAGTGTGTGTGAGTGTGTGTAAGTGCGTGTTAGTGCATGTGAGTGCCTGTAAGAGCGTGTAAGTGCATGTAAGTGTATGTAAGTGCGGTCTAAGTTTGTGGAAGTGAGTGTAAGTACGTGTAAGTACGTGTAAGTTCGTGTAAATGTGTGTAAGTACGTGTAGGTGCTAAAAGTGCGTGTAAGTGCGTGTAAGTGCGTATAAGTGCGTGTAAGTGCAGTTTAAGTTTGTGTAAGTGCGTGTAAGTGCGTGTAAGTGTGTGTAAGTGCGTGTTAGTACGTACAAGTACGTATAAGTACGTGGAAATGCAAGTAAGTGTGTGAAAGTATGTGTAAGTGCATGTAAGCACGTGTAAGTGCGTGTAAGTGCGTGTAAGTGCGTGTAAGTGGTTGTAAGTGGAGTAAGTGCAAGTAAGTGCGTTTAAGTACGTGGAAGTGCGCGTCAGTGTGTGTAAGTACTTGTAAGTGCGTGTAAGTGCGTGTAAGAGTGTGGAAGTGCGTGAAAGTACGTGTAAGTTTGTGTAAGTGCATGTAAGTGTGTTTTAAGTACGTGTAAGTGCATGTAAGTGTGTGTAAGTGCGTATAAGTGTGGTTTATGTTCGTGTAAGTGTGTGTAAGTGCGTGTAAGTACGTGTAAGTGCGTGTAAGTACGTGTAAGTGCATGTAAGTGTGTGTAAGTGCGTATAAGTGTGGTTTATGTTCGTGTAAGTGTGTGTAAGTGCGTGTAAGTACGTGTAAGTGCGTGTAAGTACGTGTAAGTGCATGTAAGTACATGTAAGTGCAGTTTAAGTGGGTGTAATTTTGTGTAAGCTCGTGTAAGTGTGTGTAAGAGCGTATAAGTGCGTGTAAGTGCGTGTAAGTGTGTACAAGTGTGTGTAAGTCCATGTAAGTGTGTGTAAGTGCGTGTAAGTGTGTGTAATTGTGTGTTAGTGCGTGTAAGTGTAAATAGGTACGTGTAGGTGCGTAGAAGTGTATATAGGTACGTGTAAGTGCGTGTAAGTGCGTGTAAGTGCGTGTAGGTGCATGTACGTGCGTATAAATATGGTTTAAGTGCTTGTAAGTTTGTGTAAGTGTGTGTAAGTGCGTATAAGTGTGTGTAAGTAAGTATTATTGCGTGTAAGTACGTGTACGTGCATGTAAGTATGGTTTAAGTACTTGTAAGTTTGTGTAAATGCGTGTAAGTGTGTGTACATGCGTGTAAGTAGGTATTATTGCGTGTAAGTGCGTGTAAGTACGTGTAAGTGCATGTAAGTGCGTGTTAGTGCGTGTAAAAGTATGTAATTGCGTGTAAGTGCATGTAAGTACGTGTAAAAGTGCGTGAGTGCATACAAGTGCTTGTAAGTGCATATAAGTGATTGTAAGTATGTGTAAGTGTGTGTAAGTGCGTATAAGTATGTGTGAGTGCGTGTAAGTGCGTGTAAGTACGTGTAAGTGCATGTAAGTGCGTGTTAGTGCGTGTAAAAGTATGTAATTGCGTGTAAGTGCATGTAAGTACGTGTAAGTGCGTGTAAGTGCATACAAGTGCTTGTAAGTGCATATAAGTGATTGTAAGTATGTGTAAGTGTGTGTAAGTGCGTATAAGTATGTGTAAGTGTGTGTAAGTGGGTGCAAGTGCGTGAAAGTGCATGTAAGTGCGTGTAAGTACATGTAAGTACATGTAAGTGCGTGAAAATATGTGCGAGTGCGTGTGAGTACGTGTGAGTGCTCGTAAGTATGTGTAAGTGCGTGTAAGTGCGTATAAGTACGTGTAAGTGTGTGTCAGTGCGTGTGAGTATGTGTAAGTGCGTGTAAGTGCGTATACATTTGTGTAAGTGCATGTAAATGCATGTAAGTGCGTGTAAGTGCGTGTAAGTGCCTGTAAGTGTGTGTAAGTATGTTCAAGTACGTGTACAGTTGTATAAGACCGTGTAAGAGTGTGTTAGTGTGTGTAAGTGCGTGTAAGTGCGTGTAAGTGCGTATAAGTACGTGTAAGTGCATGTAAGTGTGTATAATTGCGTGTAAATTTGTGTAAGTACATATAAGTGTGTGAACGTACGTGGAAGTGCATGTAAGTACGTGTAAGTGCAAGAAAGTGTGTGTAAGTGCGTGTAATTCCGTGTAAGTTCGTGTAAGTATGTGTAAGTTCGTGTAAGTGTGTGTAAGTTCCTGTGAGTATGTGTAAGTGTGTGTAAGTGCGTGTAAGTGCGTGTAAGTATGTGTAAGTGCGTGTAAGTGCGTGTAAATGCGTGTAAGTGTGTGTATGTGTGTCTAAGTACGTGTAAGTGCATGTAAGTGTGTGTAAGTGCATGTAAGTGGGTGTAAGTGCGTGTAATTACGTGTAAGTGCGTGTAAGTGCGTATAAGTGCGTGTAAGTGCGTATACGTGCGTGTAAGTATCTGTTAGTACGTGTAAGTGTGTGTAAAAGTGTGTAAGTGCGTGTAAGTGCATGTAATTGCGTGTAAGTGCATGTAAGTGCATGTAAGTACATGTAAGTGTGTGTAAGTATGTGTAAGTGCGTGTAAGTGCGTGTAAGTTCGTGTAAGTGCGTGTAAGCATGAGTAAGTGCGTGTAAGTGCGTGTACGTGCTTGTAAGTGCGTGTAAGTTTGTGTAAGTGTGTGTAACTGTGTATAAGTACATGTAAGTGGGTATAAGTGTGTGTAAGTGCGTGTAAGTGTGGTTTAAGTTCGTGTAAGTAAGTGTAAGTGCGTGTAAGTACATGTAAGTACGTGTAAGTGCGTCTAAGTGCGTGTAAGTGCGTGTAAGTAAAGTTTAAGTGGGCGTAATGTCGTGTAAGTTCGTCTAAGTGCGTGTAAGTGAGTGTAAGTACGACTAAGTGTGCGTAAGTGCACGTAAGTGCGTGTAAGTGCGTGTGAGTACGTGTAAGTGCCTGCAAGAGCATGTTAGTGTGTGTATCTCTGTGTAAGTGCATGTAAGTGTGTGTAAGTGTGTGTAAGTGCTTGTAAGTGCGTGTAGGTACGTGTAGGTGTGTGTAAGTGCGTGTCGGTACGTGTAAATGTGTGTAAGTATGGGTAAGTTTGTGTAAGTGAATGTAAGTTTGTATAAGGGCGTGTAAGTACGTGTAAATGAGTATAAGTGTGTGTAAGTGCATGTAAGTGCATGTAAGTGCGTGTAAGTGCATGTAAGTGCGTGTAAGTGTGTGTAAGTGCGTATAAGTATGTGTGAGTGCGTGTAAGTGCGTGTTAGTGCATGTGAGTGCGTGTAAGAGCGTGTAAGTGCATGGAAGTGTGTGTAAGTGTGGTTTAAGTTTGTGTAAGTGTATGTAAGTGCGTGCAAGTGCGAATAAGTGCATGTAAGTGCGTGTAAGTGCATGTAAGTACATGTAAGTACGTGAAAATATGTGCGAGTGCGTGTGAGTACGTGTGAGTGCTCGTAAGTATGTGTAAGTGCGTGTAAGTGCGTGTAAGTACGTGTAAGTGTATGTCAGTGC